>JADKLZ010000166.1:24858385-24872219 GCA_021533235.1 Biomphalaria straminea
ATAACTGTGTATCTTAAACTATGTAAGAAATACATTACACAAGAACATATTGTTATAATTGTGGTGGTGACAGGGTTAGGATAAGCAGTGTCTGCTAACAACTGAAACATGTGATTGACACAGGCAAACTGGCAACGGAGAGGGGGGGGGTCAATTGTGTCAATGACCTACAAGAAGTGCTGTGGTTATGAGATCATCATATGGTCATAACATGTACAAATGACTGGCATTTTCTCTGTTTTTGTGAGAGAATCTCTTGATGGACCCTATATAAAGAGTCACATGGTTCACTAGGGCCCATGAAAGTTAGGCACAGCGAGACAGGCCGGTACTGTGAAGCAGTTTGAGTCCAGGAAGAGACAGACCAGTAGAGTTAAGTAAGGCATTACAGTATCAGAGTGAAGCATGTAGCCAGTGTTTTGTGTTGCCAGTTTTTGAGTTGTTTTTGTCATGCTGTGCAATGTTTGCAGACAGCCTGATAGAGAATTGTTGCAATATACTTCAAGGGTAACAATATTGCAACAATATAATTTTTTTTTTTTCAAAAAAAAAAAAAAAAAAGGAAAATGTTATCTGATGTACACAAATTCACTTCAATTGCAATTAATTTGATGAAAGTATTTTATTGACATATATAAATGTCTTTTAATAAGATTAGATTTTAAAAAACAAACAGAAAAAAAAAAAAATCCCTTCTAAGGATTTAAAATTTACCTTTGATTTTGTTCTAGAAGTTTAGCAATTTTTTCATTCTGTTCTTGGACTTTATTGCTTTGGTCATACAAGTCTTTTTTTAAACGTTCATTTTCCTTTTAAAAAATAAAAAAAAAACAGTATTACCAAAACTACAGTCAAAACAGCATTTAAATTGGTAAGTCTAATGACAATGAAATTTGTTGACATAAATGACCCTTGTTTTGGGATGATAAGAGGAAAAAAAAGCAATATAGGAGAAAGATTGGAATCTACAATGAAAATAACTTAAGAGCAAGGTAAATTAAAAACACAACAAGGCTAATAATCCTAACAAAAAAAAAGCTGGTAGTTAAATATTTCAAGAACTTAGGTGAAACAAAACTATTATGGCTAAAAAAAAATTGAAGTTTCCCTTTCAAACCTTGTGATCTATGGGGCAAATGATGTTTGGGTCATCTGTTTCTTGGCCAACAGTTAACGAGTAGTGTTTTATGTGGCCAGCAAAACGACCATCCAACTTTTAAGTCAAATACCCATAATAGCTGGGTGGACTATATTGTGCCCTAAAAATTCTAGATTTCAAAATCCCAGTCTTCACTGAGATTTGAACCCAAGACTCCAGGCAAGGAAACCAAGCTCTTAACCACTCAGCCAGCGCAGCCCACAACATTATGGCTAAGGGATTTACAAATGGCAACGATGCCACTACTTTTAGGGTTTAATAAACTTTACGAGAACATTCTTGATCATAATGTTTTTTTGTTTTTTTTTTATTTATGCATATAAGACTCAAGAAGTTGCAGTCATCTGGGAGTTTAACCAAAAATATACTATTTATTGATAGCAAAGCCAATGCTCAGAAATATTCACCTGTACAATCCTAGTTATGTTCTGCATCAGTACACTGGCTTCCATAGAGGGAGCAGTCATATTGGAACCATAAGCAGTTAGTGAGCCCATCATGTGCATGTTCTGATTCATCTGTCCCATCATTGATGTATTACTCATGTGATCTAACTGTAGTTGGCAACAATTGAAATTTAATTTTGATTCACATTCAGAAATGAAATGGAATACAATTAGAGATTGAGCTTATTTTAATTAACATTATTTATAATTAAGAAAGAGTGACTACTAAATAAATGATTCTACTTAAAGCTAAATTAAAATTGAATATTATTCAATAATGGACATATAGAACTCTTTGATGCCTGAGCAGTATTGTTGAAAGCTCTTACCTCAGCTTGTCATATTTTCAGATGAGAAACTTTGATTGATAAATGGTGTTTCATTATTTGCATATTTTAATTTAATTTTCCTTTTATTTTTTAACTAGTGTTCTAATTTATTGTCCAATAATAAAGACAATACTCACCTTCTCTAAAATTTTATCCACTTTGTCAGACATTTTTGACAGATTGATCCTAACTTCAGTATTCTGCTGACGTGTCTCGCTCAGGAGGGCCGGAGCCAGGGTGTCAGGCTGTGATGGCTGAGCTGGAGGTTGAGAGTGAGCGGGTTGAGAGTGAGGAGGTTGAAGGGGAGGCTGCATGTGTGAACTTACTGTGACATGCAGTTGAATATCATCATTATCAGTTTTGTGTGGGGGGGTGTTTTATACGACATTCACACCAACCATTTGTAATAAGTTGTTAGTAGCCATCAGGTTTATCATGCAGTTTGTTAGTAGATTTTGTTAGTTGGCATCAAAGACAAGTCATGCAATTCGACAGATGACAATCCATGCACAAAGGTTTATTTAAGAAGAAAAAAAAATCATTTTAAAATAAAAAAAAATATATATTTATTAATTTTACATATCAAATTTATTTAAAATTTTTCATTATTTAGTTAAAAATAATGATTTAAAAACTACAAACAAAAAGACACGAATGAATCTATAATTATATTTGCTATATATTTGTATACAAACATTGCATAAAGAATAAAACAACTAAGGTATATCTACATCCTACAGTAGAACAGAAATATTTGGTGCACAAATTACAGTAGTCTAAATAAAATACAAAAACACAGTGACATTCCCTCTGTGTGAGTTTATTTACTTGGTAGTCTAAAATATGTTTTAAGTCATTAGTATTCTTACTATGTGGTGGAACAAAGTCACAAGCTAAAAGCAACTAGTTGAGACCATCAGGATTGATGATTGCAATAGCTAGTAAACAATAAAATGAGTTTTTAGGTATGATTTCTATGTTTTAATTTTCCTAAGCGGATGTGATAAGTTTTTTCTATTCAAAGAATTTTTATTTCCAGTTACTTGTACCCAACTGAAATATTTCATTTTTACTTTGGTAGCAGAACACAACAGTGCATGCAATAAAAAAGATGACTGAAAATGTGATTCCCAAAAATATGTAAGCAAAATTCCTAATGGATGTTGCATGTGAGCAAGTGTTTTTGTGTTATATCTATTTAATAATTGCATACAAAGAATCTAGATCTAGATAGCACTGGCACATAAGACAACATCAAAGATAAGGTACCTTATACTTCTGTTCTATTGTACTTTTAGATATGTATGTTATGTAGGTAGTAGTTTAAAGAATCATTTGGAAAAAAATATGACTCTATATGTTAGTAAAGAAGTAACAATTTCTAATGGTTAGTTATTAGCCCTTTATCCTGTGAAAAAAAGTCTACCAACCTGCAAATGGAACACCTGGGCCTTGAACTCCACCTATAAGTCCATGACCCAGCAACTAAAAAAAAAACAAAACAAAAAGCTCAAATGTCAAGTTGAAATGATTTCACATAATGTGGTATCAGCTTAGAAAAGTGGGTACATTGTTGGTACAGCACAGCGATTTTAACTACTGCAAATATAAACAATAAAACAACCTGTTGCTGTTGTTGTAGAAGCTGCTGTTGTTGCTGTTGGATCAAGGCTGCCTGCTGCTGTTGTTGTTGCTGAAGAAATGTGTTGGGGTTCTGATAAACAGCAAGCTGTTGAGCTCCAGGAAGATCTAGGAAAAAAAATCAAAACATTAATATATAAACAGCACAGAAAAAAAAAATACCTGCAACATTAAAAAAATTTCTAATACTGTCAGTGTAGTTTTGACTTGTAGATTAAAAAAAAATATTTAGTTCATCGTCTTAAAAATTAATTAGAATCAAAATGAATCTCTTAATAAAAGAATCACTATGTTTCATTACTAATGCAACAAGAAGAACTAGGAAAATTTATTTACTTACACACAAAAAAAAAATATAATAATAATAAAAAAACTCATAATAATCATCATATATTTCTGCTACTTTGTTTTGTTTTTTTGTATTAGTTTTTAATTCTTTTTTTTTTTTCAAATATCTAAAGAAACATTATTCAATTGATAATTCCAAAGGATAAAAACATTAAGAGAAAATGTTAATAGTAAACCACAGAAGAAAATTGTATTTTTTTAAACACTTTAAACAAATGAAACTATTAAAAAATATAACAAATTATACACCAACACTAAAAAAAAAGTTAGCCAAAAAAAGATTTTTTTACATACAACTATACATACAACTATTCTCTCTTGGTAATAGCCATTCAAACATAAACTGGTTTGTGTTAGCTATCAGAGGAAACCAAGCAATGAAATTGTTTTTTTAACATCAAGTACTACAAAAAATGTTATTTTTAATATATGATAATAAATATGTCATGTTGAGTACTCACTTTGCAAAAAGTCTGGTTGAGGCTGGTGCAGCAAGCCATCCATTGTCATCATCATGGTAGGATTCCCCATGGGCTGTAGGACTGTGGGCTGTGCCTGGTTGACAATGACATGAGCTGATGGTGGAGCCATGCCAACCCCCACCCCAGACATTGACCTTGGTTTGGCTGCTAGACTAGGCTTTACTGCGGCTGGTATAGTAGCAGGCGGTGTTTCTATGTGAGGATGCTTCATTCAACAATAAAGAATTAAAATAAAATAGTTTCAATAAAACATTTAATTAATATTCAGCTAATGGCTTGTAAAGTGTATTGCTTGAAAATCTTATCTAGCTATTCTAGTAAAGTAAGACTACATTTTGAATGCATAACAGAACAATAAACAAGGAGACCACTTTACAAAATTTTTTTTAGATTACATTGATTTGTCTAATGCAACTCGTGTAATTATTAAATTACTTGCGACAAGGTGTATAGAGCACTTATGAAATTAAATAAATGTTGGCACCATATAGATAGACCAAGACAAGGTATTGTACTATGGTTCCATATTGTCTCTCATTTTACCCTCTCTAGACTAAAGTTGAATTTAAGTTCTCTAAGTTCAAAGTTAAATCAAACCGAGCATTTCTCTATTTTAATAAGTACAACTTGCCCATACCATTTCTTCATCGCTCTCATCCGGCTGGGCTGGGATGGCACCTTGAAGGGGCAACATGGGCTGGCCCATCCTGGCCATACGGGATATTAGCTTGGCCTTGTTGCTGTCTGGTGACTGAAAGTGAAACAAAATTAGTTAACCATATGGTAATGAAGCAAACATTCAACAGACATGTCTTTCTCAAAATTATGTTATCAATAAGGAAAAAAAAAAACTTAACCAACCTAAATAAATAAAATTTATAATTATTTTTAAAAATGTTATAATAGAAATAATGTAACAGAAAATAATAATAGAAGGGAAGCGTGGTCGAGAGGCTAAGTGCGGCTTGAGCTTGGCTACATAGAAGGGGGCTCGAGGTTCGACACCAGACTCGGGCAGAGTTGTGTTTACTGAGCGCCCAAAGGCAGCACGGGAAACCAATTCCTAGATACCCCCTCCCCCCCCCCACCGGTCCACAAATGAGATTGGACCAAAGCGCTCTGAGCATGTTATAAGCATGAAAGTAGCGCTATATAAAAGCTATAATAATAATAATGGTCAGGTTTTATCCAGAAATAGAATTTTGACTTGGGAAGCACCACTAAGTATTGATCCAATAGTCTTTAAAGCTAAACTTATTTAACTTATAACTTAGTTTTTCAACATCTCACAAACACAATACTTCATAAGAGTTATGTTAAAAAATGTTTTTGATTATAGATAAGAGATTAGAAAAAAAAAATTAACAATCTTGATCCCACATTTATACCTGTGTTAAATGTTCATTGATTGATTTAGTACGACCTTTGACACCAACATCTTCCAGGTCATCATTATCATTTGGTAGGGCAGGCATCGCAACTGGAGCAGGGGTAGGTGCTGGTGAAGGTTGTGGAGAGTCCCCTTTTTGTAATTTGACCTTTACGATTCCAAGGACAAAAACAAAATTAGAAATTGAGAATTAGATTAACAAATTATAGTAATATTTAAAATACAATTTAATACAATAACTAATTTGAATAATGTAAAATGTATTTATGAAATGATAAAGATTATTATTATTACTATTAAAAGCATTTTTGTTTTAGTCCTAGAAAAGGATGTTTAAACTATTGTAAAAAACAATATCATGCAATCCAACATTCAAATCTAAAATTTAAAAAAGCCATGATATTTTTTTTTTTCTAAATAAGTTGAAAACAAAACAAACATTTTTTTTTTACAATTTATAGCATGTCACTTACCCTCATAACTTGTACTTCAAACACCAGTGTGGAATCTGGAGGAACTCTCTCCCCAGCACCCTGAGAGCCATACGCTAATGATGGGGGAATAATTAACAGTCTCTTAGCTCCCTTTTTCATTCCAAGCATTCCTTGGTCCCAACCCTTAATAAGAAAACAAATATTTCAGCTAGATTAAGTATTAATGTTACGCTTACTGTTATCAATGTGAAATTCAGCTATAAAGTTAGTTTGAAATTTAGCATTGGATTATTAGATTTAGCTGTGTCATTATGTATCATCTTATGAATCAATTTTATAAATCTTATGATAATCTATTTTTAGTGCTATAGAAGTTCTAATGTCTATTAGACTTTGATCCATACATTATGTGACAATAAATAAAATTTTAAAAAAAATTATTATTATTTTAAAAAGTAAAATAAAACTTTCAAAAAACAGAATAAATCCTCACTAATATTCCATTTTATTGTTTCACTTATAAACTGAGGTATGGGGACTTTTATTTATGAAAACAAAATAGGTAAAAGCATATTGTTTTCACTAAAATGAAAAGAAATAAAATAGCCAAGTCTATATTCTTAGTTTGGATGAGACAAAAAGAAATCTACTCATACAGGATAAATCAGTAAATGTAGCACTGTATAGCAACAGAACTTGTCAACACTGTTAACTTATAGCTTTGTCTATCAAAGCATTGACGCCCCCCCCCCCCCCAAATGTAGGAATTTTCTTAAATGACAAAAAAGATGATGGCACATCCTGTTATCTGCAATAAGATGTTAGTTTTTGTTCAGTAGTGTATGTATTAACATGTATATCTAATCATATTTACACACACACACATATACCTTAATCACTTTGCCTTTTCCAACTCTAAATCGGAAATAATTATCTTGCTGGGACTGATCGAAAACCTGTTATGTAAAAGAAAGGAGTTAAACTTCTTTTATGAGGATTTCATTGTAAACCCAATATACAAAAAGATTTGGTGACATTTAAAAAAAAATTAAATAAGAAAACCCACTTTTCCTAATGCTCCATTAGTCAACAACCATCCAATGTATTTGACTTCCACAGAATCACCAGATTCTAAGAGTCCACCTTCTCCCAGTAGTAAATCTTGTTGTACTAAATCTGTTAAAGTACCAGAGACTGAGTTGGCCTTAGCCACTGCTACCTGAAAAAGATTTAAAGAAACAATAATAAAAAAAACTATTGAAAAAATACACATTTGCAGAATTCAATATTATATTCTTAATTTTAAGTTGGTTTTAAAGAGAGTAAATAGTGTACCTTAGTAAGCACTTACTTATACATTAGCCTATATATATATTTAAATTTGTAATAAAACATTTATAAAAATAAAATTTTAATGTTGGCTTTTAAAAAAATATTTGAAAAATATTATAATTTAATATATATATTTGATTTGTGTTAAAAATGAGAAGCATAGTCCAAGAATTATAACAGTGCTTTTTTATCATTCTGATCTTAACAAGTTAGGAAAAGCTGCTGCAGTTGATTCAGGGTGATACTGAACTGTAAGACATTCAAGCACATAATGTGCTAAATCATACTAAGATTGTCTTTGTTTTAAGCAAACTAGGTAAGCAGAATGATTGTACAGGAAGTGAGAGAAATTCATCCCTTCTGATGTGAAAAAGATAGAATTGTACAAGCCTAGGCATATTAAAAGGAATGTAAGGTACAGGAGATTTTTTTTTGAGTTTTATCTTATTTCAGTCACATTTCATGAATATTGTATAAAAAGGTCATATTTTGAAGATGCAAAAAAATTTAATGATTTTCTTTTTTTAACATTAATAATAATAATTACCTTTTTTTATCAATGTTCAAATATAGTTCTATAGCCACAATGCAAAAAATAATAATAATAATTATAGCTTTATAGCATTCTCAGAGCACTATGGTCCAATCTCATTTGTGGACCAGTGGGGGAGAGGGGGTATCAGGGAGAAGGTTTTCCGTGCTGCCTTTAGGCGTTCAGGTAACACAACCCTGCTCGAATTGGGTGTCCAACCTTGTGCCCCCTTCACAGGTAGCCAAGCCAAGTTCAAGGGTACTTAGCCTCTCCATATACCATACTCCTCCCTGTAATTCTATATTAGCGAGTTACTGATATGGATTAAAATGAAAAGCAGAGCCAAAGAATAAAGATTCTTAAAAAAAAAATAATTCATTTTATAATTTCTACTGATCATGTATGGTTGGTTGTTGTGCTGGACACATGATACCCTGGTTAATGACGGGCCAAAGAAACATGACATCTGCCCTAAAAATCTCAAAGTCTGAAAGGAATACTAAGTCAACTAGATCACAAGATCTAAATGGGGAACTTTACTTACTTATCATGGTAGATACTGTATTTTTTTCCCCTCACCCTGTAGATAGGAACTAATAGCTACCCACCTCTTTGGCAAACTTCTCTGCTGCATCAACAGACTCAAACATGATGGACCACATCTGCCTTGTGTCATCATAGAAACTTGCATAGTTATTTTGTTGAATCTGAATTTCAAACAAATACTAAAATTTCAATCTCTATAATAACAACAAGTTCATATTTTCTTTGTTAAAAACAAACAACTGCACATGAATACTGCTTTCTTACATGTTATACCCTTTAAGCAATAAACTGAAAATTGTTCTTACGTTGAAAGCAAATGTTAAAGATATCTTTGCGTTTGTGATCTGTTTCTGTTGTGTTACATACAGTAAAATGCGATACTGGAAAAAAAAAAAAGAAAGAATTATAAAATAAAGAAATAAATTATACAGCAGGGTAAAAATCTTTAATATCTTTACACAATGTTATCAAATTAAGCTATTTCTTACAAGACATAATAGTCTACAAATTGGAAAAATAATTGTACTGTACTTCAAGTGAAATAAAATAGTAGAATATTTCAGCTGAAAACTAGTTTAAACTCCAGCATCTTTAGTGATACAATTTTTTTTTTAAATATATGCCAGGATCTCCATCTTGTCCTCCTTGAGATTAGCCATAGAAGTCTAAAGACTTACAGTATTTTCGCACCTATGCATATAACCTCCACAAATTACAAAATAAGAAAAAACAAAATCAAACAACATGCACCCTTATATACTTCACATGTTGATTTACAACCCAACTACTGCTGTCAACATGCTTCGTTTAGTGGCAGAAGACAGTGAAAATGATACAAGTTTTGATGACTTCACAATGATTGCGAGGACAGTGACATTAGTGAGACTGGCGATAGATTGTGGATGTATTGCATGCATTGTCGTCTATGCTTCAACATTACCGGTATCAGCAAACTAGTTTAGTGACTTACTTACTGGTCATAATTAATTACTGGTGTATTTAAGATTCTCTGCCACATCTGTACTATTTGTTATACGAGATGTTCACAAGCTTTAAAATATACAATGTCACAACCACACAGTGAACTATAGAAAGTATAGAGACTCCCTGGTATGTCCATAATTTCCATTATAAATTTTGTAAACCCTGCAGAGCTGCTATATGTTTGCATACCACTTGGGTTATATGCGGGAAAATACAGTAAGTAGACCAATGATGATAAATGAATGATGAAATCTACATATCATTAAATACATTTATTCCTGAGAAAATCTTACATCTTTAGCTCCATGGTTAGCCAACAATGCTGCGCCTAATTTACCCTGAGGTGCATATTTACCATCAACACTGGGGAAAAGAAACACAAATTTAGGCTAATTTGTTGACAGTTTTCAATCTGAAGGCAGCATTATTTATTTCATATTTAAAACCACAACAGTAACAACAAAGAAAATAATAATCTTACTATTTATAAGCATGGACTACACTGGCAACAACAACTACAGGAGCAGCTCCACCATCTGGTGTTGATTCTATGAAATAATATGTTTTAAAGTAAATTAAAACTTCATATCAAGAAAAACCTTTATACCAGTTTGTTAATAAATATTTACATAATAAAAAAAGAAAGAACTATATTTGTCAAACAAAGAACTGCACTAGTATAATAATTTGAATAAAGAACTACTTAAAAGAGAAAGGCAAGTGAAAGATAGATTATTGATAATAGTACCTTTCTTTTTAGGCTGCTTTGGAGCTGTATATGTTAAGGATTCATTTCCTCCCTGTCTGCTGGCTTTATCCATACCAAATAAATTGGCCAGTTTAGACCTGCAGGAAACATTTTAAAATGTACTAGTACACAAAATTAGAAAAAAAAACAAAAAAAAACATCATAGTTTAAGAGCCAGAGATAACAATTAACTTTATATTTCATGACATAATGGTTCAGATGGAAAAAAGTCTAGATGTGTCACCTAAGAAATCTGTTATGTGGCAGTAACTCAGGTGCAAGTCCTATCTAACACTTAACCTTGTTTCTGATTATTCCTCAAAGTAGACTCAAGCTTTTAATTGCAATGATATGGTATGGAACTTGTATTGGCTAAATTGCTTTACTACTAGATGATGTCCTAGGTTTAGGCTAAAATGCTTTATTAAATGTACCAAAATTAACCTGATAAACCTAGATCTATTTCATGTACAAGATTGTAAACTTTACTGTATGGTTTTCTGTTATACAGTTAGTCAATAGAATTTATATAAAATAATAGGTTTGTGTGGCATCAATTCGAAACCTCGTGAAAATCT
Source organism: Biomphalaria straminea (assembly GCA_021533235.1). Taxonomy (NCBI): domain Eukaryota; kingdom Metazoa; phylum Mollusca; class Gastropoda; family Planorbidae; genus Biomphalaria; species Biomphalaria straminea. The sequence continues at coordinate 24,869,335 of JADKLZ010000166.1, forward strand.
GACTGTTTTAGATGTGCAGAGTAATTATGTCCGAAAAAGATCAATTAATGAATTAATAGTTTGTCTAACGTCACATAGAAACATGTGATTTTGAAAATATGACAGTTTTTGATGCGCAGAAAGACATCAATTACTAAGTTATTAATTAATATTGAAAATAAAAAGAATAATATATAAAAAAATTATATTTATTTTCTTTAAAACACATATTTAATGATTATATCAAAATTGTCAAAACCATCAAGAGTTTCCATTTATTTTAAACTCAATTTAAAGCTAATTAACAGGAAACAGGTTTAATATAATTATTATTTATATTATTATTATAATAATTAAATAATCTTCATTTTTTAATTAAACTATTTAAACTTTTATTACTTAGCTAGATTACATTTAATTTAATCACAATTTAGTGTGATAATCAAAATATAAAATATATAGATCTACGAAATCCATTTTAAGCCTAAGAAATGGATAAACAGTTAACTTGTTAAGTTTAAAATTTGTAACTAAAAAAGGTTCTAAGGCTTGAAAAGGGGGTGGACCCTTCCTCCGACCTCGGCTGATTGTTTTTGTTCCCAACAAATCAGTGATCACGTACCCTCCAGTGGACATAAAATCATTCTCGTCATCATCAGCATTAAAAAACATTTTTTATCTAATCATAAATTTGTTTAGTTGATAAATATATGACTGCCCTACTAGATCTTGTCGCAAAAAAGATCTAGTCTAATAGATCTAGATTCTAGGTCTATGTCTAGAACTAAGTTGTTGTCAACATAAACCTATAGTCATATGAGTATATAATGACCCGGAAGTTTATTGCTATTTTCCACTTTTACAAAATATGGATTGGATCGAAAAGAAAAAGAAGAAAAAATACATTAAAAATAATAAAAGAAACAATTAAAACGTCCTGTGATAAGTTATGAAACGAAGCAAAGAATTTATTTCTTTTTCTACTTACACTAGACTCTATATCTACATTTTGAACTTCTTTTTATAATAAGTCTTTTCAACTCATGTTTTATTTGAACCTAGAACCATCTGGGAGGATAGGCTAAAAAACAACAACTCGAAAACGGCACTAAAGATTTACAAACAAATTTGAATAGGCCTAATCGTTGAGGAGAGAATTTCTAGATTGTGAGCGGCATTGGAAAAACTCGAATCTAGTTTGACCGTTATATTTTTTAAATAATTTAAGACTAAGATCCTATCCCAAGCGTCCTGCCAGATGGAAGCGGTCAGGTATCTAACTCCTGACCATTCATATGTCATTGCATTGATCGTACCACACGCGATAAGACACTCATCTATGTGTGAGTTGTTGTTTTTTTTCCTGATTTCTAAAGCATAAATCTTTTTCTGTATCATTTAATGGAGAACACCACAACCAGATCGATTATATCATGGTGCAACAGCTCTTTAAGACAAGCATCCATACAACCAAAACAGGAAGCTTTTCTGGAGCTGACATTGGAAGCGACCATGACCTTGTTATGATGACCTTCAAAATACACCTAAAAAAGGTAACAAAACAAGGACCACAGTTGGAGTAAGACAAGGCTGCCTACTTTCACCAACACTCTTTAATATCTTATTTGAGAGGATCATGGAGGATGCTCTCGAGTGATTTGAAGGTACTGTAAGCATTGAAGAAAGAAGAATCACTAACTTGCGCTTCGCAGATGACATCGATGGCCTAGCAGGGACAGAAGAAGAACGTTATTGTCTCGGATGAGGGAACAAATCCCGAACTACTGGTCCGAATAGCACAGTCCACAGCAGCCCTTTCTAAACTTAAGTTAATATGGAAAGACAAAGGCTTAGCCCTCGGCACCGAAATCAGACTGATGCGCTCCCTGGTCATGGCCACATTTCTATATGCTTGTGAGTCTTGGACGCTGACTGCAGAGCTAGAGAGGAGGATCCTAGCAATGGAATTGAGATGCTACAGAAGGATCCTAGGCATCACATTCAAAGACCGCGTCACAAACCAAGAGATTAGAGACAGGGTTACTGCAGCGATCGGACCCCATGTTGACCTGCTAGCTACTGTGAAAAAACGCAAGCTAAAAATCTATGGCCATTAAACAAGATCTTCGGGGCTCGCAAACATCTTCCTCCAGGGAACAGTACCAGGAAAAAGAAGAAGATGCAGACAGAGAAAGCGATGGGAAGACAACATAAAAGAATGAATACCAATGAAAAAAGTTCTAATCAGGGCAAAGGATAGAGAGGAATGTAGAAGCACGGTCCGCAAGTCTTGCTTGGTGCCCCAAAGATCCACCAGACTAAGGGATAGGTAACAGGTAACAGGCAAATCTTTTTCTGTAGCGTTTACTCTCAAATGCTTGAATTCTTCTTTGAGCCTCTAATACTTTCCTTCAGAGTCCAACTTTCATAACCATATAGATAAAAGCATACCGTTTTAATTTTACTAAGTATCTGATGTTATGATAATCTTCCAGATTTTTCACAATTTACTCAAAACGGAAGATGGCAAGCTCAAAAAGGTTATTTAATGGTCCTCCATCACTTAATATGTTTGACCTTATGTATTTTAGTTATTGAATGTTTATTTGGGCATTATCATGTTTTTTTTTTTTTTGTTTTTTTTATAAATAAAGGAAACTTTTTAAGGAATTTGAATTTACGGTGTCCGGTCACTTCATCCCTTACTCATTTCTTTTCCTGCCATTTCATCATCAATCAATTAATCCGTTGGTCGAATGATCCTCCCCCGGGACGAGGCGGAGAGGCCATTGCAAGAGTTGATACGGCGGTACGGTGTTAACGGAGACATTTTTGTACAGTCTGTGTTAAGTGTTGTCAATTTGACAGTACTGGCTGTGATGTATTGGACATTAGAGTGTTACTTT
>JADKLZ010000166.1:24889355-24910944 GCA_021533235.1 Biomphalaria straminea
GCCCTGGAAAATAGCGGCGTATGCTATGCCGCCGGTCGTCAAGAGGCCGCGGGAAATCTGTTATATGTTATAAAATGGTTCAATTTAATAATTTATACACCTAAAATGTAGCACGGGTCCAAAGAAAGTGCGGGACCCACTGTGGTCGCATATGTTGCAGTGCCTAAGGCCTGCCCTGGAAAATAGCGGCGTATGCTATGCCGCAGGTCGACTAGTACAATTTTATTTTTAAAAATCTGATTTTTTTTAAAATTTAAGAAATTAGTTTAGAATCATGTCATTTCCGGTCTTTACGCTAGTACACGAAAGCCGCTGCTAAAAGTTCATTTTAAAAAATGTGCGTGATATCTACGTGTCTAGGGCATTTCTTATAGTAACATTTCCTCCCTTACATTTACGTAATTGTTTTAGAATTGGTGTTTTGTTATTAAAAAAATCGCTTGCATAATTAATTTTATAAATTAAACGGTTTGCGTTTAGAAAACTAAAAGTAGCCATTGCACCTAAACTTTTCAAGCCGCATTTAATGGTGAAAAAATATTTTTCGTATCTCTTCTAGTTTTGGCGCTCTGAGTCTGACAGACGGACAGACAGACATTAATTCATTTTAAAAAATGTGCGTGATATCTACATGCCAAGAGCATTTCATATAGTAGCATTTCCTCCCCTAGATTTACGTAATTGCTTCACAATTGGTGTTTTATCATTTAAAAATCGCTTGCATAATAATTTTTATAAATTAAACGGTTTGCTTTTAGAAAACTAAAAGTAGCCATTGCACCTAAACTTTTCAAGCCGCATTTAATGGTGAAAAAATATTTTTCGTATCTCTTCTAGTTTTGTGCCCTGAGTGTGACAGACGGACAGACGGACATTTTGCACAAACCTAATAGCGGCTTTTTCCCCTTACGGGGGCCGCTAAAAATGAATACATTAAATATTGCTTATTTAATAATTTTTAAAAATACAATTTGTTAGATAAAATGATCAGATGATTAAAATATCAGGGGATGAAATGACCTTGGGATGAAGTGACCAGGGGATTAAGTGACCGGGGAATGAAGTGACCGGGGGATGAAGTGACCAGGGGATGAAGTGACCGGGGATGAAGTGACTGGGGATGAAGTGACTGGGGATGAAATGACCGGGGATGAAGTGACCGGGGATGAAGTGACCGGGGATGAAGTGACCGGTCACCGGTCAAGATGGTTTTTTATTATGCAATTAATGTTACTGCTGACGTGCCGCTCAAGAGCTTTGAACTATAATTGGATTTAAAATTACTTTTAAAAAAGCAAAATTAAATAACGGTAGCTAATGTGTACATTTTTATTTATATTCTGTTCTGTGCTATCTTGTTGGATACATTGAAATAAAAAATTCAAATATATCTCCACAGGAGACAGCCGTGAGAAAATTGTAGGTTACAAGTACCAAGTCTCACCCAAATCTCTTCTATCAACTTGCTGTTCAGTGCCCGAGTAGAGGTCTTCCACTTTTTCAGTGTCCCTTCCACTCAGACGTAACCAATCGCATACAGGTCGAGCTAGATTTCGCAACGCGTTCCAAACTCTTTTTTGTGGCTGATGTGCTGGTTCCTCTCCATCAACAGCACCCTCGGGATGCAGGATGTCTCTTTTACCAGAATTTAGGGACCTGCAAAAGATTCTCACGTTGTTGAGAGTGTTGGCGGCGCAGAGAATTCTAACAGCAACAATAACGGGCACGGCTCTTTTCTCGGCTCGAATGTCAAGTTGCTCAGAGAGGACTAGATCATTGCGGACGCTTCTTCCACCCAGAAGTGTCCTTACAGTAAAAGAAGTACAAAGTACAGTAACTAAACGCCTCAACGTTGTTGGCAGATTTTTCTTATTTCTATCTAGTTCGTTACTTGTACCATTATTGAATTCCTGAACTGAAGTCTGAAATATAGAATATTATATTATATTATATTATATTATATTATATTATATTATATTATATTATATTATATTATATTATATTATATTATATTATATTATATTATATTATAGAGGTTGCGGTGGATGAGTGATTCAGCGCTTGGCTTTAGAGGCTGGGGTCCTTGGTTCGAATCTCGGCAAAGACTAGGATTCTGAACTTCGTGATTTTTTAGGGTTCCCCGAGTCAATCCAACTCTAATAGGTGCCTGACTTGGGGAAAGTAAAGGCGATTGGACGTTGTGCTGATTAACAAGACTAAGACTTAGACCAGGGGTTTTCAACCTGTGGGTCGCGACCCCCTCCCCCCTTGGGGGTCGATTAACGATTAGCCAGGGTCGCCCAAGACCATTGAAAATAAGGATTGTTATTATCTATTCTTCAATTGCTGTATGTGTGTGTGTGTGTGGGGGGGGGGTCGCGGCAGAGTGGGGGATCGTAAAAAGGGGTCGCCGAGCAGAAAAAGGTTGAGAACCGCTGACTTAGACAATGGTAAAATCTTTTTTTCTGGATCCTTAACACAACCTATAAATACTTTTTTTTACAAATAAATTACAATTGATCTATAATCCTTACTAGTAGAATTCTTAATGCTAATACCATGAGATAAATATAAAGTAAAATATTGTTATAACCCTATTGGCGGCGCGAAAGGGTTAACTGTAGGTTCAGCTGACAAACGTGAACTCAAACGATGGACAAGAGACAGTACTACAATTACACGCAAATATGACCAATCTTAATTTCATGTGATCGAAAGCCTGCGTGGACCAGTGACACAGTGTGCAAGAAAGAGGAGTTCAAGACAGGACATGAAGAAGACCGCGACTGTTAGTCTGGCTATGAAGTCAGTCTTGGTTGAGTCCTCAGGTGTTGTGTACGAGTCCAAGAAGAAATAGAGACAGAGAGTTTTGTACGGTTATGTACTGTTTAACATTTATAGCAGTTGATTGTGTTGCCTATTGTGTCATATCGGCTGCTTTATTTGACCATTATTAAAGTACCAGATTATTTTGGCGCTCTTGTTGTCAGGTTCTTGGTGTCTTGATGTGTTGTGTTTAGCAGTGTTTGCAGAACGCCTGAGTGGGAAAGTGAGAAAGATCGTAACAATACATTAGCTTAAACTCAAAAAAAAACAATACATACTGTCTGGACTTCATCTGATTCGTTGCTTTCTTGCTCAATGTCCGTGACATTAGCTCCAGCAACGAGACTAACAGTAATCACCAGTAAAACAACGAACAAGCGAAGAGTCATTCTGTAATCAAGCTCCACTCTGAAAGAGAATAATAAACCATGCTCTCATTCGTTCTTTTAAATATTAACAGCATTGCAAAGTCTACTACTTCTTGACTGACTATTAAACTTGAGATTCTATGTACACGGAGGTTAACTACCTCGTAGCTATGACAGGCTGATTATTAGAAAACATGATCACAATAACAAAATAAGGATCTTGGACAAACAAGGAAAACAAAACATCTTCAGATCTTCTCTTATACAATACAGACGATACTTCAAAAAAAGAAGATGATTACGTCCTTTCAGATAGCTTTGGCTAGTGGGCTGCAAGCAGTGTCCATCTCTTTACTACTCAGCCACCGCTCTCGGCATGTTTAGACGTAACGCAATGGAACGTATTTTAAAACAAGGTTACAGAGACAGTTTGTGTTAAAAAACAAACTTAAACTCGGCCCCCGAAGTGGTCCATTTAGACAGGTTTCAATATTTTCAGAAAGAACATCCGAATGAAATTATATCAAAGACAAATGACAGATAAGCATGTGGATAGAACTTGACAGATATTAGTAATTCTTAGGCATTAGGCCTCTTTTCTTTGCCTCTTTTTGGGTTGATTACTTTGATAGTAAATACTCTTTATGCATGAGAAAGATAATTGTGAAATAAAATGAAATTTATAACATTATTAATTGTCTTAAATTAGGTCTGATTTAAAATGCATACTAATTAGGTTTTTCTCTTTAAAAAACTGCTTAAGTGACTTTTTAAAATTAAATTTTGAGCTTTTAAAAAAGAAAAAGTATCCGTTGCATCAGATCTTTGAATGATCTAAACCAGTGGTCTTCAACCTTTTTCAACTTACCGCCCCCTTTTCGTATTTTTTTCAATAAAAAATTCCGCCAGCGCCCCCCTCTAAGAAAAACACGTGAATCGTGAAAAGGCAAATATGAACAAAATATCATCAATTTATTAATTTTTATGCAATCAATAACACGTATCCTGCACGGAAGACGACCGCAGGCCAAAGGCGATCTTCTTTTGCGAGCTTAGAGTAGGAGGAGTTACAGAGGTGCCCACCTCGTTAGCGCTATAAAGATCCACTCAGGCGCCATTTAACCCTCACTGGCATAGAGGAAAGTACCTAACAGCCTTTCCTAGCAGCAGATGTCCTCTGAAAGAGGCAGCTGGAGAGTTGTCACAACATCTGCGGGACAAACATTTGAGACTCAAAGAAACGTTATTATTGAAGACAGGCGCAAAAGATGGAAAGAAAACTTAAATTGACCGCTAGCAGACGAAATTCGAAATATTATGCAAGTCGCAACTGGGTTTCTGTAGTTATGTGAAACACTGCACTTAGTCTTAATCTTCGGAATCGAAGGCATTGCCAATATTATCATTATAACAAAATTATGTCAAATAATTTGCAGTGATTACACACACAAATTAATGTCATTGTCATGACTTTCTTTCAAATCCTAAGAATAGTCTCCTTTTAAATTGTTGAATATTAGGGCCTACTATTTTTCGGTTTAATTGTAAATGTGTTTATATTTTTAATTAAACATTATTATTGCTGAACTTACTACAAAGTGAAATTAAACTAATGGGAACCCCGTGCCTCCTGCAGTCTGACAATATTAGAAATTTCAAGCTTTAAATTAGTCAAAGCAAGGCGAAGGTCTCATCTAGTGGCTATATCCAGCCTATTTCTTTGCTTATTCATTAAGTTTGTTATGCACCAAATCTAGGTTAGCCATGTATGTTGATGGAAAAGCTAAAACATAATTCCATTTTCGACCAAAGTTTTGGGATTTTACTGAAACATTCAAATGCAGCCACATCTCTGTTGTGCCTCCTATGTTAGCATTCTTTTTACTGAAGACATAATTTTGTAAACCTGTTTTTGAGTTTGAGTTTTGAGGCACACCTGCAACTAAATTTGAACATCGGTAACAGATGTTTAATAATTGTTATTTTTTTTAAATTTATTTATTTACATCCTAGAAGCGAATCGTAATTTCTTCATAGCGCATTGTTATGTGAATTGCAGATGTCGGTGTCTTTAGGCAGTAATTCATTTTTTAACAAACAAGTTACGTGAGATTGTAAAACTCTTTAAATAGATTTATATAAGACTTATCTTCGAGTCTGAAGATCAGTGGTGAATGCAGTATTTCCCATGGCTGCACAGCCCTAACTGTGACCTACATATTGTGCCACACTCAGGGCAAGCATAACCATTGTCCGCAGGTTGTCGAAAACCAGAAAAGTTCTCATAAACTACAACATGTTGCTCAATATTACTGGGCATTTTTATGATGCCAATTACTTTTAAAGGTCTCAACATGACATTTTTGTTTTCGAAATACTGTTCAGTTTCGATTAAGACATCATCTTATGACCTGTACATTCTAAGCGGCTATCACTATTAAACAGTTCACCTAGGCATAAGAAAATGACAAAAAACAAAAACAAAAAAAAACAACAGAGAATCTTTGTGTACAAAACAACAACCAGTTTTGAGGCTTGGTTGAGATGCTTGACAAAATTGACCTAACCATATAAGAACTTCGACAAATTAAAACGCCGAGGCTCATGTCCAGTACCTCAGATATAGGATTCAAAACGAGATTATGGACCTTATGGTTTATTTTCCCATCATCCTTGATTGCACGATTGATGTTAGCCACAAAGATGCCGTTTACATAGCATTTTGTAGAGGTATTAGATTCAGAAGTTAAGCTGGAGAAAATTTCCATGTAGTTTAAAGGTCAATAGTACAGTACTTACGTAAGGTGGTATGTTTAGTATTTAAAAAGGACTTCAGTGTGAGTGGCGGACGATCCTGTTAGCTTGACATGTTACGATATATCCACAATATCTAGTCTACCCTTCCAGCGCAGGGCCCCGCATTTGACATTCGCCTAGGGCCCCACGCACTGGTAAGGCCGCCTCTGACAACAATCTAAGAGCCTAACATCTAACATCTTTTTCATTATTTGTTTATTTTTTTATCTAGTGGCAATTCACTAAAACTATTTGCAATATTCCATTCCATAACACTCTGTTAATGTTTTTGTTCAAAAAAAGATTAAATTATTCTATTTGAATGTTAGCTTTAATGTTTTTCTTAATTAACATTTACATATCAAATATTAACATATGTTGTTATAAGAGACTTGAATCTAAAAGACGTATTATCCACTTTGTTTAACAAATCATGAACGTTTATGCGCTCAATCTAAGTAAACTAGATACCCTTCGATTTCAGCAGAAGAATAAGAATTTTAAAATAGAAAATGGGATTCCCAAACTTAGATTCTAAAGTTAAATCAGAAGCAAGCTAATTAGGCCTATACTTGTATATTTAGTTTGCTAGCTTTAATTTTCAGTAATTGTTTTATTTGTTTTGTTTCAGTGCACCTTTAGTTTCTTCTTTCCCCCTTTATACTCAGCGCCCCCTTACCGCCCCTTTTTGTGCCCAGCGCCCCCCTACCGCCCCTTTGGCTTCCAGCGCCCCCCAAAATCTCGAAAACGCCCCCAAGGGGGCGATATCGCCCCCGTTGAAGAACACTGATCTAAACTATTGTGATGTCCAATTTTCATTTTCTCTTCTACTTTCTGAGATCTAAACGGGAGGAACTGACGGACAGACAGACAGACATATGGGCATACATGCCACACAAAACTAATAGCGTCTTTTACCCTTTTGGGGGCCGCTAATAAAAGAGTTGTATGTCTACTTACCAGAAATCCTTTGTGATCCTGAAGTAAAGATGGCTCTTAGTGAGCGTTGCTAGTTCAATATATACTGTACATTTACAACTTAATTGCGATAGAAATCCAATTACTTCCTCATAAAAAATGTGTGATGCATGTAGCTTTATCCCAGTACTTCGTCGTTATCTTTATAACGTTTATCACAAGTTCTAAATAGAGTAAATAGAACATATACATATATCTATACATATACATAAGTCGCGTAGATGGATATGAGAGTTAAAACCAAGGTTTGAATCAGCACTGAAGTAAAAAAAAAAGATTATCTGCAAGGCCTATCTATCTATCTATCTATCTATCTATCTGAATGCTGTAATATACCAAAAGTACGTTTCAATATTTACTGATTGAATCATTTCATTATCCTCTCATTAAATCCAGTGAAAGACTCGCTTTAATTGAAGACATGATTTAGATAATTTAGAATTAAGACTTTCCTTTTTAGAGCTAGGCCTATTTTAGATTTTATAAAAAAAATATGTTAAAAAAGATACTTTTTATAAACAAAGTTTATCAAAGGGAAGAAGCTGCTAATTGCTGCCATTTATATGCAGTGTTTTTCTCCCTTTCTGCTATATAAAAATAATATTGAATGATTAACTAATTGTTTATTTTATTTTTTTTCCTGTATTGTCACCGACTATGAATTATTATAATTAATTTCAACCTGATCTTTGAATGGGAAGGGGAATAAGAAAAACAGACAAACTCCAAATTGCATTAAGGGAAGTAACATTTACAATAATAATAAAGTTTATGAAGAATAGCCACCTTTCAATTAACTAATTTGTTAATGTTTTGATTGATTCACTTTTTGTAAGAAACAATTTTTTATTTTTATCTTCTTCTTATATAATACAGACGTTATTTCAAAAAAAAGATTTAGTTATGCATATTCACTAAACTCTGTCAAGTCATTGGTTTTCTTAGCTACCTCAGGCAAGCCATTTCATGCTCTAATGACGCAAACATAACCACAGTAGCTGTACAAATTGTCTTAGTATATGGACGAGGAATGCGTCTTTATCTTTGTGTCATCAGAGTATTTTATTAGATTTTGTTTTCGTATTTGAAGATTATGGTTCAGTGTTAAATGTATAATTCCTACTTTATTTTATAGTCTTCTATCCTGAAGGTTTTTATAAATTTAGTGATTTTACTAAAGGTGTTACTCTAGTCAAATGTGAATATTCGTTTGTAATGAATCTCACTGCTCTATTTTGTGTCTGTTCCAGTTTCTTAATGTTTTCTTGAGTTGAGGGGTCCCAAACAGAGGATGCATATTCTATTATTGGCCTAACCAAGGTTGAGTTGCATTTTAGTTGTATGTTCTTATTTGATTTATAGAAATTTCTTTTGATAAATCCTCAAAGATTACATCAACTCACTTTGTTCTCAGATCAGCTGACCTATTGCACATTTATTTCTTTTACCGGACAAAAGAAGAACCAATTTTTAAAAAAATGAACCAATTAGTTAAGTATTGGTAGTTAATCCTTTAGTTTGGTATCTCAACAAGGGAAATACATTTTACTTGAATTGTATAAGTTTAATTAGTTCCCTTTGGTGTTTGTAGAAAGAAAAGTTCGTAAATGACTATAATACCTATTTTCGAAAGCAGCTCCTTGGCATACTGGTTACCGTGTTGACAGGGCAGGTCTTAGGCCACTGCAACTATGCGGCCCCAGTGGGCCCGCACTTTCATAGGCCCCGCGCGAATTCTAGGTGTAAATAATTAAAATGAACCATTTTAACTTAATATTAAAGGATTTCTTAAATTCTCCTGAACTTATAAAATATACGAAAAAGACATGAAAAATTTCCTTAAATTATTCAAATCTTCTGGAAGCTGATACAAATCTTCTTAAAAACAGACAAAATTGTCATTTCGGGGTGTCAGTGTCAATCATGGAAAACGCAAATACTAATATGAGTTAGGCTAAAAGAAAAACGGCATTGACAGCGTTCATTTCATACAAATGTAATAAAAGGCGACGTTGAGAAGTTGAAATTCTTAATTTACTTTAATAGTCACTGTCATAAAAATATAGATTTAAATCTATCTCGACCTCTTAAAAAAAACGATATTTTGCTAGTCGATAGTAAATCTAAAAGGCAAGTCTGAATGTTTATATGCTTTTTGTTGCTCTAGATGACTCGTAAAGTTAATTTAACAGTGATTTTGTACTTAGTGAAGTATGAATAAAATGCAAAGACGAATTTATTTTCTAATACAAAATCTTAATTTTCACTTACCATCCTTAGCACAACCCAAAATAGGCCCCGCGCAATCCGTTTCGCATAGGGCCCCGCAATCAATAGGACCGGCCCTGCTTGTTGGTTTGAGAAGGCCTTAGCTCTCCAGTTCAGGTCGCTCACTTTATTTTCTTCAAATACATCTAAAAAGCGATCACCCAGATAAGTCCAAAGCGATCACCCAGATAAGCACAAAGCGATGACCCAGATAAGCCCAAAGCTATCAACCAGATAAGCCCAAAGTGATCACCCAGATAAGCCCAAAGCGATGACCCAGATAAGCCCAAAGCGATCACCCAGATAAGTCCATATCGATCACCCAGATAAGCCCAAAGCGATCACCCAGATAAGCCCTTCTTTCTCCTCATTTCCTTTCCAACTATCATAGGATCATACCGTATTGAGACTATCCACCTGATGTTTGATGGAAGTTCAACAACTCCACATGAGATTAATTATTTCTTCTTTATTTTAATATCATTATTATTTCAGAACAAAAGGTACATTTTAACGACTCAATTTGAAAAAAAAAATATATAGATAGATAAAGTAAGAAGAGGTTTCTTTTACATTTTATTATAAGAAAGACTATTTAAAATGCTCAAAAAAGGTGCATTTGATGTTGTAAATTATAGGCTATACAATGTTAACATTCTCATAGTATATTTGAGATTTTGTGACGAAACACATTTTCCTAGAGGTACAATATGTAAAAAAAAAAATTCTTTTCTTGTGTTGATCTCCAAAATTTACTTGGTTAAAATATACTTGGTTTTCCCAAATTCTCGTCTATCGGCATAATTTTCTTGCATGCGTTCAGCGTCTCGGAGAATCCCATTATTCTGCAACCATGAGCAAACGTTTCTTGCAAGGTCCGACAAATCTCTTTTTTCTTTTTCCCCAGAGAGTTGCTCTCTTTCAGCAAGTTCGTGCGTGAACTCTGTGTCTCTTTTACCATTGAGCTCTCTGCAGAACGTTTTGGCAGCGTTGTAGACATCGTTCGCCGCGCAGAGCACTTTCCCTATGGCAAGAAGTGGTAGAGCTCTTTTTTCATCAGCGACATCCGGGTCATAGGCTAGATCCTGGACGCTGCCTACGCTTCTTCCGGGGAACCAATTTAAGGCAAAACAAAATGCAGATACGACGACTTTTAAACCTGATAGCAAATCTTTCTTTTTAGTCTCAGGTGATCCCAGTTCAGTTTCATTAAATGCACCAGAATCTATGACTACTTTCTGAAATGTATGAAAATATGTTAGGTTATGCTATGCTACGGTATGATATGCTACGCTATGTTATGATATGCGGTGGGAAGCGTGGTCGAGAGGCTAAGTCCGCTAAAACTTGGCTTGGCTTGGCTACCTAGAACGGGGCTCGAGGTTCTACACCCGACTCGGGCAGAGTTGTGTTTACTGAGCGACTAAAGGCATCACGGAAAAGCAACTCCTAGATACCCCCTCCCCCCAAGGGTCCACAAATGAGATTGGACCAAAGCGCTCTGAGCATGCTATAAGCATGAAAGTAGCGCTATATAAAATATAATAATGCTATAATATAGTATAATAAATATGTAAATAGTGGACTTAGCCAAGATTTTGTCGAAACCAATCTTTATAGAAACCTGTGGGAAGTTTAGACCAATAGGTCGTTACCACGTTAAAGATTCGACGTCACGAACTGTCGCAGGTCGATGTTCAATAATAATTGGTCTCAACTAAGTAGCACTGTTTGAGACTGTTCCGCGGTTAGTGAAAATATTGTGTGTTTATGTGGGGGTATTATAGTGCAGAGAGATGGAAGGCTACAGCAAGGACTACAACTAGAAGTGTGAGTACTCCATAATAGAGACCGATCGATTGAAGGATGAAGGAGACTAAAGCTTAGGGGACTTATACAATTTGAGAGTTAGAAAATTGTGTTAGCTCTTGGCTAACTTTGTAATGCTTGCAGTTTTATTGAGGGGGCTAAGTGGGTTTGGGAAAAATAAACAGCTATACCAACTATCAATTATATTTGAACACTGGTTTCTTAGCTGATACGAACTTTGCTGAATGCAAAAGAAATGAAGCTGCATCGGCCAAGAGAAAGAAAAAGAAAGCTGCCCTGCTGTAAGCCAGCCCTAAAGCTGAGGAATATAAATGCACGAACTGGGGCAAAATATGCCGATACAGAACTGGCTTGATCAGCCACTTCAGATTCTGCCCCGTCTCAAGACGTAATCAAAGCCAGTGACTCATCAGGGCGCCATCCATTGTCTTCCAAGGCAGAAGGAGCCTTTATATACATATATACTGGTTTGTTAATGAAAGTGAATTTTGGAAATAACTGTAACTGATTGATACTGATAGCAGGTGGATGTGAGAATAGATCCTTCTGTAATTTATATGAAACTATTGTACTTTTAATTTACACAAATAACAAATATTTTTTTTTAAGACATTAATTTAAACTTTGCCATTTTTGTCCAAAAAGGAAACGCGTGTTATGATGATATATAACAATTTTTTTTTTACTGAAATAACTTAAGTGGTTCTACTTATATTTAATAGAGAAAAAAAGTTTACTTCAACTAAACAAACAAAAATTTAAAAAGTACTTCTTGTCTTTCCTTCCGGTCAGCTCTAGCTTGGTGTCTCTTGTTCATGTCAGCGCCAACAATGACACAGAAAAGACACAGCAGAGAGAGGGTTAACATTGGAAGATTCATTCTGTTACGTAGTTTTATAGTCTGAACACTGCTGGAAGGAAGGTTAATATATTTATATGACGTCACTATTTATAAGTAAAACGAGATTCGTTCCTTTTTTACAAAGCTTATATCAAATCTGTCTGTCTGTATGTCTGGCAAAAAAGTTTGTTCACGTTATTTCTCACACAATCAAGTCGAAATTTAGCACAATATTTCCTTGAATAAAAAAAAAAGAAGAATTAATAATAAACACATCTGTTAGTTAATTATTTATTGGTAATAATATTTTTTGTTTAGTATCGAATAAGGGAATGAAGTCGTATTTGACAAATATGGCGGTATAGTTGAATTAGTCCCCTTTTATAGGGGAGAGTCTTGCAATATGGACCATGATCAAATATGGACCACCACGATATTAGGAAAGCTACACTATATTGCTAAAAACTAAAAAGTAAAAATTTAATATGCAACAGTGACTGCCCTTACTTGGTTTGCATACATCAGTTCATAGAAAACGAAAGTTCATTTTATGAGCTAGGTGATTTTCTGTTTTCCCACATTTTTTTTCTTAAATCTGTTCCTCTTTTATGTCTTGTATGGAGAAGCAGACTTACACGAGAATTTGTTCATGTTTTAGGACCACTAATAACTTTGTGAAAGAATGTTCAAAACAGTAATCGTGTATTAACTTTTAGTGACAACTTTTTGCTAAGCCTATCATTTTTATAATATGGACCACGTAAAAATTCTAATATGGACCAGTGGTCCATATTTGAATCTCGGCCAAATCAGTGGTTCATATTAGATCACATCTCTCTCTCTCTCTCTCTCTCTCTCTCTCTCTCTCTCACCTCGATATGTATATATATATGGTGTAAAGAATCTCACTTTCCAGGCTCTCTTCAAAATGCACCACACGACACCACCAACTTAAAGAACTTGATAACTCGAGGCTCCAAAATAACGCAATAGTTAAATGTTAAATAAATCATAGCATATTCTGTTCAATTGGCTACAACGTAACAAGGACTGTACACAATCTTCACACTCCAACGTATCAACTCTGTATCAACTCTCTGTATTCTGTATTCTTCATTTTATTTATTGTCAGTAGTTGTGAATATTAGGCTTAGAAGATATCCTCAAGAACTCGTTAAGAAAATGGTCACAGGATCTTTTGAAGCTTAGAGCTGCGACGTGCCTTGTTCTCCTCAATGAATTTCCCTACGAGTGTAAAGCAACGTTTCTCAAAAAGAGGGGGGGGGGGCGAAGTCCTTACATACAATGCATACAATACTGGGGTGGGGTGATGCCGGTCAGTAAATTTGTCATGGTAAATTTCATTGCAACTATCAATTCATGGTTAAATATTAACCAAGTAAAAAAGCATATTAATTAAGTAAAACAGTTTTATTACCAATATTTCAAAAATTAAAATATTTCAAGTTAGAGATATCTTTTTATCTTTAAAGTAGGGCCTTTTAAAATATAAAAATGTAGACATTTAACAGTCTGCATCTATATCGACTCAAAACTATATGAAGAAGACATTTCAAAACGTCTCCGCTAACACGATTCTTTTCAACTTGTTATTTAACATGATGATGATTTTACGACGATCAAGTCTATTGTAGACGTTGCGCTATGTGTAACTCGAATGTAGCTCGCATAAAAGTATTGAATTTTTTTCCTCCTTTTTTTTATTAGCATTGATCTAAGACTTTTTAAAAAAATTAGGATGAATAGAGCACTCTGATTGGAGGCGCGGTGGCTGAGTGGTAAAGCGCTTGGCTTCTGAATTGGGGGTCCTGGGTTCAAATCCTGGTGAAGACTGGGATTTTTATTTTGATCCTTGGACGCCTCTGAGTCCACCCAGCTCTAATGGGTACCTGACATTTTTTGGGGAAAGTAAAGGCGGTTGGTCGTTGCACTGGCCACATGACACCCTCTTTAACCGTAGGCCACAGAGTCAGATGGCTTTACATCATCTGCCCCATAGACCACAAAGTCTGAAAGGGGCACTAGAGTAATCTGATTGCAGGAAAACACTTGCATTATTTTTAAAAAAATTGAACCGTTACAAAAGCGTGGTCGAGAGGCTAAGTGAGCTTGACTACCTAGAAGGGGGCTCGGGTTCGACACCCGACTCGAGTTGTGTTGACTAAGCGCCTAAAGGCAGCACGGAAAACCAACTCCTAGATACCTCATCTCCCAAGTCACGGGTCCACAAATGAGATTGGACCAAAGCGCTCTATAAGCATGAAAGTAGCGGTATATAAAAGCTATAATAATAAAAAAAAATGTTTTTTACGACCTATAAATTTTGTTACATAACTATTTAGCACTAACAAAATTTACATTTCTAGTGTAAATGAGCAATTAATGATAATGACAAATGAAAGTGCTTTTAATTGCATAATTTGAAAATAATAAAATCTTTAGTTTTTGTTCATAAACCTCTGTATTTTAATACTTCATTACCTTTGGTCCATATTGAAGGCCGATGTGGTCCATATTAGAAAACTTGGTTTTCAAGATGGACCACTTTGAAATTTCTAATTATTATTTTTAATTTTATTATTATACATATTGATATCATGGCGCGTCGGCATTATGATAAGAATGGTAGCCTCTATATACACAAGAAAATTCCAGTTTGTAGGATTAGAAACTTTTTTTCTATGAAGGGTCAAAAAAAGTGATCCATATTACAAGCCTCTCCCCTACGTTGTGTAGAGAATTAGCTAGCCGCTTAAAAGATTAAAATTAACTATAGAACGTGATGAAACCTTTTATTTTCGTAAGCACTTCTCTGGCACAATGAGGCTTGAGTCTTTGAGTTCAAATTGAAGTCATCCAACTTTCTTTTTATTTTTTCCCCCAGATACCCTGAATGAACTCCTATTGAAAAATCAGAGCAGGAAGGACTCAATCCTTCCGTAGCGCTCTGGCAAGAAAATGGGCCGTCCGACTTAGTGTCTCATGGCTACCATACAAGTTGAGTGACTGTCGAGACACGTCCCCCCCCCTTTTAACTCTCGGAGCTGGGGACACTCATACAAGATATGCGACACTGTTTCGGCGCTCGCTCCACAGTGGCGGCATCGGGAGTCATAGTTCGGACGGAACCGGAGAAAGTATGCCCCAACAGGACAATGTTCCGTCCTACACTGCGCAATAATTGCTTGTTTTGACCTCTTCAGCCGCCACCATGGATCTCCCCCAGATACCATCTTCTTTCTCTCCCTGCCCAACCCCCATTTCCAACTAGTCCAAACAAGTGATAGGTTGATAGCGTATCGAGAAAGCTTAGACAAAGACTAAGACTAAGACTGCTTTATTGATCCTTACGGAAATGTACTGTGATTTCAAGGACTCTTTTCTCATATAAAGACAACACAACAGAAACATCCACATAAATACAACAGACACAACATAAAGTGTTCATTCAGCGACTACACACAGGCCTCTTGGTCCTTTTTATGTTTCCTGATCAACGAGTGGCGCTGATATAGTCTGACGGAGTGAGTGTTGAATCATTATTATTAATTATTAATTATTATTTCTAGTCTATGAACCCTTGAAGGAAGTCCAGAAGGGGAAGGCACCCGAGCTGGGTGTCGTAATTCCCATTGATCGATAGAAAGGCTTTTATTCATCGGCCAGGCCTGGACGTCGGGATTCTTCATCCCGTGTCCTGTCTGAGGGCTCCCAACGGTAAGCAGCCATATGGGTGCTCCTGACCCGGCTGTGCCGTGTACATAGTACCTCGTCCCCAGTATTATAAGTGGCCAGGGACAAGGCACTACGGGGAGTTTGTCTCATATTCCTATTCTGTTACCGCCACTGTTCCGTGCGAGGGTCGCCACTCCAGCTAATCCGGTCACTGATGACGGCCTCCTTTGTGGAACGGCGTGGCGGATGTTTTAGGACTGGGTTGTAGGTTACTTGTTCCATCCCCACCCCAAGTAAGATAAAAAAAAAATAAAAGTTCACCCAGGGAGACCTAATAGAAGGCCTGGTTCGCTACTCGTTCTTAGCCTATCTAGATCCACTTCTAGACGTTTCCACGGAGGCGCCACGCTGAGGCGACGGGTAGCTTGAATCCTCCGAGTCTAGGAACCAGATCTATCAAATTTAAATTCCAGGAATGATCTCAACTAATTAAATTAAACTAGAGTTTGAGTTGTTTTTTTTAAAGTATTTTTTTTCACATTTCAAATTATGCTTAACGACTATTATAAAGTACTACTACATAGTCTACATAAGATTAAAAACTATAATAACTAGGAGAAACCAAACGAAATGTTGACTACAGACGTCACAAACTTACCAGAAACCCTGGTTCACTTCGGATTGCTTTAGTCTGATGTTCTCTTACCATATAAATACTTTGAACCCGTGAATACTATGTGTCAAAAGCCATTAGTTTCTGTTACATAAATGTCACGTGATTTGTGTCATCACGCAACAGGGATTGTATCAACATAAAATTTCACCAGGTTCTGTAACAAGAGCCGTGGTTTTGTGAGGTCATCGTTAGCAAGCTCGCACGTTTTCTCCGAGACAATAAAGAAATACAACAGGCACCGAGGCACGTAAACTAGGTCTCGCTGTTGTATAGACGTGTTATTAGTGTTAGTACTGTGACTTTGACTGTGGCCTTATTTTCGTTATTAAAGTTATCATTTAAATGCTCACATCTGTTCACTAGTTAAAAGTTCCCCTTTCAGACGTTGTAGTCTATAGGGCAGATGAGGCAGAGGTTCATCTGATCCTGTGGCCTACGGTTAACGAGGGTGTCATGTGGCCAGCACAACGACCAACCGCCTTTTCTTTTCCCCAACTAATGTCAGGTACCCATTAGAGCTGGGTGGACTCAGAGGCGCCCAAGGATCCCGAAATAAAAATCCCAGTCTTCACCGGGATTCGATCTTAGGTTCAGAAGCCAAGCGCTTTACCGCTCAGCCACAGCGCCTCCGTTCACTAGTTAAATTGATGTCTTTTTCATTCTGTGTTGTGATCATCAGCTTTAAATACACCCGAACAAGAAAACAAAAAAAGGCCTGCTGAGTAATTCATCTAAAGTTGACTCCAAGACAGACTGAACCAAGACCATCACAATTCACACCCGTCTTTACATGTAGCATGGTCTCCGAACCTCGAAATGAATTCTTCCTTTCATGCGAGTTGGCAAATCAGCCCCCACGCGGAGGGTCCCTTTATGCCTATACTTATACACTTGACTTAGGGCTAGATGATAGGGCATCTTTCTTCTTTCTCTTGACTGACGCAGCTTCATTTCTTTTGCATTCGGCGAAGTTCGTACCGCAATTACAGTCTGTCGCCTTGCTGTCCAGTCTTAGACTATTTCCTCCCACATGTCTCACTTGTAGACATTTCTGTAGGCTAGTCTTTGACGGCCATTGGGTCTGGCTCCCTCTGCAAGTTCAGCGTATCGGATATATAAGGATAAATAGGATATATAAGAAAAATGTTTGGGTTATACTAAAAGTGTTCCTTTGAGATCTTCCGATCTATTGTTGTCTAGGTCATCTGTTTGTATGATAGACGGGTAAGGAGACGGTTAGGGAGGTTGTCATGTTGACACTTAAAAATTCTGGCACTTTACAATCCACAAAAAAAAAAGTTTTCACCTTAATTCAAAGCAGGATCCATCGGCTCAGAATCCAAGAGTTTTATCTCTTGAGGCTTATGCTTTCCAAATAAAATCACCCATTACACCCATTTGAAAGTAATGGATCCGCCTTTGAACAAAGCATTAACACCAGGTAGTCTTCTTCTTATCCTATATAATACAGAAGTTACTTCAAAAAAGAAGATGATTACGTCCTACGCGTCATGCATTCAGTCATGATAATAACCAGTGACTTAAATTCTGCCAAGTCACTGCTTTTCCTGGCTAGCTCAGGCAACCCATTCCTTGCTCTAATGGCACTAGGGAAGAAAGAGCATTTGTACAGATTTGTTCTAGCATATGGGACGAGGAATGTGTCTTTATCTTTGTGTCTTTCTGAGTATTTGATTAAGTTTTGTTTTTGTATTTGTTTTTGTAGTTATATTTAGTAGTAGTATTAGCATCAAACAATAACATTAAAGTTTAAGTTGGCTTTACATGTCTAATATGTAGATCCATTTCTATGTGTTATGTATACAAATTTGGTGTAATGCACAAATTGTAAGACAAATTTCCTCACGGACAATAAAGATTATTATTATTATTATTATTATATCTAGGCTTGAGTTACTTTGAAACTACGAACAGAAACGAAACAATTCGTATTTTTTGTTTTCTTGTCAGTTATAGATGTAATGAAGACCGCAGCATATTGCCGGATATTTGTTTCGTTACCGTGCACTTCTATCCAGTCACCTAAATGTCCCCGCGTTGTGACCTTGCACGTGTTGCCACGTTGACTTTCTGGTGTTACTTGTAATGGGACGTGCTTTTAACAGATGCAAACTTTCCAAGATGTCTCAGATCTGGACCAATCTTTATTTCAACAAGAAAAACATTTTAAAATATTTTTTTTAAAAAGACTATATAACTCCATAATACAAATTATAGAATGATTATTTTGCTCTTAATAAATATTATGTTAGATTTTAAAAAAAATATTCCCCCCCCCCCCAACCGATAAAAATCCTGGTAAGGGAATGTATAAATCTATTAGACTTTATAATTTTCATTCAAATATCAGACTTTTACATTATGACATAGAGGATGATGTGCGCAATGTTTCTCAACATTAAAATAGTCCTTTCCAGATAAATATGTCTTCATTCTCTAGTCAAATTAATTTATATATTTTCTCTTTTCTTTGAAAATTGTAAGAAAAACTTTTGAGCCGTTTTTGACATCCGTTTTTCAAGTTTTTAAGCCCACCCATACAGGTTCCGTGTGTTGAATAAAAGTATTTAATAACAAGAAAACAATTAAAATTTAGTTTCTAATATAAAGACAATGCCTCCTTATGCAACTTATAGACCGATTGTCTGTCTTTTAACAAGTAATGTATTTTAGATTAAAAAAACAATGTCACAGTTTTTATCCCGTCCCATTTTTTTTAGTTTTTCCTTGAGTAAAAATAATTCTGGCTAAGTGAATGTATAGATCTACCACATTTTATAATAGTCCATTGCAGTAGCGTAGCTAGGGATATGAGGACATTGGGGGCTTGACTTTTTTTTAGGGGTCCCTGCATTTTGATATTCGACTTGTTAAAATGACATAATATACTTAATTAATATATACCTTAATTCCAATAGGTACTTCGTATAGGTAAAATATCATTAAGACTCTTGTCAGAGGCGTCACTAGGATCGGTGTCACCCGGTGAGGTAAGCTCGGGGTGTAAGCTCCCCCCCCCATGAAAAAAATAATCTTCCCCTTAAAAACAATTAACTTTCTTTATTTTAAATAATAAAACTCCAAGCTAATTAATAAATTGTTTATGGTGTTCAATTATATGTTTAAATGTCGATCTTTTTTACATTTTATCAAATGGTATTGTATAAATTAAAAATGTACTATCATAGAATTCAGAAACCTTGAGTGGTACATATTTTTTTCACTAGTGATTATTTAAGAGCTCCTTACGGAAAAGGTCTTAAATTATACTATTGTTTTTCGGCTGATTCTGAAAAAAAAGGAAAATCAAGAACAAAATTTCTGTTTTGTAGATTTAAAAAAAACAAAAACAAATGTTTGATAGCGTCCATCTGAATCACTCTGGGAAATAGCAAGAGAGTAAGTCATCTTGAAAAAATTTGTCCAGATTCAGCGACATGCCTAAACCAAATCAAGATGTTGTCTTACAATAGACGGTAGAATTCTTGAGACTGGGTGTATATTATCCACGTTTCTCTTTCTTGTAGCCATCGACGATGTCATTTCACAGGCTGCATTCGGATTCCAATGACGTAAACCAAACCGAGTTGGATTTTGCAGAAGCGACATAGCATTACTTTCAGATACTATCAAATATATACACGACATGACGGATAAAGACACCCTCAAAGTTATATATATATCGGGTGCAATCTATCTTGTTCGCGATCAACACTTGTCATACTGATTTTGAACAAATAGTAATGTTAACAATAAATTAACATATTTAGGAAAGGTTATATCTAGTGATAGAGATGTATATCATGGTGTTGCATGTCGAATAAGTACGCCTATCTGAACAAACAAATAAATTAGCCTAGACTTTAGATTAAAATCAACCTACTCAATACAAGCATTGTCCAAACGGCCATCTACGCTTCGAGGCGTGGAAGGTTGAAAAGAGGCTGAGTAGTGATGGCTAAGAAGTGATGTGAAAGTCACCTTATACTGATTTCTGTAGAGAAAGCTTGCAGCCTTATGCGTCCAATGGCGTGCGAGAGGCTTAGGCCTATGTGTTTTTCGGTGACCGGTCACTTCATCCCCGGTCACTTCATCCCCTGGTCACTTCATCCCCCGGTCACTTCATCCCCCGGTCATTTCATCCCCTGGTCACTTCATCCCCCGGTCATTTCATCCCCTGATATTTTCATCATTTTATCTAACAAATTGTATTTTTAAAAATCATTAAATGAGCAATATATAATGTATTAATTTTTTCTTTAAATGACACAATTGTAACACGATAGATAAGAATAAAATTAAAACAAGATTACAAAGAGAGTTTGTGTAATACACAAACTCAGAGGCGGCCCCCGTCGGAGTCGGATCCCTGTCAAATCCGCCTATTCGCAAGATGTTTTGGATGTTCCTTCTAAGCCCCTGGCTCATTTCCAGTATGCTCCCATCCTTAAACTATCGCAATATTTCTGAAAGAACAGTAAAGGTTAAATCATATTTTCAAAAGCCTTTAGTGTTTTTTTCTAACCGTGACGGACAGACCAACCAACAGACAAAACGCACAAAAATATGTTAGTTACATCATAATGGGGGTATTAAACAATTTTATTTTAAAAAATCTGATTTTTTTTAAAATTTAAGAAATTAGTTTAGAATTATGTCATTTCCGGGCTTTACGCTAGTACACGAAAGCCGCTGCTAAAAAATCATTTTAAAAAATGTGCGTGATATCTATATGCCTTACGTATTTCTTATAGTAACATTTCCTCCCTTACATTTACGTAATTATTTTAGAATTGGTGTTTTGTTATTAAAAAATCGCTTGCATAATTAATTTTATAAATTAAACGGTTTGCTTTTAGAAAACTAAAAGTAGCCGTAGCACCTAAACTTTTCAAGCCGCATTTAATGGTGAAATAATATTTTTCGTATCTCTTCTAGTTTTGGCGCTCTGAGTCTGACAGACGGACAGACGGACAGACAGACAGAAAGTAATTTTAAAAAATGTGCGTGATATCTACATGCCAAGAGCATTTCATATAGTAACATTTCCTCCCTTAGATTTACGTAATTGCTTCACAATTGGTGTTTTATTATTAAAAAATCGCTTGCAAAATAATTTTTATTAATTAAACGGTTTGCTTTTAGAAAACTAAAAGTAGCCGTTGCACCTAAACTTTTCAAGCCGCATTTAATGGTAAAATAATATTTTTCGTATCTCTTCTAGTTTCGGCGCCCTGAGTGTGACAGACGGACAGACGGACAGACGGACAGACGGACAGACGGACAGAC
>JADKLZ010000166.1:24910954-24924542 GCA_021533235.1 Biomphalaria straminea
GACAGACGGACAGACGGACAGACGGACAGACGGACAGACGGACAGACGGACAGACGGACAGACGGACAGACGGACATTTTGCACAAACCTAATAGCGGCTTTTTCCCCTTACGGGGGCCGCTAATTAGACAGAGACAAAACTATAACAAATTTATATGCAATAAGCAAGGCTAAAAATGACGCGCCCATTTTCTATAAAGAGCGATTGAAAAAAAAAGATAAAGTGAAAAATGGTCGTACTTCCACCACACCTTGGCCTTTGATGATAAGTTATCAGCGGCATGATCATAATTATTGTAATCGCACATCTATCTCTCAAAAGATTCCCACTACCTGCACCACACCTTGGCCTTTGATGACAAGTTATCAGCGTCACGGTCATAATTATTCTAATCGTACTTCTACCTCTCAAAATATTTCGACTACTTGTACCACACCTTGGCCTTTGATCCTTTCACTATAGCTAAGTGCAAATCCAGATTTACCTTATAATTTAAGATTTCTCATTAAGAATACATAGCGGGATAGGAAACACCATAAAAGCATTAGTAACATGTCATAATATGTCAAAAAGCATTCTACATAATCATATTTATATATAAAATATTTAATTGGGGATGAAATGACCGGGGGATGAAGTGATCGGGGGATGAAGTGACCAGGGGATGAAGTGACCGGGGGATGAAATGACCGGGGATGAAGTGACCGGGGATGAAATGACCGGGAATGAAGTGACCGGGGATGAAGTGACCGGGAACCGTGTTTTTCAACACATTGCAGCTTAAAATGTTACATTCACCACTCAACTGGTCAGATAAGATGTTTGATTTCACTCTAAGTTGTTCGGGATGAAGTCCCGGGCGCCAAGCGTTTTTCTACATTGCTGAACTTCAGAAATTCTTTCTCCTGGCGTCTACAACACATAATAGAGTCAAATAGAATTACATTTAGAAGGGTTGAGACATGTTATTGATACTAACATGTGAGAGAAATTCAAGGCAGTATTTTTTTAAAGTTGTATTTTGGTAAAGTGCATTTTCCCCCTTGGGTGTCACCCCCGGTGGGTGTCACCCGGTGCGGGGTCTGCCTAGTGACGCCACTGACTCTTGTAATGAATGATACCGTTGTTTATAAAGCACATGTGACAAATCTCAATTCATATCACCTCACGTCGTGCTTTCTGTCTAGCAAAGATATCTATAACATCATCTAGAATCTAGATCAACACTGTTTAGAATTGTTGACTTCACGTGAATAGCAAGATTATATGGCTTTGGCGTTATATTTAACATTTAATATAAAAAAAAAAAGAAATTAAGACTTTCATTTGGGTACCAGGGGTAACTTTTAAATTTGGACACCCCCCACTCTAGCCGCTGTTCCAATGAAAGGCATTTAGATCTGGACTTCTAAGCGCAAAATTTTCCTGAACATTGATTTAAGAAACATTTCAATGAATATGGAAATAACTGAAGATGTTTATGGTTATTGAATTTTTTATCTTGAAAAATTATAACGATCTAACTAGAGATTTTCCCAGTTGTTGTACATGGTATAAATAATAAGCTGGACACGTTTGATTGAATTCTATGCAGAATTAGTGAAGGAGTAGTAAAAAAAGTTAATAAAAATAGTATTTTGAGAAAATCGAAAGAAAAGAATAAAAATTTATATAAAACTAATGTAAATAACTTACAAAAAAAATTATTAATTATTTGCCAATCGTGAAAATTATATTTTTATGTCCAGAAATGGTTGGGCTATTTAAATTAGGTTAAAACTGAAAATCGAAATTTTAGACCTTTTTACCTAAATTTAGTGTCCCACATAGCCTTAATAAAATACTCTGAAAGACACAAAGATAAAGGCACATTCCTCGTCCCATATGCTAGGACAAATCTGTACAAATGGTCTGTCTTCCCTATTGCCAATAGAGCATGGAAAGGGTTGCCTGAGCTAGCCAGGAAAACCAGTGACTTGGCAGAATTTAAGTCACTGGTAAATATGCATGACTGAATGTATGTTGCGTAGGACATAATAATCTTCTTTTTTTGAAGTAACGTCTGTATTATATAAGATAAGAAGATTATCTGTAACACTTTTGTAGCCGACTTTGTCTCTTCTTTTTGTATCAACGGAGATAATGTTTTAGTATTGATAGTTTGCAGTTCATAGTTCCTGATTTTCTTTTTGAAATATTGGAACACGCCTTTTTTAATGGCCTCCTGAGTTTGAGTTTGCATTTCCACACAAACTGTCTTTGTAACCGTATTATATTTCTATTGTAAATAGGTTGAGTGGTAAATTGCTTGGCTCCCGAATGGAATGGTCTTAGGTTCGAATCACGTTGAAGACTGGGATTTTCCATTTCGTGATTTGTAGACGCCATTGAGTCCACCCAACTTTTATCTGAGAAAAATTGAGAAAAATATTGGCTGTTGGTCATTATGTTGGCCTCAGGACACCCTTGTTAGATATCGGACATAGAAACAAGACGACAATGATATTTAATTGTTTTAAATATCTCAAGTCTTAAACTTTAAGAATTGTTGTTGTTTTTTTTTTTGTTTTTATTGAACAAAAGCCTAAACGTAAATCGAGTTTTTTTAGGGCCAGTCACACACATTCACACACACACACAAATCGCACACGCATACAATAAATCAAAACACGTCGGCATATTTTACCTTTATTAAAATTAATTGTGTTTGTGCCATAGTTCATAAAAAAAAGTATTTAACTAATGAGACAATATTAACCTATAAGCAAGCCTTCATAATATTAGTAGCGAGTTCGGAAATGAGTCCTTTGTGCACTTATTGACATCGTAGAGCTCAATTTTCAAATCTCTTTTGTTGTAGCATGAAATAATTTCAAAATGGAAGAAGCATAACATTTTCACTTTAAAAACATATGAGAGACAACTAGAAGCATAAAGGAAACTGGATACGGAGATGAAGTGCCAAGTATAGAGATATTGTTAAAAGTAAAGCTATTTTCTCTTTTACTTAGTTGCTAACACTATAGTTAAATTAGCGTCTTCGACGTTATGTAGCTTTTTGGTCATGAAAAGCTCCAATATTTCTATCGACAGTCTCAAATGGTCTTTTAAAAACTACCAAATCTCTCCAAAGTCCCTTCTATCGACTTGATATTCATTGCCCGAGTTGAAGTCTTCCACTTTATCGGTGTCCCTCCCAAAACGATCTAACCATTTGCAAATCTCTCGAGCAGCATTTAACAACCAGTTAAAATTCCTTCTCTCTGGTTGATGTTCCTCTTCATCGATGACACTTTCGGGGCTCTGGATGTCTCTCTTACCAGCGTTGATCACTCGGCAAAAATTCCTGACGTTATTCAGAATGTCGACAGCTGTATTAGCAGTACAGATAAATTTGCCAACACTGACAAGGGTAGCAAGGGTTAAGGCTCTTTTATCGGTCTGAATCTCCTTCTTTTCGGTGAGATGAACATCAAGATCATCGTGGATACTTCGTCTGCCAAATATTTTTAACAGACTACAAAAGGAATCAACTAAAAACTTCAACGTGGCCAACAGAGCTTTCTTGTTCCTGGCCAGTGTAACACTGTCAATCACATTGTCAACTGGATCGATTTCTTGGAGTGCAGTCTGAAATATTATATTATATTATATTATATTATATTATATTATATTATATTATATTATATTATATTATATTATATTATATTATATTATATTATATTATATTATATTATATTATATTATATTATTCTATTCTTTTTTTTTGTTGGCTTCGTTCTGAAGTAGAATGACTTTGGCTTATGTCATAGAATGAAATGAAAGTTTGACCCTTGGCTATGATCGGATTGTTGTCGCTTTCCTTCTCTCTATCCATGTAGTTGTCCTTTTAAAGTAAAGTCAATACTTAATAATGTTTGGCATCAGCGGCGTCGCAGGTTCTTCCCAAGTTTATTTCTGTGTGCTGCAAGCAGCTCCTGATATTTTCTTGGGGCTGACTCCTGAAGTCTCTCTCAAGTTTGAATTCAGTCACAAAGAAACATAGGATTGGATTTAGACTTTTCTTTTCTCCTACATAAGTAGCCATCCAGCCAGTTGCTTGACTTCGACCCTAATGTCACTCGTAGTAATTTTGCTTGACTCGATATGCTATGTGTAAGTTATAGGAAGGTGCAAATATGTTATTTGAGATAAAGCCATAGGTAGTAGAGTGTTTATAGCTATTTCCACGTCTGGCTAAAACAACCTTAATTTATATTATATTTATTTATATATATTTTATATTTATTTTATAGTATATTTTTTATTTGTGAACACAAAAGTATTTGCATTATATTTTAAGTACGTTAAGGATTATTTCGATGAAAATTAAAATCAATAAAGAAAATTACTGTGCCTAACCTTTGTCTTATTTACTAGCGGCAATGCCCGGAAATTGTAGGGGTGATAGCAACATTTCTGAAAAGGGTAATCTGCAAGACTGCAACAAATGGATGGCCATACTCTATTCAGTTGAATAGATAGATAGATAGATGAAATGCTCAGCAAAGAGCACGTGACTGAGGCTCTCAGAAAGGGAGATCATGCACTGAGTAGATCATCGTTCTGAGGAATCATAGAACGAAGTCTGGAATACCAAGAGAGGAGAATGATCAGTTTTGAAGACTGTCCACCGAGTATCATAATAGGAAATAGTGAGAGAATATGGCGTTTCTGAACAGATTCTTGCAGTGCCTACAACATCTCTATTTTCAATCTAGCTGATGCATTAAAACAAAAGAAAGAAACAACCGAGTTCTTTCACATCGAGAGAGAAACAGGTGTGCAAGTTGTCTTCCTTCCTCTCCCTATCGAGTAGAAAAGTGAGGAGAACAATGAACCAGACTGCCTTTGGTATTCCATGGCGTAAACTGACTCCATTGAAGGACTTTGATCTTTCTGACGACGCTGCATTGCATACAAGACTTGATGTTGAGCCCAGATAGAGTGGTAGCCTAAATTAACCTCCGAAAAAACAACAATTATATGAGTAGAAAATAAAGAAGCTGATGCAACCTGCAGACTCGGCCAGTCATTACATGAGCAGCATCCTTATAAGCGATAGTGATGCTTATCATGACGTTTTATGTCGAATAGAAACAGAAAGAGTAATTTTCTAAAAATGTATGGTCTGTTTGGGCAAGAGAAGCTCTCGGTCTTGAGACCAACATTAACCTTTTTTTACACAGTGATCATCTCAACGTATGCATGCGAGACATGGAAGTCATCTGTGACGATCGAAAAAACTTAAATGATGCTCCCCAGAGTTTAATAAGATGAGTTTTTAGACCCACTTCGAGAGCTCGGCTCATAAATAAAAAAAAAATTGCCGAACGTGCAACCAAAAAGTTAATGAAGTTGTGACCGAATATCGCTTGGGATTTGTGGCACATGTTCTCCGACAGAATGAATCGCGCATTTTAAGCAATAACTTGGAGGCTGATACTTGGAAAACGCGAACAGGGTCGTGCCTTTAGGGAAGACACCAAGACAATGGACCTCAGCTGGAGGAGGCTGCAGAAATTAATCGACACCGATTTTTATAACGAGATGTTGCAATGAATTGCGGAGGAGGATCTAAGTCTAAGTAAGTCTAATGCCCATAAATAAATGTAAAGTAAAACAGTCACAATTTACAATATCAAGCTTAATAAAAAAAAAACATTAATTACCGTTGGTGCTTTCTGTAATTCATTGCTAGTTTGTTCATTATCAGTAACAATGCCAGCAACAAGACCATGAATAAGCAGCAGTAGAACTGTCAACAAGTGAAGTGTCATTCTGAAAATAATCTTTCACCACCCTGAAAGAGAAAGATGTTGGTTTTTGTAATCATTATGTTTAGTTATTAACATAATATGTAGTTCTGTTAATATGTGCAGATTTTCCATCTTAATACGAGATTAACTCTTTCTCTCCGTAATTGTTTTTCCAAGTTTTGAAGGAATTCTTTATTTTGCTCACTTTGCTCATTACTATTTCACTACCCTGTTATGATTAGACTTCAATAGCATTGTTGTTTTGTTATCAGAAAAATTTTTATTTGGTATAAATTAAAGACAAATGCATGCTCCTTTTATAGAACAGAAAGTTAAGTTAAAAAAAAAAATTAATTAATGAGGTCAAATCGACGATGGTGTTGTCGATTCGGAGAGAAAAAGTTAATACTTTTGTTAAAGTTGGCGCGAGACCAATCCTCATTGAAGGCTTGAACACTGACCTGTGACGTCATAATCTGTGGTCATTGGAGACCAATAGCGTATATATATATATATATATATATATATATGCGGCCCGCCTAGTCCCCAAATTTCATTAATGCGGCCCTCGGTTGAAAAAGGTTGCCCACCCCTGCTCTAGACGAACCTTGATTATTTAAGACCGCATTTTGATTATTTGGATGCTTTGATGGCCCAAGAACCACATAGTGGCGATATAAAATACACACTAAAGACAAAATGTTTTCAGTTAGAACTGTGCTCACATGCTTCGATACCAAGAATGCTAGATCTCAAGATGAAAAAATGCATTAAAAATAGACTTGTCAAAAATCTTAATTAAACTCATAAAACTTATAAAAACACAAACTACTAAAAAATACTCAAATTAAAATAAAAGCGAATAGAAAAATACAATAAATAATGAAATAACCAAAATAAAATATTTTTCGTTAGTTATCACAAGACTGTTCCACTAAAAAATCGTTAAATTTTTAAAACATCAGTTATGCCATTTTAAGTTAAACTGAAATATTTGCAAAGTGTAAATAAGGAAAAAATATTTTATTTGAATCTAAATAAAGAGATTTAAATTCCATGTTGATTTCATTATGAGAGCAATAAAAAGATACTACCAACTCAATCTGACCTCTATAGATGAGATGCTCTGTAAGTTATAGCTTAGCGTATTTATACGTCTTTATACTACGCGACAGCATGTGATAATGTTGTAAATCTCATAACATCTCCTAGCCTATTTTGTGTTGGGGAGGAAATTCATGTATATCAGTTAATACTTGAAATCTTTTTTTCTTTTTCTTTCCCTTACATGTCTTATTATAGTTGTCAATTATAAAAAGATGAAATTATATTAAACTTTTTTCTTAAATAGTTCAATGACGCCTATGTAGTTCAAGCAATGTAAATAAGCTTATATAAATGTTTGAAATATATTTAATCGACGTTAATCTTATTAGCAATGATAAATAATGCGGGCGTTTGCTATGCATGTTTAATAACACATCCTTAGAATGGATGCTACGTTCTAATTACAATATAACGTTTTCTAAGTGCATTTCAATCTTTATATAAAGTATAAGTATATTAAGCATTTACCACTTATGTGATTCTGACCTCACGATGGTACAGAATTGCCAGTCAGTTATATACTGTACACTTACAATATATTACGTGCGAAGTACAATTACTTTCTGATCAGAAAAGTGTGAGACCATTAGCATGACAAACTGCTTCAGTTTATCTCTACAGTATCTCTACAATATTTAGTACCCGCGGTAAATCAAGAAAAGATAAGCTAGACAGAGTTGGAATTATTAGCGTGGATATCGTAAGTTGGATTTTTAGAGAGAGAGAGAGAGATTGCTTATGTTGATTTATTTTTAAAGTTTATTCAAGCTTACTTTGTCTGTTTGTTTGTCTGTCTGGGACACATTTTGTAAACTTGCCATTTTTCAATCAAGTTGAAACTTTGAACAATTTTTCAGGCTAGAAAAAGGGAGATAAATTTTGAAGCATTGATAGATATTTCATATTTTTTTTGTCGTCTGTAAATCATTACATTATATCATGTAAGTCTTTGTTTTTTTTTTAGTCTCTAAATCATTGTTTTGTTGTGTGTAAATAATTGTTTCATTGTGTGTAAATCATTGTTTGTTGTGTGTAAATCATTGTTTTGTTGTGTAAATAATTGTTTTATTGTGTGTAAATCATTAATGTCTTATGTATACATTATACTTCTACTGTCTGTAGAGTAATATACTGCTGTGTATAAATCATTGTCTTGTTGTCTGTAAATCATTGTTTTGGTGTCTGTAAATCATTGTTTTGTTGTCTGTAAATCATTGTCTTGTTGTCTGTAAATCATTGTTTTGTTGTCTGTAAATCTTGGTGTTTTGTGTATAAATTAAATTTATATTGTCTGTAATAATGAGTAATGTACTGCTGTGTGTCAATCATTGTTTTGCTGTCTGTAAATTAATGTTTTGTTGTGTGTAAATCATTAATTTGTAATGTATTAGTTATTATGTTGTTGCCTTAAAATATTTTTTGTTGTTGTGTGTACATCAATGTTGTTGTTGTGTGTACATCAATGTTGTTGTTGTGTGTACATCAATGTTGTTGTTGTATGTACATCAATGTTTGGCTGTATGTGTTGCTGGATATCAAATAACAACGCATCACTTTAGAATGCACTAACTCCTCTAGTCAAGTGCTTAAAAAGAAATACTTCAAAATAAATAAAAAAAGAAGATGTTTACAGTAGATATTAGAGGTTTATTCAAAATTCATTGCTAAAAATTAAACAATGGCTAAGACAGGTTCTTTTTACAATACGATTTTCAAATAAAATTATAAACATAGACGTGAATCACATTAATGGACAGTTTTTAAGATGTTAAATGTCTATATTTTTAAACAAGAATTTTGACACGCAGTAGTGCATGAATATTTCTTTAGAACAAAAAATAGTACAATCTACTGTATACTTTCTTTAAAATTGACAGCTCTATAGTCGCAATGCCTTCTCCCATTCCCGTTTATCTTCCTGACTCTCTGCTTCGTTGGTCAGCTCTTCAAAATGGGCCAAATCTCTACGGAAATTGTTGACCACGGAACAAAATATTTTAGCAGCGTTCTCTACCAAGAAGTCCCAGAATCCTCTTCTGTTCACTTGATGGGCCTCAGTTAGATCATAAAGACTTTGGGTTTCTCGTTTGCCTACATTGTTGGAGCTGCAAAGTGACTTGGCAGCATTCAGCAACGCTTGACCAACAGTTGGCGCTGCGCAGACTGCCTTAGCCGCTAGAAGAAGGGAAGCAAAGTCTCTTTTTTCTGTTTGCATTTCCTCGGTTATTTCCCTTTTAAAAAAGTTCACCACTTTACAAAATATGCTTGCAGCAGTTTTTAGAGTTTCCAGCAGATCTTTTCGTTTTTTCTCCAGCTCTGCATCTTCTGGTTGATCTTTGAGTTCTTCTAACGTTTCGACCACCTGAAAACAAAAAGTTCTCATAATATGATTAAATCACTACTTAATATTTTAAAATACTCACTTCTTACTATTAAATTATCACTTATTATTGTTATTTAAACTGCACATAAAATGAATGGAATTACATCCTCACATGGATAACTTTCTATACTTGCTTACTTTAGCCTACTTTCAGTTTTAAAAAATGAAAATGCAGTCAAAAAGGTATAAACAAAAGTATGGTTCCCCTTATGGTCTATAAGGCAGATGATGTTAAGGTCATCTGTTTTTTTTTATGCGAAAGGTTAACTAAGGTATTATATAGCCAGCACAAAGACAAACCGTCTCTGGTTCTCACCAACTAATGTCAGGTACCCATTAAATATGGCTGGACTCATAGGTGACAGAAGATCTTGAAATTAAAAATCCCAGTCTTCACTAGGATTTGAACCCCGGATCCTCGGTTCGGAAGCAAATCCGTAATGCAGTCAACATAACGATGATCATAAACAAAAGTAATGCTGATTAGATAAACGTCTTAAATTAAATAAATTTTTCTAATCATTTGAAAGTTTTTTAAATTTTCCTTGTTAATGTTTTTCCTCAAATTTTTTAAACTATTTTTTTTTTAACTTTCTTTAGTATTTTCTTTGAGGAATAAGACATGACGCTGAGTTTTGAGTTGTCATAATTAACGGTAAAGACCTCAAAAATACGTTTTTATACATAGACAATAGAAGTATATCTTTCGTTTAAAAAAAATCCATATGCGATAAAAAATAAGTAATTAATGTATTTATCTACTAAATTGTAAGTTTGAACCGTCTAAAAATGTCTGGAACAGACGAGGTATCACCACAAACGCAAAGCTAGGAGTCTATTGAGCTGACGACATCCTCCCTACATTGCTCTATGCCTCAGAAACGTGGACAGTGGACAGAAAACATGCCAAGAAAGTGAATCACTTCCACATGACATGTCCTAGAAAAATACTGAATGTCAAATGGCAAGGAAAAATACCAGATACAGAAGTCCTTCGAAGAGCGGGTCTGCAAAGCATCCACACAATCCTGATGAAGTCCCAGCTGCAATCAGCTGGACACAACTGCAGAATGAAAGAAGTTGCATCCCTAGTTGTATGGCCAACTAAGGGAAGGAAATTGTCCACAAGGCGGGCAAAGAAAACGCTTTAGTGATACCCTCAGAGCTTCTTTGAAAGCATTCAGCATAAACGTGGGAGACAGAGGCATGTGACAGAACATCATGGCGTCGCGCTGTGAAAACTGGCGCACAGATTACTGAGGAAAAGAAAACAGCGCTGGCAAAAGAAAACCGCCAAAGAAGAAAAGCAAATCTATGACACTAGCTCCAGCTGGAATAACCTGCCTAGTGTGCAGCCGAACATTCCGGTCTCATGAGGAGGCACAACCCCCCCCCCAGTGTAAAGCCATCAGCTCCCTGGATGACACAAGTGTCATCATCGAACCACGATAGACGAACTATTTAAGTTTTAACTAGCTAGCTTTATATAGGAAGAGAACTAATTCTTCTTTTTTTCTGACCTTTCTTAACTCCCTGTAGGCCTCAAAAACTTCTTGCTCATTTCCACTCAAGTTTTCTCCCGCGGCTAGGCCAATGTGCAGACACAACAGAACAACTGGAACCACTTGAAGAAGCATGGTGGTCTCTCGTTCTTGGTATTTAGCTGTCTTCCAATTCACAAGGAACGTAGCTAGAACTAAAATAACGCGTACATATATTATAAACAGATTGGAATAGATAGATATAATAGTATAGTTAATATTTTAGTTAGTATAATAGATTCACAAAGTAGTGGAATCTATATTATGTTTTTAAATATTTTCTAGTAATTGACTGCTGAAGAGAAAACACGCATTTAGCATATCCTGAATCTGGGCCTGCCTTAGGTAATTGGAGGCCCTGGGGCCTAGACGAAGTGAATTAGGTGGCCTCAAATAAAATAGAAATGAAAATAAACACCATTACATAAGACGTAATCATCTTCTTTTTTTTTTGAAGTAACGTCTGTATTATATAAGATAAGAAAAACAGTTATCTGAAGACACCTCTTTCTACCTTGTCATGCGTTACACACGTCATGAGGTCTACAAAGTATTACTATTGAGTTCAAAATTACAAGTTAATTTCACGCACAAAGAGATTGTACTAGCGTGCAAAGAGCGTGCTTAATTATGATGGAAGAAAAGCTTTAATAATTATAATAATTCCACGTAAAACGTTAAACAGAGCACCTGAGAAGTTCTTAAATTCTACCTAGTACTTTTAAATCATAACTATATATTGTAGAAAACAAAAAAAAAATTCTATTGGGAAGGAAAAAAAAGGTAAAGTTTTTCTTTCAAACCTAATAATCTATAGGGCAGATGATGTAAAGGTCATCTGTGTTTTTTTATGCGAACGATTAACTAGGGTGACATGTGGCCAGCACAAAGACAAACCGCCTTTACTTTTCCCCAACAAAGGTCAGGTACCCACTAGAGCGTGGTGAGCTCAGAGTCGCGCTAGAGATCCCAAAATGAAAAATCACAGTCTTCACCAGGATTCGAACGCCTCGGTCTCCAGGTCGTCTCGGTTTGGAGGCCAAGCGATTTACCATTTAGCCATGATCTATCTCTAACTCTCTCAGTTTCTCTCTCTCTTTCTCTCTCTCTCTCTCTCTCTCTCTCTCTCTCTCAGTCTCTCAAATATATTACCGTAGGCTGTCTTGTCCTTCTGAGTCGTATGAAATCCGTCTTTGTAACCCCCAGTTAATATACTGTAAACCTGTGAAAGGCTGGTGAGAAACAATTATTATCTGATCCTGCTTTTTCAATTCTATTCTCACTTTCAAGCTTTAGGTCTATTATAATCGGAAGAATAAAATACATGTCCGGAGTATCAAATGATTGGCATTAGTGTAGGTTTCCTTTTTTTTTTTCAGGAAAATGGCGATGCTAATGGCGACGGCGATATTGCAGTCAGGGCCGTTAGTTTAGTTGGGTGTGGGTCTACTGATCATTTGCTGTACTGGGATAGGCCTATTTTGACCTGAAAAATGTCGATGTTAATAGCCCTGATATGCTGATAAAAACACTGCCATTATTCACTTCGTCGAAACCACTGTCTCTTAATTTAAGAAAGACTGAAAAGGAAAATCAAAGAAAATATGGGAACCTAGACTTGGAGATTAAACGTTTATGGAAGTTATCCAAAATAACAATATACCCCATTTTTATATCAACCGAGGGGATAACAACAATTGATCTCACAGATACCTTCAAGGCTCATTCTTAGGATCTTTCTCATTGTCAGTCATAGGGCTGTAGTGTTGCAGACATCACCAGAAAATTCCTCAGCGGAAACTAATTAAGAGATTACAACGAAATGTTTCCTTGTATCTTTCCTGTACTGGTGTAATGTTAAAATTCCTGACACAGTAGTTGCTTTTTATCCTTCAAATCTTCTTAGATTTCTTATGAATATCTTCTCAAATAGATGTCCATATAAGGTTTGTTTGTTGCCAATGACCTCACTGGTAGCAATTAGTAATTTTGTTCTTTACTTTTCTCGTGTCAAGATTCCCAAGCTAGGCAGTGATGTTGAAACTTAGAATATTGCCGTTAACTTTAAAACATTGTGTATTATTCAGTAATGTTTCGAATTTCTATCACTTCGTATATTAAATTTTTGAAAACTCTTTTTTTTTCTTATTAAAGTTATCATTATATTTTATAAATTCTGTCAGGGGCTCTAGAAGCTAGACTGTTAAATATGAATGCCAACATTTCATAAGGTACTTTTTTTATTTTAAGGTTTAAAATTATAGTTAACTTTCATTTAAAAATCATAGTCTCATTATAAATTAATGCAAGACTGTATTTCTGAATTAGTTTTTTTTTTAAAGATTTATTCTAAGAAATGTAAACGATGATTTATTTTATTTGTTATATCTTTTTTAATGAAATTTCTACTTTACTGAGCTGATAGTTGTATACCATATCTCATTCTATTTGTTTCTTATATCGAAAGAGGTCTTTGCAGAAAGTTTTGGTTTGGTTTGGTTTGGCTTGGTTTTAGTTTTAGGCACATCGGCACAGTATAGGCCATGTCGTGCCCGCAGTCCTTAAGGACCACTCTCCCTCTATAAAAACAGGGCCAAAGTCCATATAATTAGCTCATTGAAATCAAGGTCTATTTACAGTAAAAACAGTACAGGTAAAAATGTTAAATATTTGATAAAGATTTGGACACTCAATTTTAACAGTCCTAATAATAGTTCTATAAAAAAGACGATTAGTTCTATAAAAAAGACGATTAGTT
>JADKLZ010000166.1:24936020-24946099 GCA_021533235.1 Biomphalaria straminea
ATTGTGGTCAGCGGTCTTAGGACATTGTGGTCAGCGGTCTTAGGACAGCTAACTTTAAAACGCCTGATTGAAATGAAGTGTTATTGTAGTGAGTTAGATTTTAACAATACCATTTTTATCATTACTCAAGTCTACTACATTAATTTACTACATAAGATATCTTTCTATTCTATTTATTTTATTCTTTTATTTTATCAGAGACAAATGGCAATGCAATTCCCGCTGGAAGTCTGGTCAAAGAATCTATTTTTAAACTGGTGGACGATGGCTACAGAAAATTTATTTCATCACAGGTAATGAATGAATGTACACTAGTATTAGAGATCTGGAATATCGATATCTGAACTTGAAAGGTTAGAGCATGTATTGAAACTAACAGTAACTATCATTAGAAGGGAATGGAATAAATGGCAACTAGTTTTATGCTAGCAAGTCGTGGTCCCAGATGTAAAATAAAAGTTTAGGGCAGGTAATAAGAGTAAGGTTAGAATTAATAAAGGTGATGGACTGAAAGCATACTAGCTCTAGGAATTTGTTATTTACTTCCAATAAAATCAAATGTCATAAGATAACTGACGTCAGAATGTACCGAGATAGTTTTAATTATCGTAGAATAACATTGTTAATAGACTAATTTGTTTTTTATTCTTTTAGTAAAAGTAAATAAAATTCCCCTTTCAGACCTTGCGATCTATGGGGCAGATGATGTTAAGGTCATCTGTTTCTTTTTGCAAACTGTTGACAAGCAGGATGTTATGTAGCCAGCACGACTAACCGCCTTTACTTTCCCCAACTAAAATCAGATACTCATTAAAGTTGCGTGGCCTTAGGGGCGCGCTAAAAATCAGAAATTGTATACCCCAGTCTTCACCGAGATTTGAACTCAGGACCTCAGGTTTTGGAAGCAAAGCGCTTAACAATTCTACCACAGCGGCCCCCGTATACTTATAGGCGTGAATAAAAATAAATAATAAAATATTGTATAATAGCAAGGAATATTCGGTACCTCAAATTGATGTTTGAGTAAAAGGTTGTTGTGTCTCTAATATGTTTCATTAGCCTTTACCTTTATCTATCACTTAGTCTGTTGAACCGTTGGGGCACCAAGCAAGACTTGTCGACCGTCTTTTTCAATTCCTCCCTATCTTTTGCCTTAAAACCTCTTTAAAATCTCTTTCAATGGCAGGCCCGTACATTCTTTTATGTTGTCCTCCCATCGCTTTCTCTGTCTGCCTCTTCTTCTTTTTCCTGGTACTGTTTCCTGAAGGAGGGTCTTTGCGAACCCCGAAGATTATATATTGCTTATATTGCTAAGACCGCATCACAAACCCATGATGAACTGCTAACTATAGTGAAAAAACACTAGCTCAAAAATATATGGCCATATTACAAGATCTTCGGGGCCAAATAGGTTAATATTTTTTTTAATCATTTATATTCTAACAACTAAGAGGGTACATCTCATTTAAAAAGTATTGTTGGTATTGATATAAATTTTGAAAAACATTTATAGGATTTATTGTTTGTCGTTAAACACGCACTACTGCAAAATCATTCTCGACATACTAAAGTTAGGTAACTTACGTTCTCCTATCAGGCCTTACGATCTTTAGGGCGCATGATGCAAAAGTCATCTGTTTCTATGATAGATGGTTAACGTGGGTGTCATTAGGCTAGTAAAACGGTCAAGGGTCTTTACTCTCTCCAAATAATGACAGGTAGCTATTATGTTGGATGGACTCAGGGGAGTCTTAAAAATTCCCTAATTTAAAATTCGAGTCTTTACCGAGCTTGGTATAATTTATCCTAAAGATTCCTTTCATTTAAAAAGGAAAACATCTCCGAAAACTGAAATATTTTTTTCAGAAGGGAAAAACTGGACTCGGATTTCGAAAAAGGCTCTAACGATATTCCTATAAACATATATCACTGAGAAAAGAATAACTGGATCGTTTGCCCCACTGGAAAAAATATAATTTGACCGATAACATTTTTCAAAGTAAAAAAACAAAAAAGAAATAAATTTAAATTTAGCTAGAGAACTAGAAAATAATTATCTTGAGCTGGCTCTGTCTTTGTCTTTTTTCTGCATTTATCAAACAGCTTAATAAATTAATGTTCATTATCGTCTTCCGAGTCTTTCATTAAAATAGTATATTGTGTGTAGTAGAT
Organism: Biomphalaria straminea; assembly: GCA_021533235.1. Classification (NCBI taxonomy): domain Eukaryota; kingdom Metazoa; phylum Mollusca; class Gastropoda; family Planorbidae; genus Biomphalaria; species Biomphalaria straminea. The sequence continues at coordinate 24,938,193 of JADKLZ010000166.1, forward strand.
CTGCACATTCGCTTAACCAGTATTCTTTCTCGGGGGTGAGAGTATATATATATATATATATATATATATTTTTAAATCTAAGATTAATTAGTTATTGAAAGAAAAACTGTCGCTATATAAGTTTTCTTTTTTTTTTTCATATAAATTTTTTTTTTTTTATTTTTTTTTATATCTATTTGTTTTAGCTTAAAAATGTTGATGACGTTCACCAAAGGCTGGCTACACTGGAACAGACCCAGTCCAAGCTCAGCACAGACTTCACTGACTTCAAAGAGCAAGTGTTAAAAGACATGCAAGCCTTGCACATAGTCACGGAGCAGCTCCAAATGAGCGTTCAAAAATCCATAGACCAGCAGGAGAAGTTTGCGCTCAGCGTCCACGACCAGTTCACGGAAACGGCTGACCACCTGGGCGGACAGCTCATGAGCGTTTTAAAAGAGCTCCAAGAGGTCAGCAACAACCACAAGCACATGGTGACCTCCTTATCCCTGATCGTCAGTAGCTACGTCTGCCCAACTGTCCAGGGCGAGAAACAAGGGAAGAAGATCCATGTCAAGCAATGAACCAGGGGAGTTCATGTATCGCCTCGAAACTCTAAGCTAACATGATCAAATGTTCCTAGTTGAAACTATTCGATCATTTTTATAGTCGTGTTCGGAGAACATTGTGTTCGATACTGGCGCCTTTAAACTTCTTACTTAAATCATTCGTGTTCTTAAATACTGAGCTTTTGTGAGCGATAATTGGCGTTTCTATCAACAAATAATCATGAATGTTACAAGCTGCTTAATTAGTATGAATAGAAAATGGATTATACTTAGCATGACTTTCTTAGGCCCAGCCTTACACGTTGCTAATGTTTTAATGTGTCATTTCTTCACGGATACAACTATGGCGAACATGCATTTATTTGTTCAAATAGATCGAAACTTTTATTGAATAGAGCAATTTTAATTAACAGAGATTTTGAATACAGTTTTCATAAATGTAATACACATTTATAAGCACTGCCTACAACCATTGAAAAAAATGAACTTCTCTGCTTTGCATATAATTGCATATTATTGAAATCTATGTGATATTATTGAATAATTAACATTTGGCTTTCTCAATCATCTTAAGTTTTCTTAGACAATCTTTTTTCTAGTGCGAAAATGTTTATCAGTCAAGACGTCTACTGTGTCTAGATCACAATAATTAACTAATCTATTGAAACATTCGATTTTATACTTTTTTTATAAGTTCCTAAGTTTATGTGCAATGACTACTGCCTGGCGTCTGCGCAATAAAACCCCCTTCATTTTGTAAATTAAAAGTTTAATCGTTTTAAAAAATTAAAATAATCAAATTTAAACAACAAGTAGTAGACTTAAATGTGGAAAGGTACTATAAATAGTAATAAAGGCTAACGCATATTTAGGTTTTATTATTTATAAGTGGGAGATGTGCTGTACATAATTATGAGTGTAAAAATGAAACTACACATTACATATTGGTATGTTCTTTTGGTAGCTACTATTTACCTAATTTTATTTTAAAGCGAATGTATATTTTATGCACATAATGACAAGACTTTTCAAAAGAGCATTTTATAAGCAGAGCTATTTGTTATATCTGTTCATCCTTGCAGCAAAGCACTCTTTTGAGAGAGAATGAGAAAGAGAGAGAGAGAGAGAGAGAGACAGTACGAACGAGTGAGTAAAGGTGCCCATGATACTTGAGCAAAGTGAATGAAATCTTCCAGAGACAGAACTGAGAGACTGAAGACTTGCTAGCACATTTAGTATATGAGTATACGTCTTAAGTACATCTACAAGAAAGATTTGAACTCGAACCTTAGTGAGCATATCTCTCCATACGTGTACTCCAAAGTGGCTAATCCATATTTGTCTGGTTCCAATTTTGGGCGCTTCCATGAGTGCGTCACAATGATGACGGTGGGAAGCGTGGTCGAGAGGCTAAGTGCGGCTTGAGCTTAGCTTGCTTGGCTACCTAGAAGGGAGCTCGAGGTTCGACACCCGACTCGGGCAGAGTTGTGTTTACTGAGCGCCCAAAGGCAGCACGGGAAACCAAATCCTAGTTACCCCCTCATCCCACTGGTCCACAAATGAGATTGGACCAAAGCGCTCTGAGCATGCTATAAGCATGAGAGTAGCGCTATATAAAAAGAAAAAGCTATAAAAGCTATAATGACGGTTAAAAGATTACATACATCTGATGTTGTCATACATTATTTGTTGACTTTTTGTCATCTTTAACTCTATATGTGCAATGCCATAAAATATAATTCAGACAGGATATTGAGTGATAACAGGCAAGCTAGCCCACCTTTGAGTTTGATGGAACACACAAACTCTTTGTTTTTTTTGTTTTTGAAAGCATTAAGCAACTTTGTATAAACATTGATAACTATTAATTAATAAAAAAAAGACCAGCATAATAAAAAAAATACTTTCTAAAATGTTTACATTAAGTGCATCAATTAGTTTCGATTAGATCTATTAGTGTTAGATCTGTGCGATTAGAATGATTTTTTTTACAATTGTTTTTGTTTAGCGTAGTTTAATGCTTTCAGTTTTCTGAATACACTATGATCCTATCATTTGTCTGGACCAGTTGGAAAGGGAGAAAAGAACGGGATATCTGGGTGATCGCTTTTTAAATATATTTAAAAAAACAACAACCAGAACTTATGAGCTAAAGCCAACACGGTAATATCTCTGCTAGCAAAAAGTCTATGAAAATGGAATATTGTATAGTTATCTATTGTTTGTATCTCATATTTGTCTTCAGACGACTATCTATTTCTAATTCAGCTTGTACCACCACTTCCGTAAAATACGATTTCTTTCCCTTGTTTGACATACCAAACAAAATAATTTAATACCAATAGTTAATTAACTCATTGGTTATTTCTTTTATTGATTTTCGTGTTTAAAAGAAAAAAAATGCACAAAATTTAAGTTGACCCGAGCTTGGGTGTCTGAGAAATAACGTGTACAAACTTTTTTCCAGACAGACAGACAGACATACAGACTTGATATACGCTTTGGAAAAACAACAAAACAAACAATGTTTTAATTCTTCAAAACAAATTGTATACTGGGTGAGGAGAAGCTTTATTAGATACATGATCATTTACAATTAAGACTTCCGACCTTATTTTCCTTACTCAAACGCAACACACTACATCACTGTATAACTCTGTAACAATTATTAGCCGGCAAAATGTTTTGGTAATTGCTTTTAATTCAACAGTTCTATTCTCGCGATATTTACAAGTTATCGGTTCAGCGTGTGTAATTCATAATTGGGTATTTCGTACACATTATACTTCCTCATTACAATCAAAGCGTTTATTGTTCTCTTGTGTATTGTCATTGTTTTGTTTTACATTGAATAAATTTGTTTTTGTTTTGTTATTATAAACCTTCAATCTCAAGCTAAGTCTCAATAGTGCCCTCACTAACCCCATCAAACTCAATTAGTTTCTGAAGGCTACTTACTCCGACATTCTTATTAATTCTATTTGACGCCCTCAAAACGCACAATCAGTAACTTGCAATAGATAATGTATTAAGCGCACAGAGATAGTATATGACCAGATCACAATCTACCATCTATAAAGCATATTGTAACGAACTTCACTTCTCAGGCCTTCTGCTCACACTGCTTAACAACAACACAACACATCTAACTCAAGAACTTAACGACAAGAGCTTCAAAAACACAGTGGCGGTTTAATAACAAATACAACACCACAGCCAATAAACACAATCGGCTCCACTAACTACAAATGCTTAAACACAATGGAACTGTCTAACTAACACAAGTCTCTCCAGATCGTATAAGCTACATTTTCAAAGATTGTTCTAACACCAGTCCTAAATGCACGCTTGCTATCTGCTGGACTGCAACTCTAACTGTAACTAACACACACTGCTAACACATAGCCCTGGTCTGTTAAAACTCTCGGTCATGCGCAGAGCACAGGTCACACTAGGGACAATCCTTGGTTGACCTGTGTGACTCGTCGCCTAAGCCTGTATCAGTGGGTCTCACACATACACACATTTCAGTCCACCACTGGAGATGTAACAATATATTAGCTCACTTTGTCTGTCTGATACAAAGTTTGTACACGTTATTTCTCCGATACCCAATCTCTCAATAGCTGAAATTATGCAAATGTTCTTTTATTTGACGAAACAAGAATCAATCAAAAACATCAAACCAATTAGTTATTTAACTATTAATAATTTATTACTTTTCTTAGCTGCCTTGAACAAGATATTGCAGTTGACTAACGTGGTGGTATAAGATGATAAGTCCCCTTATGGATCACCGCTTGAAAGCAAGTTTGAAACAAACAATAGGCCTACATAACTATACAATCTTTTATTTCGTAAGCACTTTTAAATTAATATGATTATTTTATCGGTTTAGAGAGACCTAAGCCTAGAATTCGAGTTTAGGTCGTCCCCCCAACCCCTTTGTTTTTTTTAATAAATGTTTTTTAAAAGTGATTACAGAACAATTTATCCAGATATCCCTTTTGTTTTCCTAACGTTCGCAGAATGCCAGTAGGTAGACTACCATAAGACATACTGTGTGGCGATCTTATTGAAGGCAGGAGAGCCGCTGGTCACCCACTTTTACGGTATACTGATGTATTGAAACGCGACATGAGATCGACATTCGAGATCGACACTAGGGCTGGGGAAATAATAGCACTGGATAGATCCACATGGAGAGAGAGCATAAGATTGCAGATGCCAGACACAACAGAAGCAGAAAGAAGGCTGAAAATGCAGCTGCGCCTGGTGATTTCATATGCCCAACCTGCAACCGCAGCTGTGTATCAAAGATTGGCCTCTTTGGTCACACAAGAGGTTGCAAAGGGAAAAGATCGTCTCTCGAGACGTGAAAGCCACAGACATTCCTTTCGTTCTCCCCCCCCCTCTCCAATTTTCCCAACTGGTATAGACAAAAAGCTAAAAGCCGAGGGCTCAACTCTACCTTACTGTTTCCAAAAAAAAAGGACTTGTAGAGCTTAAGACTTCCCGTGACGTAATAGCTGAAGTCCATGTCTCACTGTATATTTTATAACTGTAAATAAATACATCGTCTTTTCTTAACTCCTTTCGTTGAGAACTTGCCTTTAGATTTACTACAATATTTGGGTAATAATACCTCTAATAATAACACTTATAATATAACAAATACAATAATATCGAATGAAATCGTGGTTTGTGACTGCTGCACTACAGATTCTGCCCCGTCTCAAGAATAAACCAAAACCAGTGACTCATCTGGGCGCATCCATTGCTTTTCGAGACAAAAGGAGCCATATATTTTTACAATTGTAAAGAACCTTCTTGAGATTTAGTCATATACTCTTTATAGCTCGTGTAGAGGTATGATTCAATCAGTGAGGAGTAAGCTTAATGAAGGAATGGTACCTACAGTTATTGTTGTGTAGCAATCTAGTATAAACAACGTAAATATTACAAAGAAACACCTTTTTTTTCAATACCCTCATGTGCACTATAGATTGTTCTCAATAATTAGTGTTAATAGGTTTAAAATGCACCATAACATATAACTAGGTATTGATAGGTAAGATACAATCTAGATCATAAGTAATCTTCTTCTTCTTATCTTATATAATACAGACGTTACTTCAAAAAAGAAGATGATTACGTCCTACGCGTCATGCATTCAGTCATGCATATTTACCAGTGACTTAAATTCTGCCAAGTCACTGGTTTTCCTGGCTAGCTCAGGCAAACCATTCCATGCTCTAATGGCACTAGGGAAGAAAGAGCATTTGTACAGATTTGTCCTAGCATATGGGATGAGGAATGTGCCTTTATCTTTGTGTCTTTCTGAGTATTTTATTAAGTTTTGTTTTTGTATTTGGAGATTATGGTTCAGTGTTTTGTGTATAATTGCTACTTTACTCTTAAGTCTTCTATCCTGAAGGCTTTCTAAATTTAGTGATTTTACTAAAGGTGTTACTCTAGTGAAATGTGAATATTCGTTTGTTATGAATCGTACTGCTCTATTTTGTGTCTGTTCTAGTTTCTTAATGTTTTCTTGAGTTGAGGGGTCCCAAACAGAGGATGCATATTCTATTATTGGCCTAACCAAGGTTAAATAGCATTTTAGTTTTATGTCCTTTTTTGATTTATAGAAATTTCTTTTAATAAACCCTAATGCTTTGTTTGATTTTTTTATAGTTTCATCAATATGGGGATTCCATGACAGTTTTTCATTTATTATAACACCTAGGTATTTTGCGTTTTTAGTCTGTGTTACTGGTTTACCATGAATAAGATAAGTGGAATTAATTTGTTTTAGTTTTTTTGTTACTCTTAATAACTGACATTTTTCTGGGTGGAAAGACATGCTCCAATTTGATTCCCATTTCTGTAATTTATCTAATTCTTTTTGTAAAATTTCTGTGTCTTGTGTTGTTTTTATTGTCCTATATATTATGCAATCATCTGCAAATAATCTAACTTTTGTTCCTGAACTAATGCAATTTGGTAAATCGTTTATGTAAATTAGAAATAGTAGTGGACCTAAGACTGTTCCTTGTGGTACACCTGAGTTTACTGTTATTGGTGTTGATTTAGAACCATCTATTATTACAGTTTGTTCTCTTCCTATCAGAAAATCTTTAATCCACTGATGCAATGGACCATCAATACCAAAATATTTTAATTTTTTAAGCAAACTATGGTGGTGAACTTTGTCAAAAGCTTTGGAAAAGTCTAGTAAGATAGCATCTATTTGTTCACTATTATCTAAGCCTTTTGAAAAGTCATCAATTAGTCCTATTAGCTGTGTTTCACATGATCTATGTTTCCTAAAGCCATGTTGGTATGGAGTAAGGACATTATGTTTATCTAAGTGGTTTATGATGTTGCTACATATTATGTGTTCTAGGATTTTACATGTGATGCTGGTAAGTGATACTGGTCTGTAGTTTCCTGGGTCAGATTTTTCTCCTTTTTTAAATAGAGGTGTGACATTAGCTTCTTTCCAGTCCCTTGGTACTCTGCCCTGGTTAAGAGATGCCTGAAAAAGTATTTTGAACACAGGTGCTAGTTCTTTGCTAAGTTCCTTGAGTAATCTAGCTGGAATACCATCAGGTCCAGACGCTTTATTCGGCTTGATGCTTGCTAATAGTTTTTGGACTCCATTTTCCTGTACTTCTATCTCTTCTATATTGTCTACTTGGTTTAAATTAATTGATATGTCTTTGTCTCCTGGGGCTGAGAATGCTGATGCAAAGTATTTGTTTAGGATGTTAGCTTTAGTTTCATTATCGTTATGCGTTAAGTTGTTTTCTCCTTTTAATGGCGCTATGCCGGTTGTTTCCATTTTCTTAGACTTAATGTATGACCATAGGTTTTTGTTGTTATCTTTAGATATTACATTGTTTATGTACTCATTCTGCAGCTGTCTGCTTACTTTTTGGGTAAGGTGCTTAATTTTTATGTACTTTTTATAAACTCTTTCAGCCTTAGTTTCTTTAAATTTTCTATATAGATTTTCCTTCTGTTTACAAAGCTTCTTTAATCTATTATTAAACCAGCATTTATTTATTTTATTTGATGTGTATTTAGTGGGTATGTGATTTTCTATAATGTTTTTAAGATTGTTTTTTATGAAATTCCAGAGGTCATCAACTGGTTGGTTAATGTCTTTTTCTGATAAGAATGTTTGTTGAAAGTTAAATGTAGCTTGGTGTAATTGTGTTAGGTTACATTTGTTCCAGAGTAAGATTTAAGTAAGTAAGTAATAAGTAAGAGTAAGTAATAATTAATTAGTCAAGGAGAGCTAAGGCATTATCCCAATACAACACATGAACAATACATTCCCCTCAAAACACAGTT
>JADKLZ010000166.1:24964514-24985389 GCA_021533235.1 Biomphalaria straminea
GATGTGTCCGAAATGCACAAATATATTTGTGTGCCTGCAAGATGTGTACAAAATGGATTGGTAAATATGAGATTTTGTAAGACGTGTACCAAATGTTAATCAGGGCCAAGGATAGAGAGGAATGGAGAAAGATGGTCCACAAGTCTTGCTTGGTGCCCCAACGGTCCACCAGACTAAGGGATAGGTAACAGGTATACCAAATGTAGTTAAACATATTGTGGTGTTACCGGTCGTTGTCTTGTAGCACCAAACCGCTGGTAGACAACTAAACAGTCATAGGCATAATAATATAATATATCTTAACAAATAAACTTGAATTGACTTGAGTAACTTCTTTATGAACAATACTAAATAGAACTTTTATTATAATATAAACAAAATCAACTTGTGATAAAATGAAATAAATGTAGTAAACTTTAGTGATACATTTTTTTCAACAAAATCTAACTCACTACAATAACATTTCAGTCTCCCATTCTGGAGTTCTAAGACCCAATGACGAGAGTGACATCTGTTTCTTATTCACAACCAATCGATAACCACTTCCCACCGTAACTATAGAAACACACCCACACACACTTTATAATATATGTGAGTCTGTAAGATGTGTACAGAATGTACTACTATACATTAGGGATGTTCAATGTACCTTTTTTTTTTTTTGTATAGCATTTTTTTTCTGATTTTTGGATGCACATTTAATCAAAAGTCGAAGCAATTCAATATAAAAAAAAAAATTACTATTACTACAGCATGTTCACTGCGTTCTGGTACAATCTCTCTTTAGGACATGTAGGGGTGAAGACTATATGTGAGAATATTTTCGTCTTTCCATTAGGCACACGGCATATTGAGATTATATGTTATAGAAGGCCTCAACACAGCTCTGCTACGTCACTACCTGTAGGCTATACAGACCTATATCTCGTTGACACGTCGTACTGACGTGAAAAGACTTGTGTGATTATAGGACTCATGTAATAGGACTCATGTAATAGGACTCATGTAATAGGACTCATGTAATAGGACTTAGGGGATAGGAGTTAGGCGATAGGAAGCGTGGTCGAGAGGCTAAGTACTCTTGAACTTGGCTTGTCTTGGCAACCTATAATGGGGGCTGAAGGTTCGACACCCGATTCGAGCTGAGTTGAGTTTACTGAGCCCCTAAAAGTAGCATGAAAAAAGTTTCTCCCAGATTCTTCTTCTACCCACTGGTCCACAAATGAGTTTGGACAAAAGCGATCTGAGCATTTTATACCCATGGAAGCAAAGCTATATAAAAAGCTATAATTTATTTATTTTTTTATTTATAAGACTTGTGTGATAGAACCTGCGACGTAGGACATAGATAGGACTTGTGTGATATGAACCGTGTGATAGGACATAAGATAGGACTTGTGTGATATGAACCGTGTGATAGGACATAAGATAGGACTTGTGTGATATGAGCCGTGTGATAGGAACTGTGAAGTGTATGAAATTTTTGAGCTAAGAAAAAAACTGAAGTAAAATTTTACTTAAAAAAAGGTATTATAACTTGTTACTGTTAAGTTAAATAACTACAGTGTCTTAGCGTCTTATATTATTTTTTATATCTTTAGAATTGAAGAGTCTAGAATTCCTCAAAGATTTTGAATTTAATTATCGTCATCGCTTCTTTTTCTTATAAAGTCAAACTAACAATTAGTTAAAATAAAAAAAAATGTTACTGAAGGCTCTTTTCCCTTTCCCTTTCTATAACCTACTTTAGTAGTTTAAACATTATCTGCTGTTCTTATATAATCTCTATAAACATACCGCTATAACAATAGAACTCTTTCTAGCATTCACTTTTATTTGTATCAGTAAAAGCCGCTCTATAATACAGACAAGTATCTCTCCAAAAGTCAAGCGAAATTGGTTATCGTAAAAAGAGAGAGACAGAGAGAGAGAGACAGAGAGAGAGAGAGAGACAGAGAGAGAGACAATAAATGAAGAGGTTATCTAACCCTGACCTACTTTTTCTTCTACCCGTCAGGATCCAAACTACTAAACCATTATAAAACACTAACGTATATTTTGAGACTTTTTATTCTTGCCCAATAGAATAGCCATAAAATATAAAATGCCAACTTTATGGCTGTCTGTATGAGTATATAAAATATGATTAATGAAATAAAATAAAAAAATTGAAGCAAATTTGTTTCATAAAAGCATCTCATTCTCAATTTTTGTGGTAACGAATTGGTTTCCATATTTCCCCAGGATGCTAAAGAAATCAACAACAGACTTCAGTCTATTGAAGAAAATCAGGAAAAAATGGCAGCTGAATTCCGAAGTCATTATCAATTTCTTATTTCTGAGATTAAGAAACTACAAGACGCCCTCGAGGGAGTCAAAACAAGCAACATAAACCTACAAAAGTCCCTGGTGGAGTCGTCCACTGTGGTACAAGAGAGTGTCGAGTCACTGAAGTCACAGTTCCTGGAAACGTCGGACCATCTGGGTCAGCACGTCCTGCAAGTCAGGAAGGACATCGTCGCCCTTTCAAAGAGAGATCCCAACTCCCCTCCTCCCGTGAGCGGGTTTGAGTCGCCTAGTCCCCACGGGGCCACCGACACCAGGGTCAAGCACATGTTTGAGTGGGATATTCAAAGCGTGGACAACCTGGTCAAAACACAAGGCCACGTGTCCAGCCACTCGTACCACATCGGCGATCTGAACTACAAGGTCCTGGGAGGGGCGGAATTTCTCAAAGATAGCATCATGTCCGTTCGCATTTACGGGGAGTCCACCCATCCTTCGGGAACGGACCACCTGACAAAATCGGGACGCTTCGAGTGCAAAGTGATGGTGATTGACCGGTCCGGTGCAATGACGGACTGGCTGATAGGCAAAGTGGTGGGCAATTTCTTCAAAGAAAAAATGTGGATGGTTGGAAATGTTAGCGTGCCAGATCTGAAGAAGAAAAACTATTTAGCTCAAAACAAAACCCTAAAGTTGAAATTTACCATCGACATTTTCAAATAAAATACACACAGATCTATCACACCATATATATATATATATATATATATATATATATATATATGTAAGGCTTGTCATTAAATAATAATAATTGCGCATATCCATTGAATGCAAAGAAAGTTATATTAGCTTCTTAAACATATTCGTGCAGATGTTATAAACTTGCAACAAATCTGAATCGAAAAAAAACTGCCGACATTTACACCAAAGGAAGCTGCCAGAAAAAAAGATCCTTCTAATAGCGGTAGTCTAACAAGTGTGTAAGCCTTTAATCTTAGCAGAGACTTACTTAGGTTAGATGACATAGAGCCTTTATGTTTCAGAATGAGTCCAAGTATGGCTATTGTTTAAAATAAATATTATATTATTCCTCTGCTTTGTCCCCCATCAAATGGAGGCCAAAATGTTTTGCCTATGCTTAAGGCCGGCCCTGATACCTACCTTAACTACTTAGCAAAGTCAATTTATTCATTCTCTATTTATATTAGTTTTTTTTTTGCTATGAGGCCTACATTAAAGAAAAATCCTGGCAACAGAGAACTATAACTATGTACATACATTATATAATTTTGAGCACAGTTGAGGTTTGCCAGCAGTACATGGACATTACTAATTATATGCTTAAAGTAAAATGGGAAATGTTATTCATTTTATTATTATTGTGCCAAAAAATATTAAAGTTTTTATTCCTCAATAATCGTTATAGTGTTGAAATTTAAAAACAAAAGAAGTAAAATTCCCCTTGCAGGCCTTGCTACCAGAAAGAGATCGTATATTTGTATATATGTTTTATAGTAACTTTAAAATTAATATTAAAAAAAATAATCAAATAACAACTTTAATGGAGGGCGGAATCTTCTGGGTGCGTGGAACATGAACACGTATAGTTAAACAAAACGACTGTAACGACTTTCTTAGAAATGAAAAAGTTATTGTATATCTCGGAGAAAATAATTACTAACTCGTTGGGCACACTGAGCAAACTCTTGCTTGACCATAATAATTTGTCAAAATAAAAAAAAAATCAAATTTGGCAAGAGAAATAGGTTTAGGTCTAGAGTCAACATCAGTTTTGAAAGGACTAGCGCAATGCAATGCCAAACTGCACGACGGGAGATGCGATTCTTTCGAGACAGTAGAGGCGCTTAAAAGACATTCTGTTCCTATCACCATGTACAATGGCATTCAGAACTAAAAGAACACAAAAGTAGTCCTCGGATTGGAAGTCTTGACCGTATTGCTTATTTTCGTCATTATAAGAGTGCATGTTTCTAGAATGAGCTCGTATAAATAACTTTCGTTAACAAATCATTCAGCTCAGGCTCGTTCACATGGTACTGTAAGGTATTATTGATTAAAGAGTTTATTAGATAAATGTTGCAGAAAATTTTGCGCATCGTCTTCTAATTCTAGATCTAAATGCCATTCATGGGCATATTATAAAGTATAGATCTAAAAGGCCAATTATGGGTATATAATGAAGTATAGATCTAAAGGCCATTCATGGGCATTGTTACAGCTTTCCTTATTTATATTGATACTGATAACTTGCTAGAAACTACCCAACATCTGAACACGTGCAAGTGCCCCTGGTTCAGCTGTAGTTAAAAATAAACAAGTAACAATCATCAAACACAGAGCCTTTAATAATCATTACGGCATATCAAAACAAGCTGGACTCTCTGACAACTCGCACACTTCCGGTCATTAGCACAGAGTGTAAAAATAGATTATACATACGTACACACATTCATCCATGACAGTCATATTATAAGGTCTAGATCTAAAGGCCATTCATGGACATATTATAAAGTCTAGATCTAATGGCCATGCATGGGTATATTATAAAGTCTAGATCTAAAGGCCATTCATGGGAATATTTTAAAGTCTAGATCTAATGGCCATTCATGGGCATATTATAAAGTCTAGATTTAAAGGCTAATCATGGGCATATCGTAATGTCTAGATCTAGTAGATATACTTCAACTGTTCAAACAGCAAAAAGTACAACTCTATAGTCTTGTTATTTGTTGATGATATTTATGCTTACTTTGCTTGTTGCTGCTGATCATAAATGTTTCATTATTAAAGTTTTTTGTTTGTTTGTTGTCTTATGTATGTGCATGTCTACACAAGTGTCTGAGAGTGTAAGATTGCGAGACTCTGGTGTTCATCATCTTAAATGGGAATTCTAGTCGAATTTTATGCAATTTTTTAAAAGTTATTAAGGGATTTTTTGTTGCTTATTTATGATTCTCGTAAATTATTTTTTTTTATTTCCCCCTGCTGCCGTCGTTGTTCTTTTGAGTTACATTTAAATCCCTAAAATTACAAGTCCTTAAAATAAAAGTTACAAGTTTGAGTGCTTGACAAAAACATTTCCATTAATTCCATGTTAGAGAACACTGTAAGTTAACTAATGAAGCTGTATAGATTATGGCTCATCTACTACGTCACACATTGATCACGTGATCTCTTAAACTATCAGACGGATCCACTTGGAATTTCATATGCAGGTTCTTTTTACTTCCTATGCGCTCACCAAGAACCAGTTAAGACATATGTTTAACCTGACGACCACTTTACTGGTAAAAAACGCAAAAAATTCATTCCTGTAAAGCATTTAAATTTTTTTCCTTGTCTACTTATTTTCGTCAATCCGCTTCCTTATAGATGCTGTCTAAATAAAAAATATCTTATCCATAGACATTTATATATATTCTAGATTCTATAGTTTAGATCGCCTAAAAAAGTTGTTGATCAAATCTTAACAACAAAAGAATGTGTTCAATGTCTTCAGTCTAGATCTAGACATAGAAGCTAGTTAAATTAATAAGTTTGGAAGATAGTCATTATGCCCGCCTGACATAGATTTAGTAGGAAAGATTACAAATATAATAATACCGAAAGGGTTCTATTAATTACATAGGTTATGACAATGACTAAAAAAAAATAACTATAAATACTTATACTTTTATACTGCTCATAACTGCTGTATAACTTTTACAAATCTATGTTTGCCCAAATGTTTCCAATAATAATTTGTTCTTCATCTGCCAGTCTCTCTCTCTATATATATATGTCTATGATCTTATCTTATAAAATACAGACGTTACTTCAAAAAAGAAGATGGTTATGTCCTACTCGTATCTATACGTCAATTATGCTTGTTAAAATTCACTTAAACTCCACCAAGTCATTGGTTTTCCTGGCTGAATCAGGCAACCCTTTTCACTCTCTAATAGCACAGGGTAAGAAGTAGTGTACCATTTATAAGATGGATATATTAAAGGGTACAAAATAAGGTTAACACTAAAGATTGGCGTTATTTATATATAAAAAAAAGTTGAAAAGTGTGTTAAAGAGTCGATAAATCGGAGGATGCTAAAAAGAATTAAAGGCTGTCTTAATAAAAGGCCAATGTTTGTGTTAATGAGTGTGTTGGATAGAGTTACGGTCGAAAAGCAATAAAGAGCATCTTTAATAATAAGAAGCTAAGAAGTCAGAGATCGTGTGTAGGATTAACTAATATTAAGTTTAAATATTTGTTCATAATGTTATAATTATTTTTGTACAAAGAGTGCATTTTGATTCTTAAATTTTCTAGAATTTTATAAAACAGTTTATCGTATTAAAAAAAATATTTTATAAACACATTTTTTTTAAACATTAAATTTTCTCGTAATATATTACAATACATTTCTCAATGAGTATTGAGTGACACTTGTGTAACTACAATCATCAACTAGAAATTTTACCAGCGGTCAAAGTAGTTAGTGTAGCGGTAGTTAAGGTAGCGGTAGTAGTAGCTAGGGAAGCGGTAGCGGTAGTTAGGGTAGCGGTAGTTAGGGTAGCGGTAGTTAGGGTAGAGGTAGTTAGGGTAGCGGTAGCGGTAGTTAGGGTAGCGGTAGTTAGGGTAGTGATAGCTGTAGATAGGATAGCTGTAGCGGTATTTAGGGTAGATGTAGCAGTAATTAGGTCTGCAGTAGCAGTAGTTAGGGTAGGAGTAGTGATAGTTAGGGAAGCTGTAACTGTAGTTATGGTAGTGGTAGCTGTATCTAGGCTAGTGGTAGCTGTAGCTAGGGTATTTGTGTCATTTACAATGGAATCCTTATATTAATATGAGAGCCAAGAGTTGATGCTAAATGAATCTGGTACTGGGAGGACCTCTAACATATTTTAAAATGAATGTTACTAAAAGGAAGTAAATTGCTAAGACTGTACGGAACTAAAAGAAATAGTTTTATGCGTTTATAAATGGAAATGGACTGGTCTATGTGCTCAAACAGAAAGACAAATATTTTCTTAGTGTAAGATTGTATAATCATAGCCTTTCAAAACGTAGACTCTATATCTTCACCACTTGGGCGTATATTTACTTTAACCTAACTAGTCTACAGTCGAGTTCACATGAATGAAAATGACAAGCTGTTCACGTTTACTCTTTTTACAAAGCTTCTATCAAGTCACTCTGTCTGTCTGTCTGGTAAAAAAAAAGTTTGTTCGAGTTATTTCTCCCAAACAGAATCGAGAATCATGTTAAAATCTTCCCCAATTATTTCTTTTACCTGACAGCACATGAATCAAAAAAAAAAAACTAGTTAATTAACTATTGGTAATTAATTATTTTGTTTTGGTATCTCGAGCAAGATAAGGAACCTGTACTTGACTGAAGAGAGGGCGCGGTGGCTGAGCGGTAAAGCGCTTGGCTTCCGTAGTGGAGATCCCGGGTTCAAATCCTGGTGAAGGCTGGTATTTTTATTTAGGGATTTTCGGGCGCCCTTGAGTAGTTTTTATCCGTTGGTTACAGAATATTTATATTAAAATTAAATTATATCCTTTGTATCCTATGGCGCTACTTTCCTGCGTATAGGATGTTTAGAGCGCTATGGTTCAATCTGATTTGTGGACCAGTTGGGGAATGGGGGGAGAAGAGGGGGTCTCTGGGAGAAGGTTTTCCGTGCTGTCTTTAGGCGCACAGTTAACACAACTCTGCTCGAGTCTGCTATCAAACCTAGAGCACTTTTATAGTTCTTAGTATTTAGCCTCTCGACCACGCTTTCCACTATATATGGCTCATTTCTGCTTGCAGTGCTAACCCCTGGCAGGGCCTGCGATGCCGCTGAACTCAAACTGTACCGGACCCGGCACTTCTCGCCCCTTTGGATACATCGGCTGCGAGGGTGGGGAGAGAAATGTGGCCTATTAATGCAACGCCCTTCTTTAAGCGCGCCCAATATGATTGCCATGCTGTATACGAACATGAGTTAAGCAAACAAATGATTTTGTTTTGATTTCCGAGAATTATGGAAGGTGCAAAACGAACTGAATGTTTTGCTTGAGATTTATATTTATTTTCGTCTAGTGTGTATGTGTTTAGTAGCTTCAAATTTGATTATGTTTATAATTATATCTAGAAGTGTTGGTGAATGTATATTGATAGCTTATATATAGGTCTGCATTTAGAACATGCTACCATCATCTGTGAGACTGGGAACTTTTTAGTGAGACAGGAACTCTTTCATGAGAAAGGAAATATTCTGCGGAACAGAATTTTTTAATTTTTTTTTTTTGGGGGGGACAGAACATCTTCTTTGAGAGAGGAACTATTTTGCAATACATAAACTGCTTTATAATAAAGGAACTCATCTATGAGACAGGAACTGTTCTGAAAGACAAGAAATCGTCTGTGTGACAGGAACTGTTATTTAATACAAGAACTCTTCTGTGAGACAAGAACTACGAGAGTCTGGAAACATGCTCGACATCTGGACCTCATTCTGAAATAATTATAATTATTTACCTGGATTTTGTTCCTCAACTTCTTTTCCATGTTTTTTTTTCCGAGCTAGTGCCGAGAAGGATTGCGACACACCCTCCCCCACCCATTTCCCTCCTTTTTTCTTTCACCAAGAAATGACCCCAGTGACGCTCGCTTGTTATACTGTCTGACCTATATAACCAAGTTGGATAACTCGCTAGCTACTAGAAACGAAAATGCAAATGCAAACAGCAGATAAGAAGACTGTAAGAAGCCATAAATAGCACATAGTCACATGATTGCTGCTTTTTAGATAATAAAAAAAATGAAGGATTAGGCACTTGGAAGAGGGCCCTTATATGTAATCGGTCAAATTGGTAGGCCTAGCTTGTTTCCTATGTCAATGTGGGATGTCACTGTTGTTATTTGAAACGCCTCAACAACTATAGTGTGTCTGTGTTGTTAGATATAATTGTGAAGGAGTTTGTTGTTGTTATATTAAACACAGCCGAGTTGATTCGTTATCTTCTTTACACTCGCATGTTTTAGGTGAGTACACCCTAACCCTAACTTTCTTCTACTCTGAAGTCTTTTTTAAACGTGGTGGCCAGTTTGTGAGATTGGATTACGCAGGGGCGGGCTGGGTGTCAAAATCGGCCTCTGCATTTCTATTTCACCCGGACCATAAATTGTAAATTATATAATGGAAATGCAATTCTTGGTCTACCTGTCCTCAAAATCATTTTCTTAAGATTGATAATGTATCGATAGCTGTACACATGCAGACAGTGAATATAAGGACCCCTTTTGTAAGAGAATACTATAAAACCTATAACAATTTAATACGTGCCTTAGTGACATCCATGCGGTCCTTACAGTTATCTTATTACATACAGACATGATTTGTTTAAAAAAAAAGATGTGTGGTCCTACCGACCCGCTGGGCATTGCCCGAATACACATATAGAAAGTCCGCCAATATTTCTCTCAATTAGAAAAATGTAACACAACACATTTTAATATGGTTTAACTAGTTTGCTGCTCCTGGCCATCACGTGGGGCTCAAGTATTGAGTCCGGCGGAACTGTTATCACTGAAAGGCGAGGACGAGTAGCTGGCGCCTAAACCAGTAAGCTTCGGGCAAGAGGTGCTCCTTCGCCATTGTTGGCTACCCACCTAGAAAAATGAAAACTCTGAATTCAAACCTCTGTTGCCTTGCAGGTATACCCAATCATTAAAAAGGCTCTGGAACTCAACCCTGAGGAAAAATCTGGAGCTGGCGATAGTTTGCAGCTCGCAATGCTACACTCTGGCAGAACCTGGGACGCTACTGGCCTCAAACTGTATCCGCACTTGTCGTACCTTTGGATATATCAGCTACGTGGGGATGTACATTGGCTGACCACAGCTAATGCCAGGTGTCTCCATGACATGATCCACAGATGCTTCGACGACTGAAGGGGGCCATAATTATTATTTTGCTAATTTGCATATTGTTATGATTTCGCCATGCGCACCGCCATCCAGGCTAGTGCAGAGATGCGCACTATTAGTGAATAGGCTGAAGCCGGATGTTGACAAGGGAGACTAACGATTTCCGCCCCGCCCAAAGCATGAGAGTGGAAATGAAGACACTGTGTTAAAGAGAAGATGTCTTGTGTAACTGGAATGTCTTGTAACTAAACGTATATGTCCCCGTTGAGTTTGCCTTTCCTTAAATTATTACATTTAGCTTTCCTGTCGTGATGACGGACGCAGCTAAGTGCACTCAGCTTTACAGTGTCAGATACCAAATTTTAAGTAAAGTGAAACGGACAGGTTTGTGCCAGTCACCTCTGTTCACCTTTAATTCACCTGGCATCTAAACACCAGCGGCTCGGAATAATAAAAAAAACTAAGGCGTTAAGTTCACAAGTGACATAAATGGACGCAACTGGAATGTGTTCGTAATTGAAACCCCCCGGGCATAAGGATATTCAGATTTTTCGCGATGGTTTGGGGCTTCTCTAACAGCAATGTTATAAACACGTTAGACTGAAACACTACACCCTGTTTCAAAGTCAAGCAACACCATGATAAAAAAAAAAGGACACGAGAACACTAGGCCCTACCTGTAGAACGTAATTGTCAGGTAAGAGGCTATGCAAATATAGTGCATGCCCTGGTGTCTCTCTCCTCCCCTTCTCCCCTTTAACGACTATGGTAAGACTTCGTATAGTTTGACTTCTACCTGTGTACTGGCTTTTTATTAACTGCCAATTATAGGTTGTGTGTTTTAGGATTTTGTGTGTGTGTGTGTGTTTATCGAAGTTAGCTTTTAGACTTAATCACACTGACTTAATGGTCCACGATATATTTTTGTATTCTTTTACTTCTAGATGTCTACTTTAGAAGATAGTGATGTGTATTTTTTTAAAATTCTATAATAATATAATTATTTGTACATTTTGATTGAACCTTACCTTGTTATATTTCTTTGTAATGCGTACACCAGAGTGCTGAGCAGAAATGAAACCTTTGAACAGAGAGCTGCCTCCGACCCCCAAGAACGACACGGACAAAGGTAAGATAGCGTAGAAAGTGTTCAGACTAGTTCTTGAAGAGCAACATAAAAGTGCATCATAAAATAATTCTGAAACATTATGGGTTTAATCACTAAATACATTACCCGATTACCGAATCTTGTTTGATAAGATAAGATAAGATAATTTTATTGATCCAATCTAATGGAAATTTAGTTTGATTACAACTTGACAACGTCAGCGTAACTACTATACAAAAACAATGTTAATGAAAAATTCGAACAACATTCACATACAAACACACATGCACATTCACAACCAGCGCTTTATGAATTTGACTTCTATGTACTTCTCGATGACAGCTGATCTCGTAACACTCTGATCGAAAGTGGGACAAAGGAGTTTTTAAATCTTTCAGTTTTAGTCTTGATAGAAAGGAGACGACCACTTCGTTCAGATCTTATGTAACAGTGGTTTAATGGGTGAAGGTTGTCTTAAAGAATCGTGAGTGATTTGGAAATGCATCTTTCTTGGAAAAGCTCTTCAAGAGATTGTAGCTGTGCTTGAGTAATATACGATGCTTTTTTAATTAGATTCAAATCTTGTTTCTTTATTTAAATCTTGTTCGATTCAAATCGTAATCAATGTAAGTCTTGTTTGATTCAAATCTTATTTAATTTGAATTTTGATTGATTCCAATTTTATTTAACTTGAATCTTGTATGATTAAAATTTTATTTAATTTGAATCTTGTTGATTTGAATCTTTTTTTATTTGAATCTTGCTTGATTTTAATCTTGTTTGATTCAAATATTGTTTCTTTGTTTTGAATCTTTTTAAATTGGAATCATATTTGATTTGAATGTATTAACTCCCATTAATGTTGAGTGATTCAAAACACACCTATCGAATCATAGCTAGGTAAAACTGAAGATTTATGTTTCGGCGACGCTACAAATGTATAACATAAATATTGAACATTACACATCAGAGAACAATGTGAGAATATACAGTAGTAGTCGACCGGCGGCATACCATACGCCGCTATTTTGCAGGGCAGGGCTTAGGCACTGCAACATATGCGACCGCAGTGGGTACCGCACTTTCTTTGGACCCGTGCTAATTTTTAGGTGTATAAATTATTAAATTGAACCATTTTATAACATGATATAACAGATTTCCCGCGGCCTCTTGATTTACCAGGAGCCCCCTGGAAATCTCCTAAAATGTTATTAAATATAGGCCTACGAAAAAGTCCTGGAAATCTCCGGACATTATTAAAATCTTTTGTAAAATAAAAGTAAAGTAATTTGTGATATTAATTAAAGTACTTCTAAAGTCAAACCTGAGAGTAGTATCTATCTGTGTATTGTCGTTCTAGTTTCAAGAGTCTTACGACACAATATAATCTCTTCCGGCTTCCACTTTTTTTAACCTCCCTTCCATTCGCTACACAAATTCATAAGAGAGTTTTAAGAAACAAATATGTGTACAATGCAATTGTGTGTACTTTATTTTATGTCTATAAATTGTGTTTAATCTCTAAGACTGAAGATCATGCAATTTTTTAATTTTTCATAATTTGGAAATCCGAATTCAATAGTAGATATATATACATATGTTACATAAGTTACATGAAGTTACTTCCTTTTTCCAGTCTATATTTATTTATGTCTATGCCATAGACATAAATAAGTATAGTCTGGCCAATAAGATATTTTTATGAAGGGAACATTTGTGATTTGCAAATTAGTGTACTATACTATACAGCATGAGCAGTATAAAGTTAAGTATTCATATCTATTTCAGCCATAACCTATATAAGTATTGCAATATTTTCACTATTGTGTTTTTTTTTTTCTCTTAGCGTGACTGTAATGTCAATTAATCATAATGTTTATTTTTTGTTCTGAAACTGTTTTTTTTTTAAATTTTAGCTTATTTGGACATTCTGCTGAAAAAATCCCTAGTTTCACTAATTCAAAGTTAAAGACTGAATCCTTTATTTCTTTTTTCCAGTGTATATTTATTTATGCTATCTATGCCATTTTGTGAATGAAAATAGTGCGGATTTGGATACACCATTTTTCTTTCACACCATGCTGTGTAAATAAGGAGGAAGTGTAGTTTTGTTTAATCTTTAAGACTAAAGATCGTGCAAATTGTCAGATTTCGGAAATCCGAATACAATGGATATACATTTTTTCAAGTTACATAAAGGTCTATGCTCTTTTGTGAATGAAAATAGTGCGGATTGGGATGCACCAGGTTCCATTCACATCGTGCTGCGCCATGGGATCTTCCCATTTACTTGTTGCTCGTTTGACCTTTTACTTTGAGGATTATATATATAGATTCTTCATAGGGTGTGGTTCATTAACAAATGATTAAAATATTTTTCCATTTGAATATATTTCTAAACTTACATACATTCATGGTAAAAACATTAATAAAAGAAATATATACATGAACTGGGTGTTCATTGTTATAATGAATTATCTTCGACTAATCACACATAGAAAGAAATGTTGACTAAACATAAAAATAAACTATCAGTACACACCGGCTACGACCGTTGATTTTTTTACCAGGCTAATTTTTATTATGACAAGAACACTGACTTCATATTTTTTATTATTTTTATAAACGGGCTTCATTTAAACGATCAACCTAAAACACTATTTAAGCCCGTGAATTTGTTTATCTATTCCTTCCCTCTCTCATTCGCTCTCTGGAACCCCCATTTTATTTATTTTTTTAAACCTGCGCATCTTAATTTCTTTTGACACGATCTGGAAAGACCTGCTGAAAAGAAGCTGGATAATTCAACCCTGACACACACGCGCGCTCATATATCATATGTTGGGCCCGTTTATTATAGTATCCAGTAGGCCTATTTATTTATCTGCTTCCCCCCCCCTTTAATCCTTCGTAAACTCTATGTCTTTTCTTCGTCTTCTCAACTCAATCTATATTATATTTCGACAGTGACCCACACACTACACTGTCAATCAATCGAACACTCACAGTCATACACACATAGAAACCGCTCTCACACCTTAAAGCCTATTCTTATTACAATGACAACTTTTAATATTTGTTTAAAAACTATCCTTTGGCACGTTTTAGGTGAAATGATAAAATTACATTTCCCGAAGTCCACATTTAAATGCAACAATCTCGTTCCACCTCTAACATTTATTTTGGTATTGTTTCCTATGTTCTATTGTATATTAGATATATCCATATGGTTTTATTGTGTAGTGTATTTTATTAATGTTGTGAAATGACAATAGACCTAGATTTAACTTTGTTATGCTATTAGGATTATTTTTAGCGGCCCCCGAAAGGAGAAAAGACGCTATTAGTTTTGTGTGGCCTGTCTGTCCGTCTGTCTGTCTGTCTGTCTGTCTGTCTGTCTGTCTGTCCGTCCGTCCGTCCCGTTTAGTGCTCAGAAAGTAGAAGAAAAAATGAAAATCTGACATCACGATAATATAGAGCATTCAAAGTTCTGATGCAACGGCTACTTTTTTTTTTCTAAAAGGTCAAAATCTAATTTTTAAAAATATTTTATGCAAACAGTATTTAAAGAGAAAAAACCTAATTAGTATGCAATATAAATGAAACCTACTTTAAGACAATTAATAATCTAATATACTGCATAGGTTTTCACATTTTTTGTTCCAACATACGAGTAACATACCAGTATTTACTCGTAAAGTAATCAACTCATAAAAGAGGTGTTGCTTTTCATCGTTGGAGCTTTTTAGATTTCGTTACTCTTCATTGTGTTTTGATTCGATTTGGATATTAAGTGTTGTTCTGTGTTTTTCTGTGCTAGGAGCACACTATTTTTATTCATTTTCTGTTTACCTTTTTTTAATTTCTTAACTTGTTGTTTACTAACATGTCTATTAAGACATTCTCGATTGAGAAAAAGGATCTGGAGGGAGGCCTCGTCCATCCTCCGGGGACCCTTCTTCTCAAACTATCCGGACAGGGGGCAGTCAGAGCCTCGATGGCGACCATCGTTGCCGCCTTGGGGCTCAGGCCGGAGGAGGTGGGTCCCCTGTACCGGTTCGAGAACCCGTATTTGTGGTTTCTCGGCGTCTCCTCACCCGCGGTGAGGGGAAAGATACTGGGCCGAACCTTCGGAAAGGAAGACACTTTCAGGGTGGAGGTGACCACCCTGGAAGAAGAAAAGATCAAAATCACCCTCCACTGGGTGTCCCCCCGCATCTCTAAATCCAAAATGGAAGAAATTGTCAATAGTATGGCGGAGGATGGCTCCAAAGCAGAGGCCCACAAAATAGATGGGACAGACAAGTGGGTCAGCTGGATCAGACCAAAGAAGGGAGCTGAGCTGCCCCATTACATACAGCTCAGGTACGAGGATGACCCGAGAACATATAAAGTACTCATTACAACCCCGGGGAGGAGACAACAGTGCTGGCACTGCCAGAAGGAAGACCATTGGTCAAATCAGTGCCCAACCAGAACCACCCCTAGGGGTAATAAAAAAGAAGGGGTAAAGATCCCAGAACCCCCCAAAACATCATACGCTACGGCCCTAAAAGGAGGGAGTACAAAGAGTACCCAGGAGGGTGGGTCGGGGGAAGAAGAGGGATTTAGGGTAGTGGAGAGGAGGAGGAAGGCCTCAGATGGGCAGGGAGGAACTGGTAAGGATAAGGAACTAGCCCCCTCCCCCAAAAAGGTAGAAAGAGGAGGGAGCGCGGGAGGGTCAAACTCCCACAAAAGACTTAAACCAGAAGAAAAATTAAGGTCGGAGCCTGACACTCCGACCCAAGTAAACAGAAAGAGGACCCTGTCGTCCTCCTCCTCTTCACTGTCTGACGGCCAGTGCGGTGAGGCAGAGGTGGAGGAGGGGGGCGAAATGGGAGAGGAGGGAGAGAGGGAAGTGGAGTTTCCCGATTCTCCAGGTCAATTGATCATAGATGAGGGGGATGACCCTGACACACACTCCAGTTCATAAACACAAAAAGCAAATCAGATTAGTGGACCACACACAGACACACAAACACGCACTCATAGAATACGATAGAATGTTAACACGCACACACAACAACCCACCCACACGCAGAAATGGCAGACATCACAATTCTCTCTCTAAATATCAGAAGCTTAAAGAACAAACACAAATATTTAGTACACTTAGCCAACACCTATAAAACAGACTTCATATATGTACAAGAGACAAACACGCACACACGATACCAGGCAATGAAAATCACATCAGACATGGGTTTTGCGGGTGGGTACTTTAGTTTAGGGCAGAATAAAAGAGGGGCAGCTATTTTACAGACATCTAACAGATTCAAGGTTACATACACACACACAGAAAATAACGGTAGGGTAGTCATAGTTAAGGTAGAATCACAAAAACACGCATACACTCTAGTGAACATTTACGCTCCAGCTCAGAGTGCAGAAAGGCCTTTGTTTTTTGAAACTCTGAGCGAAGAGCTACACAGCAAACACGTAGGGGAAAAAATAATTTTAGGTGGGGACTTCAACTACATAGAAACGCAATTAGACAGGAAACACACGAACACGCAGGGTCCACCCCCTCAAACCCAAACTCAAACTAACGACTATCTCAAAGAGATAAAAGTTCAACATCGAATAGGAGACGCTTACAGGGGAGTGTACCCAAAGGGGAAGGATACTACAATGAAACATAGCACACACCCAGTGGAGGCTAGACTAGACCGGTTCTACACGCCGAATGACATTCAAATTAACGAAATAAAACACCTGGACGAGACATTGACTTACACAGACCACAAAGGAGTATTAGTTAAAATAGGGGGAGAGAATAAGGAGGTTAAAAAACAACGAAATTTTTGGAAATTTAACAAAAGTCTGCTTGAAGAACCGCAAATCCAAAAATCTATCGCAGACACGATCCAGAATTGCATAGGAGAAGAGGGAAACGAAGGGGAAATTATACAAATGTGGCCGGTACTCAAAGAGTCCATTAAACAACAAGTGATAGTTTTAGCAAAGATTAAAAGTAAAAAATTAAAAGACGAAGAGACAAGACTTAGAGACAGATTACAAACAACAACGAACGACATTGACAAAATAGAACTACAAGGACAGTTAGAAGACATATATAAGTATAAATATAAAGGGGCAGAAATCAGATGCAAGTACCCAAGTTTATCGGAATCACCAAACAAACTATATTTATCAGCAGAACAGAATGTACAGAAAGACAGGACAATTACAACAATAAAAGACACTGACGGAGAAGAAACACAAGACCACAAACGGATTAATGATATATTTTGCAAATTTTTTAGAGAAATATACAAGAAAGAACCGACAGCAGCAGACGCACAGAATTTTTTCTTAAACAATGTTAAAACAATAGTAGACGCAGACAAAGAAACCGCAGACAGACCCTTCACTCTAGCGGAACTGAGGGCTGCCCTAGACATGACCCAAAACGACAAATCCCCAGGTCCCGACGGTTTAACATACGAATTTTACAAAGCTTTCTTCCCCCAAATAGGACCGTTACTGATAAAACTATACACAGACATGTTAGGGAAAGGACAGACACCAAAAGACTTTAACCTCGCATACATTACTCTACTACCCAAAAAACCCGAAAATAACACCTCACCTAGCGACTTCAGACCAATTTCCCTATTAAACACAGACTACAAACTTATGACCAAAATGATTTTCCTAAGACTAAAACCCATAATCCCACTCCTAATAGGACAAGACCAATACTGCAGTAACCCTGAAAAGAATATTGACGAACTAAACCACTTTTTAAGAGACATTATTTATTACTGCAAGGACAAGGACTTAAAGGCAGCCCTCATGTCCGTTGATCAAGAGAAAGCATTTGACAGAATTGACCACGACTACCTTTTTAAAGTACTACACAAAACTAACATAGGCGAGACACTAACGAAATACATCAAATTAATCTACACAGATGCCGCAAGCCAACTGATCATAAACCAAAAACTTAGTGATAGGATCCCCATAAGAAGATCAGTCAGGCAAGGGTGTCCCCTATCCCCCTTCCTATACACCCTCTGCCTGGAACCCCTGTTAGAAAGTATAAGATTAGACTCAGAAATAGTAGGCATTAAAATCCCGGGCCCCACCCCCTTAGTTAAAATCAAAGCATATGCAGATGATACCACCCTGTTTCCCACCTCAGAAAAAGATGTTAAAAAGATGATAGAGAAATTTACACTATTTGGGAAGGCGAGCGGGTCCAAAATTAATTTTTCCAAATCTTCCATCATGTTCCTGGGGAGGTGGGAGGTCCCCCCAAACAAAACTCACGGGTTTAGAATAGAGACAGAAATAAAAATATGCGGCATCGTGTGGACCAGAGACCCGACACACTACGTGACGAAACAATGGGACGCTATTATTGACAAGACAAAAAACATTTTACAATTATTTCGACACACATCATCCACCATTTTTGGCAGAGCCATTTTAACCAACAGCTTAATTACACCCAAAGTCCTTTACCTGACCAACGCTGTAGAGCCACCTCCCAAATTCATAGACAAAATAAACAAAATAATTAGGAAATACATTTTCAGAAATACAATCACAAACATAAAACACAACACACTAATTCAAGACAAAAAAGACGGGGGGATTAGCCTACAAGACATAAATACAAAAATAAAAGTACAAAGGTTAAAATATTTAGGAAAAGTAGTTAGGTCCCCCGAAAAATTCCCCTTAACCTTGTACTATTTCGGCCTGAGGCTAAACAAAATTCTTCCCATCCAAAACAACTACCCCCATTTTTTCGGCACACACACTCACCCTTTCTACAGATCACTAGCTAGACATTTACAAAACAATGAACATTTAATACACCACACATCCAAAGACATCTACACAGCACTTAGAAACAAACTCAAAGAAAATTTAAAAATCAGAATAAAGTGGGGGAGAGAACTAGGAATAACAGTCAACACATATACAGACACATTCACGCACTTACACAACAAAAACATAACACCCAAAGCGAAGGAGGTGGCCTACAGGCTAACTTACAATATGACCCCAATTAAATTTAAGAAGAGAAATGTACACACATGTGCCTTATGTCATGCAGAGAATGGGGATAATGAAAATCATTTGTTCTTACAATGTAAAATGTTCGAGAATGTCAGAAGTACTATGAGAGACCTTTTGAATGCAAATTGTAAATGTAATGTTAATCTTAACTTAGCTATTGTTCTTAACAAGTTACCTATAAAATGTAAAAAGATTCATATATTTAATTTAATAATAGTATCAGAATACAGAAGTCTAGTTTGGCGAAGTATAACTAAAGTTGTTCATGATAATATATCTGTACATCCCAATAAGTTAGACTTAATATTTAGGAAAACAATTGAACATAGAATAGATAATATCAGTTTTTAAAAGTGTTTAAATTAATGTACTTCATAAACCTACTAAACCCCAGCTCTGTTAATTTTTTTTTTTTTTTTTTTTTTTTTTTTTTTTTTTTATTTACTTCACCGTGACATTTAATTTGTTATTAAGTAATATATTAATTAAGTTTTATGTGAGCACGTAAACGTGTAAGGACCCTTTTAACAGAAAATTACCCAAGAACTGTTTTTTTCTTGACGAGAAGTAACACCTCTACAAGACTAATTTGTTTTTTCCCTGGTTACGTTCCTTTGTACACGTGATCTAAGAGAAAAGAACTCTTTTACTTTTGAACTAACGTACGTACAAGGACAACGCTTGGAGAACTAGGATCTGTCCCAAGGGTGATTACAAGAATAAAACAATCGCCAGACAATTTGGACATATCATCTATTCCATAAAAACAATGAATTACAATAGTATTATTATTTTTATAGTATTATACTAAGTGAATGTTTAAAAAATTTTCCAACATTTCACTGACTCTAGATCCATGTTTGTTTATGCTATTGCATTGTATCCTTAACCTATCTATGTTACATATTTCTTATATCTACATTTAACGAAACTTAGAAAGAAATTTTGTTACATATCATACTGTCAAACATTATAAGCAAAACACGTACACCACAGTTATATATCACGAAACTAAGAACTGAAATATTACCACCCCACAACACTAACGTCAGAATGAAGACTTTTCAAAAATGAAGCAGAACTCCCCAAATTCTGACTCTAACAGACGGAATTGTCACCTTGGTGAGGAGGGAGTAGTGTCCCTGGTCTCAAGGGAGACAATGAAAAATTGTCAAAAAGGGAGAGCCAAAAATTTTAAAGGACACCAATCTACAAACATACCAAAAGTATGAGAAAGTATGTTCGTGATATTCATCCCTTTATTCAAGTAGTATAATCTACAAACATATTGTTATCACTGGTGAAAAGATCCTTAAACTGTTTCTTGTACATCTGTTGCTTATTACTTGTTACTTATATGCATTCATTCTATTGACATGTTTTCCATTTAA
This sequence comes from Biomphalaria straminea, assembly GCA_021533235.1. Classification (NCBI taxonomy): domain Eukaryota; kingdom Metazoa; phylum Mollusca; class Gastropoda; family Planorbidae; genus Biomphalaria; species Biomphalaria straminea. Next base: position 24,985,288 of record JADKLZ010000166.1, read on the forward strand.
ATATATGTATTTATATTGTTATTAACAGTACCAAATAATATAAGCTTACTTATAGAAATAGAAATTTGTTTATATATAAAAAAAAAAAAAAAAAAAAAAAAA
>JADKLZ010000166.1:25015160-25026861 GCA_021533235.1 Biomphalaria straminea
GGGGGGGGGGTGGATATCTGGGGAAAGGTTTTTCGTGCTGCCAATAGACGCTCAGTTAACACAACTCTGCTTGATCCGGGTGTCATACCCTGAGCCCCCCTAATAGTTAGCCAAGCTAAGTGTACCTAGCATCTCGACCACGCTTCATCACTATGATAAAAGACGTTTGGAGAGAATGTCTGGAGGGGCTAAAGAATTTCTGAAATGTTAGGGGAAGGAATGCTTTATATATTTTCAAATATTGTATGCCAACATTTTTAATTGTGTTACGTCCCTTTGAGAGACAAACAGATTGTAAATAACAGAGTACTTAATGCTCTACATCTAAAAAAAAAAAAAAGCAACAACATTTTTTTTCTAAACCAAGTTCAGAGTCAGACCAACTCGCAAAAGTAAATAAACATTTCAATGTTATAGGAAGAAGTAAAAGAGAGTCCCCAGTTAGTCACAGTTTAAAAAGGCAATATTAAATGGAGAAATTAACACAGCGATTCCAAATGTCGACTATCATGCAGAGACTAGTTAGGATTTAGGAGTCAACCTTAAGAAGAATGATTAAAATGTTGCTGTCTATGGCGGCAATTTAATCCCATCGTTTTTTATGGTGGACGGCTTACGAGGCTGTCAGTGTTATGTAGCCAGAAAAACGAACAACTGCCTTTACTTCCCCGATTGACCCCGATAGATGTCAGGCACCCATTAGAGTTACCTACTGCCTTTACTTCCCCGATAGATGTCAGGCACCCGTTAAAGTTACCTACTGCCTTTACTTCCCCGATTGACCCCGATAGATGTCAGGCACCCATTAGAGTTGGCTAGACTCATGATTCCCTATGAATCTTGACTTTGAACACCAGGATTCTAACTCGAGTTCCGTCTGTTCTGAAACTAAGCTCTTTACTATCATGCCCCCGCCACCGGGATTTTAAAAAGTCTTCTTACAAAGACTATAAGATGACAAAACTTTCAGATCTTTTTTCTTTATGACTGGAAATGTCTACAGACATCGCGCCCCCATTTTGATGATTTTTGACCATTTACTTTAGTACCACCCATTGTGACAATCGGTGTAATGGTCGTTGACTATTTATTAACACTTAAAAAATGTTTCGCCAATTAACTACTTAATGTTTTCTCTTAACACTAGACAATGAAACGAACTCCCAGCAGAATGATGGCGTTGTGTATGAAAGTCATTATGATAAACTAGTCTACGACAAGGTAATGTAGTACTTTTTATTACATATTAAGAATTTTTATATAAACATAACATCTCTATTGTACGGACTTTGTCAGTATTATTGCCATTAATATACAGAAGAGCCACTGGTCGCCCACTTTTAAGTTATACTGATGTATTTAAACGACATGAAGCTCTTCAATATCGACACTAACATTTTGGAAAGAGTAGCACTGGATAGATCCGCATGGAGAGTGAGCATAAAGGAAGGGTCTCAGATTGCAGTTGGAGTACTCAGCAGAAGTAGAAAGAAGGTTGAAAGCGCAATAGTGCCTGATGATTACAAATGCCCAACCTGTGACCAGAGCAATGTATCAAGGATTGGCATTTAGTCACGTAAAAAGTTGCAAAGGAAAAAGATTAACTTCTGAGACTTTAAATGCTACAGACTATGCTTGACATTTAAAAACCAAATTTTTAATAAATTGTACGTGAATGTATAAAGTCTTCGAAAGAACAAATAGCTTAATCTCTGGCTGTTAAGAACACAAGTTGAATTGAGATAAACTTCTTATTAAAAGTTGTTGTTGTTTTTCGTCTGGATTAAACCTGATCCCCACAGAAACATATCCCAGTAGATAACTGTGCACCTTATCACGTGACGTCTCTCTCACACGACAAAAATATGGGCGCACTAAAAATTAAAGACCTAGAGATATTTTTCACATTATTTATTGAATAGGTTATAATAGACATAGATATTACCCTTAACACATAGATACTAATAGCGAAGTGAAACTCGCTGTGTATATTATAGAAGTTGATATTGTTAGGATATTTATTATCAATCATATTTTAATGTAACTTAATATTCAGCTTATTACCACTGTACAAGATGTAGCTAAATACTGTAACAATTTGATTGAAAAAGAAAGATTTTAGAGTAACAAGCCTTATCCTGTTATGAAGACGGTAAGAGTTCTAACTCTGGTCCACGGCAAGGACAGTACGTAACAAGCCTTATCCTGTTATGAAGACGGTAAGAGTTCTAACTCTGGTCCACGGCAAGGACAGTACGAAACGCATTATATAGCTAACTGACCACCCGTCTCTCATAGAGCCGAAGAAATACCATCATGTTGCACCATCATCAGTTGCACCTCAGAAAGTTTGAGTTTGCTGACAAGTTGAACTCTTTGCTACTAGTATTTTTCATGGCATACACAATGAAAAAAAAAGTCCCCCTCCTGTTTCTGTCTTCATGAATTAAGCATTTTTTTAAGTGACCCCCGATAAGGGGATAAGCCACTATTATTTTGTGAGGTTCTTCTTTCATTCTGTCACGTTTAGATGAAAAAAAAAAAACAACTACAAAACCTATTGAAAAGCTGATTGCTGCTTTTAGCAAATAAAAATGTAATGTAAGACATAAACTCTTTATCGATATTGTTTACTTTGCTTACAAGTTAAAAACAACGCCAACTAATTCTTTGATATTGCTCGTATGACTTATATTACATTGATTTTTCTTTACCCAAAGGTCCAAGAGTCTCATTATCGATAATAAGTTCTTCAGTTCATTTTCAAGCTAAAAACAACTCCAAAAGAGGCTTTGAAATTTTATTAGTTAAGACAAGAAAATTTGGCCATGCCCTGGCAGATCGGTGGGGACGGCTCTGAGTTTGTGTGATAATACGAACTCTCTTTGTAATCTTTTTTTTTACGTATGACCTAGATGTTTTTCTTATAATCAATTTGCATGTTTTTCTCATTCTAGAGTGAGTTGAACGTAGAGTCAAGGGTAAAGGAAATTGAGATAAAAGAGCTAAAAATGAAAGAAGAACTTCAGAAGGAACAGGCACTCATTCTCGAAGAAGTCAAAAAAATTAGCGCCTCCGTAGAGCATCTGAGGACGTGGACCAACAAGTGTCAGGAGATGCTGGTCGCGGACACGGTCAAATGTCAGGAGAGCGTGGAGTCCCTGAAGGCCAGGTCCAACGACGTCACCCGCCTACTCAGAGAACACATTATCATGATCAGTCAAGACGTGTCAAAGGCAGCATCCCAGCTTTTCCAGCCCGAGTTCTCTGCGAGGGAGCATCGCGTCATGCACATCTTCGATTGGAGCATCAAGCTGATCGGAAGCTTGGACAAGTCCCTTGGCGAGACGGTGATCAGCCATGGCTACAACATCGCTGAACTTGACTACATCATCACTGCGGTCGCCCAGTACACTCGTGATGGTAACATCTTCCTGAAGATAACAGGAGCCAGACAATCCGTGACGGAGTCGACACTGTCCGGAAATTTCGACTGCAGGGTATGTTTCACGGACGCTTCGGACACAATGCCGGACTGGGCTATAGGCAGAGTAATGGGGAACCTGTTCAAAGATAACGAATGGGTGGTTGGGACGATCTCAGCGTCAGAATTGAAAGAGAAAAACTATTGTCAAGATGGACACGTGTTTAAAATCAAATTTGCAATCGACCTCTTAAAATGATATTTCATTTTAAGTTCAAAAATTAATTTGCAAAACAATGCAGCAAAATCTGGCACATAATGAATTGGAACCATAGACATATATAAATATAGACTGGCCAATAAGAGAGCTTTATGAAAAAAATATGTAGGTCACAGCTGGGACTGCACTGCCACGGGAAACACTGTATTCCTCACTAATCTTCGGACTCGAAGACAAGCCTATTATTATTATGAAAAAAAAATTGTAAATTGCAATTGTGTGTACTTTATTTTGTGTCTATAAATTTTGTTTAATCTCTAAGACTGAAGATCATGCAATTTTTTAATATTTTCATAATTCGGAAATCCGAACTCAATAGATATACATGTATTCAAGTTACATGAAGTCTATATTTATTTATGTCTATGATTGGAACCAGCATTTTGCCTTTATTTAAAATTTAAACTGTTTCTCTTTGCTTATAACTGTTTCATTGCTAATAGATATCGTGTTAATGCCAGTACCAATGAAACATTTTAGTGATTGAGTGTAGAACTTTTGATGTACTTACTTCAACTAATAAATGACCTCATTTGTGCTTTGGTCAAATACATTTTGGATTTTTAAAAATAAATGTAAATTTTCGTTTGTTTGTGTAGGTTGGTGTCTTCGTGTTTCTATAAATAAATAAAAATGTGTTATATTCATCGATTCTACTTATAATACCTGAAAAAAAAATCTAAATAGGTCATTTAGTTACATTTGCAGTACCGAAACATTTCACTTTCTTTCTGGTTGTCTCTTACTCTAAGCTGTAGGAATGCACAAGTTGCAGCTTTAAAAGTTTTACTGATTTATACAGATATTTAGCTAATTAGATAAGCACCAAATTGTTTGAGCTATTAGGGAATCTTCGGAAACAAAATAAAAAAACTGATTTAAAGAATTAAATTTAAAAAAAAAAAATTTCGAATACTAATAATAAATATAATTGACAAAATTTTTGTTGTGTTAAAATTATATTACATGCGATACTTTTCAATTTTCCATTTCATGTGATTGAAAAATAAAGAAGCGACAAGAAAAACATTTAAAAAATAAAAAAAAAGTGTAATCGTATTAATTAGTTTGAATCAGTCATGTTATTAAATCTGCAATAAATACAGACTAACAACAATAATTCTGTGCAATTAATAATATTTTTACCACTGATTTTTTTTTAGCTCTATTATCTTTCTTGTTTATATGCTATGATCCTATCACTTATTAGGACCAGTTGGGGGAGGGGGTGGAGTAAGGGTTGTATGAGTGGGTTTGACCGAAATGGACCTCATTCACCAATCGTAAGCAAATATTTATCCAAGTGATAATAATATTGATAAAACAATGAAAAAAAAAAACGTATAAATTGACAGCATTTATGGATTATATAATTTGTAAAGAGCAGATAGAGAATTGAATTCTAATTTGTGGTTCACGCATCCTCGGGCCGACGTGTAGAAGTAAAATATATTTTGTAGATCCCATACATTTGTATACCCCGCAGTGATGCTTGGTGGTGGAAACGTATATAACCCGCGGGTAATATGATCGGAAATTCGGTAATGTATAAATTTCCGCTAGACAGAAGAATGAATAATTGTCAACATAAATAATTTTAATTTTAGTTCTTTTTTTTTCCTTTTTTTTTTCTTTTTTTTTAAGACTATGGCGAAAGTGTGAGTAAATAAAAAGAATTGAGAAAATGTTACATTTTTTTCCCAATAGAATGAACATTGTCTTCTTTTAATGATTTTCTTTTTCGTGATAACCCTTGATTATCCGGAGTGCTCTCCTTTCTTGAGACAACTTCCGACATTTTTTTGTTAGAGTTGTCTTTTCATTACCCGTGACTTGTCATTTTGTTTTCGGTAATTGACTTCAGACCATAGACATAAATAAATATAGACTGGAAACAGGAAGTAACTTTATGTAACTTGAAAAAATGTATACATATTGAATTCGGATTTCCGAAATCTGACAAGTTGCACGATCTTCAGTATTAGAGATTAAACAAAACTACACTGCCTCCTTATTTACAAAACACTAATAAAAATATTGTAATACTTATATAGGTTATGGCGGAAATAGATATGAATACTTAACTTTGATACTGCTCATGCTGTATAGTAAAGAGCATAAATTTGCAAATCACAAATTTTCCCTTCATAAAACTCTCTTATTGGCCAGTCTATATTTATTTATGTCTATGCTTCAGACATATCTTGGCTTCCGGTGTAGACTTTCAAAACAATAATATTGAAAACAGTCTCCGTTATTTTGATACACGAAAGAGATAGAGACATAATGTAAAAGAAAAACAAACAATCACACTACCATGTCATAAGGAAAATAATGGGCTCGTGTGTAGAACTGTTGTTTTTTGTTTTGTTTTGTTTTAACACAGCAGCTAAGGAATATGGTTTCAGGTTTAACTCCTTTATGAAGTTTGAAAGTAATATTTTAATATATTGATAAAATCAGACGGTGGAAATGAAGAAGGAAATCCACAAATTCAGGGGAGACAACAATGAATTTTATTTAGTATTAACGAGCTGCGATCCTGGCAGGACTATTACCTCATGATTATATCAATAGAAATAAAAATTAACATTACGTATATGTTTTATTCTTAATTAAATAATCTAGTTTCTAGATCTATCTATCTATATATATAATCCTCAAAGTAAAAGTTCAAACGAGCAACAAGTAAATGGGAAGATCCCATGGCGCAGCACGGTGTGAATGGAAACTAGTGCATCCCAATCCGCACTATTTCATTCACAAAATAGCATAGACATAAATAAATATAGACTGGAAAAAGGAAGTAACTTCATGTAACTTGAAAACATGTATAGGCCTATATATCTACTATTACTGAATTCGGATTTCCAAACTATGAAAAATTAAAAAATTGCATGATCTTCAGTCTTAGAGATTAAACACAATTTTTGACATAAAATATGTATGTCACAGCTGGGACTGCACAGCCACGGGAAACACTGTATTCCTTACTAATCTTCGGATTCGAAGACAAGCCTATTATTATTATAGACATAAAATAAAGTACACACAATTGCAATGCACAAATTTTTGTTTCATAAAACTCTCTTATGAATTTGTGTAGTGAATGGAAGGGAGGTTAAAAAAAGTGGAAGCCGGAAGATATTATATTGTGTCGTAAGCATAGACATATATAGACTGGAAAAAGGAAGTAACTTTATGTATCTTGAAAAAAATGTATATCCATTGTATTCGGATTTCCGAAATCTGACAAGTTGCACGATCTTCAGTCTTAGAGATTAAACAAAACTACACTGCCTCCTCATTTACGCAGCATGGTGTGAAAGGAAAATGGTGCATCCAAATCCGCACTATTTTCATTCACAAAATAACATAGATAGCATCATGGATAGCATAAATAAATATGGACTGGAAAAAGGAAGTAATGGATTCAGTCCTTAACTTTGAATTAGTGAAATTTTTTCAGCAGAATGTATAAATAAGCAAAAATTAAAAATCAGTTTCAGAACAAAAAATGAACATTATGATTAATTGGCATTACAGTCACGCTAAGAGATAAAAAAAACACATTAGTGAAAATATTGTAATACTTATATAGGTTATGGCTGAAATAGATATGAATACTTAACTTTTATACTGCTCATGCTGTATAGTAAAGTACACTAATTTGCAAATCACAAATTTTCCCTTCATAAAACTCTCTTATTGACCAGTCTATATTTATTTATGTCTATGGTCGTAAGACTCTTGAAACTAGAACGACAAAAGACAAAAACATAAACAGTTTACTTTTCTTTCTTTCTTTGTAATTGTAGCGTGTTACTTTACTCTCTCAACGTGTAACGATGACAATACATAAAACCACAATAAAACCCACGTCCCACTAACCGCACTATCGTTATTCTCAGTTTTGCACACTTATAAGCATATAATTTTCTCTCTTTCTCTCTCTTACACGCACAAGACATACATTTCCCAATTTCTCTCTCTCCATCTTTTTCATAATCTGAACTTTTTGACTCGCAATGAATTAATTTGCTGTTCTTAATGAAACACATTTACCTAAATGTTGCATAATGTGTAGGAACTATTTAAGGAAACATTTCTGTTCTGTCACTGACGTCGTTGTCACTTGAGTAATATCTTACACATATCTGTGTTTATTTTCTGACAACACACTCATAAAGAAACCTGGAAGAAGAAAGGGGCCAAAGCTAGCATGGCATGTAGGAGATGACGGAGGGGGGATCGGGGCTTGGTATAAAGTGAGCCCTGTTTTACAAAAAATATTCTTAAGTGACACATGATGTTCAAAGCAAGGCTAATTTGTACTTGATATGACATTTCTCCTTGTGGTAATTATTGTAATAGTTTGTGCATACATATGCAGACTAATTGTAATACATAAATATATATTTTAGCAATTACTTAGCATAATGATTTAAGTTTCATTTCAGGTGGACAGGTCCATGTAAAAAGTAAGTTTAATAATTCATATGCTTCTGAGACTAAAGTATGTCGTGGGTTCAGCACGTTCAACCTTTACTCATTTCTCTCTTTTAAAACATGGAGGTCTAACACATTCACTTTACTTGGATTCAAACCAGATACCTTTTGTCATACATCATTAGCTCTGTCTTTAATAGCCGATTGTATCGCTATGCCAGTAACAAGAGCTGTATGTGATCTGATGGTGTTAGAACTTTTAAAAAAATACATTAAAAAACAATTTTTATTAAATCTTATTTTTTTTAATTTTATGGATTAAATAAAATCTGTATTAACTCAAAAACAAACAACAGTGACCTTAAAGGGAAAACAACTTTGAATCCTCTGTTTTCACCTGTCTTTATTTATCATTTTTAGCGACCCCCATAAGGGGAAAAGCCGCTATTAGGTTAGTGCAAAATGTCCGTCTGTCCGTCTGTCACACTCAGAGCGCCAAAACTAGAAGAGATACGAAAATAATTTTTTCACCATTAAATGCGGCTTGAAAAGTTTAGGTGCAACGCTACTTTTAGTTTTCTAAAAGCGAACCGTTTAATTTATAAAATTAATTGTGCAAGTAATTTTTTAATAACAAAACACCAATTCTAAAGCAATTACGTAACTGTAAGGGAGGAAATGTTGCTATAAGAAATGCTCTGGGCATGTAGATATCACGCACATTTTTTAAATTGAACTTCTGTCCGTCTGTCCGTCTGTCACACTCAGGGCGCCAAAACTAGAAGAGATACGAAAAATATTATTTCACCATTAAATGCGGCTTGAAAAGTTTAGGTGCAACGGCTACTTTTAGTTTTCTAAAAGCAAACCCTTTAATTTATAAAATTAATTATGCAAGCGATTTTTTAATAACAAAACACCAATTCTAAAACAATTATGTAAATGTAAGGGAGGAAATGTTGCTATAAGAAATGCTCTGGGCATGTAGATATCATGCACATTTTTTAAATGAACTTTTAGCAGCGACTTTCGTGTACTAGCGTAAAGACGTCAATGACATGATTCTAAACTAATTTCTTAAACTTTTTTAAAAATCAGATTTTTAAATAAAAATTGTTTAGTGCCCCCATAAGAATGAAAGAAGTAAATTTTTGTGCGTTTTTGTCTGTTGGTTGGTTTGTCCGTCACGGTTAGATAAAAAAAACACTAAAGGCTTTTGAAAATATGATTTAACCTTTACTGTTCTTTCAGAAATATTGCGATAGTTTAAGGAAGGGAACATGCAGGAATTGAGCCAGGGATCAAGATAAATCCGAACTAAAGTCTAGTGCGCAAACATCAAGATAAGGCAGGTTTATACCCTTCTCGCCATCCTCCGTCGTCCAGCGAGAAGTTAATTATTTTCAACTTAGAAGGAACATCCGAAATATCTTGCGAATAGGCGGATCTGACAGGGATCTGACTCCGACGGGGGCCGCCTCTGAGTTTGTGTATCACACAAACTCTCTTTGTAATCCTGTTATTTTTTTATATTTTTTGTACAAGTTTCAAAAACATTTTAGTTCGCTCTTATCTCATTAATTCTCACTGGCAACCTTTAGAGCCCCTTCCCTTGCCTTTGAATATTCTACTCTCTCTTTCTCTCTATCCAGCCTCTCTCCTTCTCTCTCTCTCTCTCTCTCTCTCTCTCTCTCTCTCTCTGGCCTCTCTCCTCGCCGACTGTCCAGCTAATATGACTCGACAACGCTTTTAAACCAGAACAATTGAAAAAGAAAAATTTGCTAATAAGTCCACGGCCTCCTTCCCCTTCCCCCATCTCCATTTCCTCCACCTGGTGAGGGCTGCAGCTCCCTTCCCTCGCCTTGTCACAGAGTCGATCTTTTTTGCTTTGGTTTTATTTATTTTTTTTCTCAATGCCCAGGACATCTATATTCTCCACTCCTGTTTCTCTGTGTGTATATAATCTATATACTTGTTAGCTGGGAAGTTAACAACTTCAGAACACCGTCATAACATTGCACGCACTATTATTATTGAGTTCATGTATTATTTTAAGCACATGTAAGTACATTGTGTTTTATTATTTATGCTGTTAAATGTTGTTTTAAGATTGTCAGTTGTCCTTGTTGGTTTTAGTACGATTAAAGGACTTTTTCCGTATTTAATTGTACTAGTCGACCGGCGGCATAGCATACGCCGCTATTTACCAGGGAGGTCCTTAGGCACTGCAACATATGCGACTGCAGTGGGTCCCGCACTTTCATTGGAACCGTGCTAATTTTTTAGGTGTATCCTATACTCTTAAGCGAGCAATTCTTGTATATATATATATATATATATCTTCTATTTCGAAAACGGCTCTAACGATTTTCTTTAAACTTTCAACGTATCTAAATGTTAGTGAGAACAAAAATTTCAGCTCATTGGCCACATCGGGAAAACTCGAGTTCGATCGTCATTTCGATACATAAAATGTCTCGTTGTAAAATTAATATTGGCTTCAATATATTTATGAATGAAAGTTATGAATGAAAGTTCTCCATGACGTAAACGGGAAAAACGCTGCTTACGTCACTAGGCTTACCGTAGAACTCTAAAATATTTCTTTGCAAACATTTAGAGATATGAATGAAGGGATGTGTAAAACTAAAAGCAGACCATTAATTTTGGTTAGAATAATTTATGAATGAAAGTTTTCCAAGACGTAAACGGAAAAAACGCTGCTTACGTCACTAGGCTTACCATAGAACACTAAAATATTTCTTTCCAAACAAGAACGCATTTAGAGATATGAATGAAGGGATGTGTAAAACTAAAAGCAGACCACGGGCTGCAGCACCACTGGGATGGAAGGATGGCAAGCCGGTATGAACTTCTTATTGTCCGACAGTCAGGCTGGGCAGGGCTTTTATTTAACCGAGCAAGGCTCGGCCATCTGATATTAAATCATTTAATCCAGTAACATGAAGTTACATCCTTTTTCCACTCTATATTTATTTATGTGTATGCTATTTTGTGAATGAAAATAGTGCGGATTTGGATACACCATTTCCATTCACACCATGCTGCGCCATGGGATCTTCCCATTTACTTGTTATAAGTGAATTCATGAATAAAAAATACTATGAATGGAGCTAAAAAAATGGCTAATGGACCTTAATTTACGCGATATTAAGAATTGAGTTGCACTCATGTGACAATGCTTTAGAAAAACAAATTCGAATGTTAATTTGATTAAATGGACTATAATTAGTATGTTCAAGTGCTAAAGCATAAAACTATCTCTGCGAAGAGAAGTTCTATAATCTTCTTAGAGTTGAATTCGAGTTTTAGATCTAGATCTAGATCTAGGAATAGAGAGATGAGTTAATACCTTTCGTAATCATGTCTAATGAACGAATGTGCGTAATTTTGTGATATTAATTAAAATACTTCTAAAGCGAAACCCGAGAGTATACTCAATCTGTGTATGGTTGTTGTTCTAGTTTCAATAGTCTTATGACACAATAATCTGGAAATACTTTTAATATTATGACAAAAATTGAGAA
>JADKLZ010000166.1:25026961-25039309 GCA_021533235.1 Biomphalaria straminea
TTATTTAGATCTAGATCTAAGATTGACTGATGATGTACTATGCCGTAATTTTGCCATCATCTTCTCCTATCCTTTAGTATTTTTGTCCGTTGGACTACCTCACAAGATTTGTAGACCGTTTTTATCCATTCCTCTCTGTCTTTCGCCTTGGATAGAACCTCTTTCAATGGCAGCTCCGTCCATTCTATTATGTTGTCTTGCCATCGCTTTCTCTGTCTGCTTCTTCTTCTTTTTCCTGGTACTGTTCCCCGAAGGAAGGTCTTTGCGAGTTCCCAACTCCTTGTAATATAATAATAGACTTTTGCGCTGTTTTTTTTTTACTATAGTTAGCATGTCATCGTATGGTCTAATAGCTGTACTAACCCAGGACTAACCCTGTCTCCTATCTCTTAATTTGTGATGCGGTCTTTAAATGTGATACCTAGGATATTTCTGTAGCATCTCAATTCTATTGATAGTCAGTGTCCAAGACTAGAAAGAATATAAGAATGTGACAATGATCAATCAATTCTGATTTAGGTGTCAAGGGCTATGCATTTGTGCTTTGTCTTTGTATATTGTTTTGAGTTTTGCAAATGCTGCTGCTGACTGTGCAATTTTCTCCCACAGCCATTATCAGATTAAGTTGAAACTCTCCACAATTATTCATTGTTCTTAACGTAACGAACTTAGTGTGACCTTATCGATAGTTCTAGTAGCCAGGTCAAGTCAGTGCGCTGTCCAGCGTAGACAAGTTAAATTTAGAATAGCCAATCATAGAAAGGGGTTCAGGAAAAAAATTACACACGGCATCTTCCAGAAGGTCAAAAGTTACTAAAATAAGTATCAGAGAATGTTCTATGCTTCTGAAAGATAGGATTTGAAAAAGTATAAATTAAGAAAAACGGAGTTAGTCGGGGTCCTCTCACAGTAACGGTATTCGAAGAGCAGTAGTCCTCGCATAGTAGTAGTTTTATGTAGCGATGGTCCGTAGTTCAATCTTCTCTTTATAAAGAAATAATAGTAGAAGTCTGTTATTAAGAAGTTGTTTATATAAGTGAAGTTTTATTTATATTAAAGTAGAGATTGAAGAAGTGTTTGTTCAAGAAAGTAAAAGCTGTATTGAAGTTTGTTGGAAAAAATGCTGAAATAGTTTTGTCTTCATTCTTATGAAGTATCAAGTCAATAATAATATCAATCCCCGGCATGTGACGATATACAGTGTCTCACATTATTGACTAACAAATCGCCACACCTAAGAGAACGTGAACCTATTTAAAAAATTAACCAAAATTAGTCAAGTATTTTATTGTTAATTATTTGGTTAGATATGGAAAGAGGGAAACACATTCTTCTATATTGTGAGTGTCACAAGACCTTTCCTATCGTCAAGGTGCCATATATAATAATATCTCTTCTGTCGATGATGAATGAAGACTTCACCAGCTTTATCTTGAGATGTAATAATAAAGTTGCTGTCCGATAGGAGAGTATACTTGTGATTGCCGGGGAATCTAACATTGAACACGTGGTTGATAACAAGCGATTTGATTCAAGTCTTGTAAATGAATTAGTTGAATAAATGTAGATCTAGAATTCACAATTAAAAAGACTTTCTTGTAGAAAACAATATTCAGGAACTTTATTTGAACAAAACGTAAGTACAACTTATGTACAATGTAGATCAAATAATATGAAATAAAATCACAATGGCTTATTAAACAGAACTCTAACAAAGCATGACTTGCTCCTATGAATTTACTTCTCTCACTGATTAATTCGCGCTCAGATTCCAAGCTCTAGGCGGAAGTCAGGTGACTTTTTCTTTAAAACAACCAATAGAATCAAATCTTCCAGATCGAGCCAAGCTTTTCTTGGAATAACTATAAATAACTTCGTCAGCAGAGAGGATTGACCTTTGACTTGTGCAAACTAACAAATACATAATTTGTTTATGTGACAGTGAGTTATGTATTTAGTGTGAAGTTCTTTCCTTACATAAGCTATTCAACATTATTTTGTATAGTTCGCTTATTTACTATTGTAGATATCTCTGAGCATTAAAGTCATGCAATCTTAAGTTAGATATCTTCTTTTATAGAGAATATTAATCAATTCTGACTTTCAGCGCACATTTATTTTGTTTTGGAAAGAGGTAAAAAATAAATAAGAAAAGAATGGGTAGGCTTTTTTTTAAATAGTGTTAGAATGTAGCAAAGCTTAAAAAAAATTGATTTTTGAAGTCACACAATCTTATGTGATCTATAGGGCAGATGATGCAAAGGTCATCTGATTCTAAGGCCTACGGTTAAAGAGGGTGTCATGTGGCCAGCACAAGGACCAATCGCCTTTACTTTTCCCCAACTAATGTCAGGTACCCATTAGAGTTGGGTATACTCTAAGGAACACAAGGATCCCGGAATAAAAATTCCAGTATTCACCAGGATTCGAACCCGGGACCCCCGGTTCAGAAGCGAAACGTTTTACCACTCAGCCACCGCAATCTTACGTCATCAAAAGAAAAAGTTGGACTCCACGGAATCGCACTACAACACTTAATTAAGCTTTTCTGAGAATGTAGTTGAAGTGATAAAGTGAGAGCCTTTTGAGAGCGTATAATGTGTATCTAGAATTATAGATAAATTTAAGTTATTTAATTATTTAAAAAGTAATAAAATTAACAAATTTTTGCGTTAATGAAAAAAAAAAGATAAAGGCCCTATATACACTTTGAATCAACCATGATCCACAATATATGTCTCTAGTTCTAATGTACGTATTCAATCTTCATCTACATCAGTCCAGAATTGTTTTCGACAAACATCCTCAATAACAATTAGATAACCCCCACACAGATACCTCCGTGACAGTAGCCAAAATACCAGAAAACAGTATAACTGTATCATGAAAATTGATTACATTACGTGTATAGATAGTAAAAAGCAAAACTGAGAAAATAATCTTTCTTTGTTAATATAATTTCTCTTATAATTATGTATTGTTTTAAAAGTTGCTAATTTGTGAGAAAAAAATAAACGCCTTGCATACTAAATTTAAGCAACATAGAAAATGAGGCCGTTATGCCTAATCTCATCAAGCCAGATTTGCAATAGCTATATTAGTTATTTTAATTCTGATCCAAAAGGGACAGACGGAATGACGGACAGACTGAGCAGAGTTTTAAAATAAATTCTGGTTTTCTTCTTACGTGGACCGCTTAAAATGTTAATGTTATATGTTTTTGGTAAGAATTATATATAACAATTAATTTCACAAATGCTTATGAATGCTTCATACTTTCTACTAAAGTGATCAATTAAGGTCACGCTTATACAGGAAATATAGATGCATTTCAAAATAGGATCATGAGCCTCCAGATTCCATTATAATAAAATATAATGTTCAGACGTAGGCCTATCAGTAGCGAGGAAGTTTGGTCCCCTAGATTCCTAACAAATGAATCCCACTAAGCCGTTTAGTCAACATGGTGAAATTAATTATCAGCAAGTGAAACGCGATTATAGTTTAATAACACATTAACAACAATGTACAAATGACTCAGACGTTGAACAAAGATGTAGACATGCAATGAGTTGTAATTATGGCATATCATGTATATGTAATAGTCCCCAGTCTCTCTAATTAAATATCACAAAGCGCTACAAATTGCTGTGTCTTGCATCCAATCATCGGCTACACTCCACGTGGTGTCTCGACAAGGGCCGCTGGAAAAATTGGGACACCGGAACAAAAAGCTACAAGTAAAAAAGAAGAATGACTATTGATAGCCACTGACAAAAATAAAAGGGAACTTTAATAGCGATCTTGATCTTTAAGATAAACTGAATTTTTGGGGGAATATTTTATCATTAGTGTATGATTCATTGGTGACGTTATCGGGAATTCATAAGGATGAAAGAAAATTGAATTCTATTGAGAACAATAAAAAATATGAAAAATACTTTAAAATACTTTAAAAGAAATATTCCTTCTTTTATATCTCTTATAGAGTTATTATTTAGCTATTAATAACTAGTGAAATAAGTTTTTTAAAAAAAGGATATTTTTTTAAATACTTTGAAACATTATAACGGTCAGTTTTCCAAGTGTGGCCAAATAGCTAGTCATTCTTCTCCCAAAAGATATTCAACAACAAATAACAACAAGTGTCACATTTTTAGGAAAATCGTTAGAGCCGATTTCGAGAACCGTTCCCAGGTTCCATTTGTTTTTGGATGCATTATATGTTTTGGCTAATGAAGATGTACGCTGAATAGAGAAATTGTGAAAAGGACACCAGATAACACGTGACTATATAATATCGACATTACTGGAAAATTCAAATGTGGCGGGCGATATGGGCGCTCCTCTACCTGCTACAGAACTCCCCTCCTCCCGAAGGTGGGGTGGGATATATTTTGCAGATAAATTCGACAATCTGTTTACAAATTTAATTATTTTTTGTTGAATTTTAAACAGAATATCTTAATTGACAAATGCAATAACAATAATGCTAATTTGGTTAGACAGTCAAAATGTGCGATTCTCTGAAGAAAAGTAAGTCTTTGTAATAACAAGTGTCACGTGATTTGCCCTCCAAACGGACAAGTAAAATAAAAAAATGTTTTGTTTTTTTTTTACAACAACAACAAACAATGAAAATATTTCCTTTATACAGCTTATAAAGCGATTATTTCGCTCCTAATAACTTATGAATGTTAGATTTCAAAAGAGAGAGAGAGAAAGAGAGAGAGAGAGAGAGAGAGAGAGAGAAAGAGAGAGAGAGAGAGAGAGAGAGAGAGAGAGAGAGAGAGAGAGAGAAAGAGAGAGAGAATGTTATGAACGTAACTCTATATCTTGTTAGGTTTAAAGTCAGAGTTTTCCTTCTCCTAGGTGGGTAGCCAGCCATGCCTAAAGAACCCCGTTCTAGCCGCAACCTTGATTGTTCAGGCGCCAGTTATTTCTCATTCCCTCTTCTCTTGTTTGTGTAAAAAAAAATCCTCCAAACTCAATATCTGAGCCTTTTGTGAGGACTGCTTTTCAGAGGCTATTTGAGACGCATGCCATTAGGAAGCATTGTATAGGTAGTTGAATGTTTATATCCATTACTAAATCCGACATTGAGAACCTTACGGAACTGAAATCGCCAATAAACAGCTGTCCATTGCGGAGCATTTATTTCAGCCATAGTTGTGCCCACTTTATGTACACAGCAACGAACGACTCACGCTCAGCTCCTGACGCTCCATTTATAAACGTATGTGTATTTATCTAATTGACCGACTACTGGGCAATTAAATACAATGCCGACTGACCAACATTTCATGTCTCGTTCACTGGGTCAAATTAGTGATTCCAGCACGTGCTGCTGACCTTGTTTCATAATTTAGGAACACTCCTGCTGGTCTGGTGTTGAGTAATCTTCCCATGGAAACAATAAAGAGAATAAAAAAGAAAAGGTCAAAGGTCTACTTGTCTTATATTGCACTGTGTTGGGCTGGTGTTCAGAAGCACATACTTGCGTCGCCGAGTGTTGTACAGTAGTGTACCCTATATATTAAATAGCTGCCGCCAACCCAATTTTTAAAATCGAAACCAGAAAAAACAAGGAAAAAAAATGTAAAACATTTTTTAAAGAAAATAAAAGCGTATCTAAGGAGAAGAACTCCGCAAATAAAAATATATCTCTCAACGATGGAAAATGTATTTCCCTTCTTAGATATGAAAGGAATGTAACGATAATTAATTGACTAATTGGGTATTTATTTCAAATTGATTCATGTATTGTTAGGTCAACAGGTACAATAAATGATTATTTAAAGTTTCAACTTGGGGCGAAAAAACGTGTACAATTATCTAAGGGGACAAAACCTTAAATGTATAGCCATATCTCTGAATAAATAAAGAAAGTAATTTGCTTGTCTGTATAAAACAAGATAATTAATTACAAATCATCAATTGACTAATTGGTTAACTTTTTTAAAAAAATGGATTTATGTATTGTATATGCAAATCAATAACGGTGTACAGTTTTAACTTGATCCGAGAATGGGTGTGGGAGATGTAACAAGTGCAAACCTTTTACCAGACAGACAGACAGACAGACAGGCAGACAAAAAAATGATATAAACTTTGAAATAGGTATTACAACACTCTGGGAACAAATCAGTTTTATATTATAACGTAAAGTTATCTTTCTTCTGATTTCAGTTTACCAATGGGCATCTCTTAGGACGCACACTATGTCAAGAGCACACTGCTGATATGCTTTTCAAAGACTTCATGCCCAAGTCTGTAATTTCTCAAGGGAGAACAAACTGTCTGTTTTCTGGAATCCGCTGAGTTGCAGGGTAACAAGATTACGGAGTTTGAGTACTTCCACAAAACATGGGTCTGAAAAGTAGCAAGCTGTCGGACGATGAGCTGAAAGAGTTACTCCAGTGTACTTACTGTAAGTAGCAGAACTAAGTTTTTATTAGAATCCATTCTCGGTTGTTTTTCTGTCACCAGCAGCACAACAAGCCATTCTATAAGGAGAGAGAGAGAGAGAGAAAGTGAGAGAGACAGAGGGACAGGGAGAGACAGAGATGTTCATAAAGAAAGACGGAGAGAATAAGAGAAAGACAGAAAAACCAAAAAAAGAGAAAGACAAATATATATATATACATAAAGAGAGAGAAAGAGAAAGTGAGATAGAAAGAGACAGAAAAACAGAGTGAGAGACAAAACGAGAGACAAATACACAAATACACAAAGAGGCAGAGTGGGACAGAGATAGGGAAAGAGAAATATTAAAGAGACTAAGAGATTGAAGACAGGAATAGACAGAGAGAGACATGGAGGTCAGACAGAGATGGACAGAAAGATGGACATAGAAAGACAGATAAAAAGACAGAGAATGACAGAGACCGCAAGATAGAGACGGTGAGTTAGTGAGAAAGAGAGACAAAGCGAGTGACAGGGGGCAAAAAAATAAAGAGACAAAGACACGAGGAGACAGAGACAGAGAGAGACATATTGGAAGAGAAAGAATGAGATAGACAGACTAAAAAGAGAGAGAAGACAGGGAGAGATAGAGACATACAGAGAGACATAAAGAGATAAAGAGAAGGATAAAGAGAGAAAGATTGAAAAACAGAGTGAGAGAGACAAAGAGAGAGAGAGATTTAAAAACAGAGTGAGAGAGACAAAGAGAGAGATTGAAAAACAGAGTGAGAGAGACAATGAGAGAGAGAGAGAGAGATCGAAAAACAGAGTGAGAGAGACAAAGAGAGAGATTGAAAAACAGAGTGAGAGAGACAAAGAGAGAGATTGAAAAACAGAGTGAGAGAGACAAAGAGAGAGATTGAAAAACAGAGTGAGAGACAAAGAGAGAGACTGAAAAACAGAGTGAGAGAGACAAAGAGAGAGATTGAAAAACAGAGTGAGAGAGATAAAAAAAAATATTAAAAAAACAGAGAAAGAGAGGGAGAAAGGTTTATTAGATTCAACCGTTCTCCCAATGACTCTGTGAGTGCTACAGCTAGAATCTACAACTAGCAATGCATGCGTCATTCTGTAGTGTGTAGTGTCGGTATAAATATCAAACGTCAAGAGGTCAAGGCAGCGAAAATCCTATTGGCTAGCCTGGATCATCTAACACTTTTTATTGGCTATTAATATTCATAGAATCAAAGTTGTGCCCCTTAGGCCAACCGATAGAGCAACTCTTATCCAAACTAATGTTTATAGATTAAACTTGTTGTTTCTTGACTCTGAACTCTTCACAATCTAGAGTCCAATCATCGCAATGAAGCCAAAAAGTTCTCCATTTACCAGTACCTCCGTGGAGTGCCCTCTAATTGGATGTTGGGCTCCCCCCCCCCTTGCGAGTATTGGCATAGTAGATCCGAACCTGATCAATAAGGCGCTCTAATGTCCCCACCGCTTGTAATGAGCTACCTATAGGTTTCATAGGATCCCCTCAGCGGGGTGCTCAGTTGTTTTCCCTGTTGACCTTGCCCTTGGTTGTCATGTACAACAGATACACCAGAAGTCACATGTCGAGCTGACATGAATGGTTGGCATCCCGCGACCCCTTCCACCCGTCTTTATGGCATCCCCCCTCCCCTTTCGTTTACCATTTTTTATCTTTCAAACAGAAAGTCCATTTTTCTTATTGCTGGTTAGAAAACAAACGAACCAGTGGCAAGACAAAGTGGGGAGTGATACAAATGATGGCTGCCTGGTCGAGCGGTTTGCACGCTGGACTGGTTTGGCTTTCTCCATGGTCCCGGGTTCAGACCCTACCCGCTCCCATCCCCCGTCGTCCTGCGGGGGGTTTGGACTAGGAAGTAACTATCTTCAACTCTGAAGGAACATCCAAAACATGTAAAACAAACAAACAAAAAATCGGAATGGACAATGATGAGACATATTTCCTCAAGGGTAATAACGATGATGAGTATTAGTATTACTTTTATGTTAGAGACGAACGAGTAGTCATTCTCTGGTGCCGCCATGGTCCTGTTTCCAAAATTCATTGTAGTCTCTTGACCAGTTCCCACTGATAATCAGTACTGCCCTTTGGCATAAATATATATATATATATATATATATATATACACATACACATACATACACATACATTGGCCTCCTTCAGTCGTAGAACGACTATGGTTCATCTCGCACACTTCCTCGTGTGGCTGTGGAGCCCTATTTTGGAGAGACACTCCCGTCCACATGTATCGCAGGTAAAGGTGGTCTTCGCTACAGTGGTAGAGGAGCTGGCCATTTTCCGCGTTGTCCGCTTTTCTTCCAGAGCTGAAGCCCATGCTCTTTCGCTGTCCATAGCTTTCTTGGTCACTGTCTCTCTCCATCTGGTGCGGTCTAGAGCTATGTCTTCCCACTGGTCAGTATTGATGTTCACTGATTTGAGGTCCCGTTTTATTACATCTATGTAACGGAGGTGGGGGCGACCAGTTTTTCTTGAGCCAGTCGCAAGTTGTCCGTAGAGGATGACTTTCGGTATACGATTGTCCTCCATCCGGCGAACATGTCCAAGCCAGCGCAGGCGGCGTTGTCTGAGGGCTGTAAAGATGCTGGGAATACCTGTTTGTGCAAGGATCTCTGTATTGCACACTTTTTCTTTCCATGTGATTTTCAAGATCCTACGAAGACATCGCAAATGGAATGAGTTCAGTCTTCGCTCTTGCTTTGCGTAAGTGGTCCATGATTCACTGCCATACAGAAGCGTGCTCATAACGCATGCCTTGTAGACTTCAATTTTGGTCGCTGTAGTTAGCTTCTGGTTTTCCCAAACTCTTGACCTAAGTCTAGCGAAGGTCGATGCAGCCTTCCCTATACGTTTTTTTATCTCCTCATCTATATATATATATATACAGTTCTACTTAAAAATAACTTATAAAATTTGGAAGACGACAAAGTAAAAGACATTCCTGAACAATGAGAGGGCAAACAATGCAAGTAGGACGCTTTCACGTATACACTGACAAAAATTTTGGGGACTAAAGACAGACAGACAGACAGACAGAGATAGGGGTAGGGAGGGAAGGAGAGAGAGAGAGAGAGAGTAGTTTTGATCCCGACTCCACGACAATCAGATCATTATCATTATGTTGACAATCAAATGCCATCGTCTAAGTATCTGTCCGTTGTTAATGAAGAATGTCTTGCGTCATTGCAATAGTCTAAGTAGAAAATGTTGTTACCTATTTTGAGCTTTGCAAAGTCGTCACCTCTCCTATCAACGTCTCTAGCAAGCAATGCAGCCTTTCAGGCGTAGACATTGGGTGAGGTTTTAAATAAGCTCAACATTGCACAGAAACTGATTGACTATTTGGTTGAATAGTTGATTAGAACAATGAGAGAGAGAGAGCGGGAGGGGTAAAAGAAAGAGGAGGAGAGGGAAAACGAATCACATAGTAACATTTAATAGTAACAAAGAGCAGTAAAATGGTGAACATGAAAAAGTTTAAATAAATAATGAAAAGGATAGAAAAAGTAAGTAAAAGTAAAGTGTCCCTTTCAGACCTTGCGATCTATGGGGCAGATGATGTTAACTTCATCTGTTTCTTTGGCCAACGGTTATACGAGCAGAGTGTTATGTGGCCATCACAACGACCAACCGCTTTACTTTCCCTAACTAAAGTCAGGTACCCATTAGATTTGGGTGGACTCAGGGGCGCCCTAAAAATCCCGAAATTCAAAACCTCAGTCTACACCGGGATTCGAACCCAGGACCTCAGTTCGGAAGCCAAGTGCTTAACCATTCGACCACCAAATGGATAGAAAGGGAAAGAAAATTGTTAAGAAAGAACTGAGTATGAAAGAAAATGACATAGAGAGAGAGAGAGAACAAAGCAAGACCATTCGTTATAGACGTCCTCTAACAAAGACAAAATCAAGAAAGCAAGAAAGAGAAATGTGTAAAGAGATGAGAGAGAGGAGAGAGAAAGAAAGAAAGAAAGAGAAAAAGAGAGGAAGAGAGCATGTGAAAAAAAATCAAAAGAAGAGATGTGGGGAAAAAATACAAAGGGGAAGGAAGCCTGAAAACAAGGGGAGATAACAAAGTATCCCGCTAATCATCATTGCCATTGATGTCTAGTTCAGGCATTAGATTCCAATGGTCAATGTCTTGATATGTTTGTCTGCTTGGCGTCATAAGAAGTAGCTGTGTGGTATGTCAGAAAAAAATGAAAGTATTGACCGTCTCTCTCTATAAAAATCCTTTTAACAGATGGAACTCTTAAAAACATTTTGAATGTCTCTAGAAAACTAATGGCAATCAGGTTATGGCGAGCCTTTATTTTTCTGTTTTGATTGAATTGGTAGAATAAGCTGAATTAGTCATTTTCAAGGTCACCGATTTTAAAGTAAGTTTAAAACTAACAATACATATCTATACAATCTTCTTTTTTCATAAACACCTTACAAGCAGAGTGGTTAGTATGTCGGCTTGAAGAGGTTTGAGGCATAAAGTTGGAACTCAGTTCGTTTCTCTATTTCTTTAAATGCTTTTTAAAAGCAGTAACTGTAAAAGTCACAAAGATATACCTTTCTTTCTCCCCCCCCCCCCACCTGCCCCCCTTCCCATCCCATTTTCCCAACTGATGCAGATATGTGATAGGATCATTGTGTATTGAGAAAGCTAATAAGCTAAATAAGTCCTTAACAAAAACAATTGGTCAAAATATTTCTTTTCCCACAGATTTATTGTTGTTGGTCTAGAAAGTCTAGATCTATTAAAAATTTAATTACATGAATGTTCCAAACTAATTGATACAATTATACCCCCCAAAAGCTTTGTGTGTGTGTATGTGTGTTACTCTTGCTTTATATCGCTCGTTTATAAATGTCCCAATGTTTCCCTTCGGTAGACATTTCTGTAAACACGATACCATCTATATTCTGAGATTTAAAAATAATATAATATGTATTTTTAAATTCTTGTTGCCATAGTTATGGAGGCCGTATTGGATTATTAATTATTTTGCAAAATTGAAACATAATTAACTTTCTTAACGGGTTGCCATAGTTACTCAAGAGAAATAGGATTCTTTTTTTTTTTGTGCTGACATTTTAGCCCGCTAGAAAACATAGCCTCTTGTTACATTAATTTTAAAACAAATTTTTTAAAGGAAATGTTAACGCAAGTTATGTAACGCAGGGGTTAAAATAATCTAGTGGTATTATTATTTTTAACCACCGTTTAATTGTTTTTATTTTTGTTTTGTGTTTCTTATCTTTTGAAGCCTGTTAATAAGTTTAGAATTACGTGATCGACATTTCAACACATATATATTATATATTTGTAAGTTACCTGTCACTGACATACCACTTATTGATCACGAGATCTCTTAAAGACTTAAACCATTCTACGTATCGCTCTTGTCTCTTCTATTGTCTTTTTCTTTTTTTTTTTTTAATTCAGAATGAAATATTTTTAAATTACTTTTCATGTTTAGAGCTATGATTCCAGTAGTAAGAGAATACTATCAAATCGTGATTGCATATAAGTTTACATATCGATCAAAGTCTGTGATCATTTTGTAAAGTTTAAACTTAATCCGATAATGGGAATAGTGTACACATATGTTACCAGACAGACAAGTCAGTTGATGTAAGCTTTAACGAGAATATATATATATATATATATATATATATATGCAAACGGGACATGAAGCTCTTTAAGATCGACACCAGCAACTTGGAAGAGGTGGCACTAGATAGATCCACATGGAGAGAGAGCATAAAGGAGGGGTATTTGATTGCAGATGCCATACACAACAGAAGCAGAAAGAAGGGTGAAAATGCAACGGCGCCTGGTGACTACATATGCCCAACCTGCGATCGCAGCTGTGTATCAAG
>JADKLZ010000166.1:25039709-25059244 GCA_021533235.1 Biomphalaria straminea
TCTAGTTAACTAAGCTGAGGGGGATACGCGTTGTATCTAGTTAACTACGCTGATTTTTTTTAAAATACCTATTTAATGAAAAAATTAGAATAAAATATCAGAAGTTTTAAATTCTTTTTGTTATTTATTTTAAGTTTGTACAAACTCAGATACGTTATATTTAACATATTAAGACGAGTGTCTATAAAGATCAGGAAATAGATAGAGATGTTACAACTTCCGTCGACACTTCCACCTTTTTCAATGTAAAAACCATAGACATAAATAAATATAGACTGGCCAATAAGAGGGTCTTATGAAATGAAAATTTGTGACTTGAAATTTTGTGTACTTTATTTCATGTCTAAAAATTTTTTTTAATCTCTAAGACTGAAGATCATGCAATTTTTTAAATTTTTCATAATTCGGAAATCCGAATTCAATAGATATACATGTTTTCAAGTTACATGAAGTTACCTTTTCCGGTCTATATTTATTTATGTCTATGGTAAAATCTATGTTTCCATTTTTTAAATGTATTTAATGTGTCTCTGAAGCGTGCCAAAAATAAACTCACTAAATAAAATACTTAAATAATTATAGAGTAATTAGTATTTTGTGCATGTGGGTCTACAAAACAAAAATAAAATAAATTTTTGTTTTTAAGATAAATCCTTTTTTTTTTTGGGGGGGGGGGACGATGAGGGGTACTCAGCGTTACGAACATTCTAGAAAGATACGGGTACGCATGCGTCAAAAGTTTGAGAAACACTGTTAGATCTAGAATATTTTAAATACAGCCTTGACCGCCAGTTGTCACTTAGTATTATACGTCCCCGTGAGCACTGATTGTGAGAGCAGACGATTATGTAAACCTGGGAGACTGCACTGTTCAAGCTAGACGTCTGCTGGAAGTCAGTCACTTCTAGAAGTAAAAAAAAAAAAAAACGCGGGAACAAACAGCATCTTACGTCATCAGACATTTTTTTTTCGCTTTTTTCTTGTTTTTTTTTTAAACAGTAGCGATTTGGTAACACATCATATTATTCGTCATAAATAGTATCATCCCTGTCTGATCGTGACCATTCCTTGAAGATTTGACAAGTCATAGTTTGTTCTACATAGCTTAGCTACTCACTCACGAGATCAAAGGCTAACCGCTAACGCGTCAAGCTGGGTTTTTTTTATCTACCTATTTCTCTTCCCTTGTCTCTGTCTTTAAATATAAATATAAGAGAGGGAGAGTGAAAGAGAGAGAAAGAGAGAGAGAGAGAGAGAGAGAGATAGAGAGAGAATGTGGGATGTATAGATTTCTTAGGTCCGTTTAGTAACCCAGTGTTGCTAATTATTGTAGATTATTATGGTAGTAGTAATTAAATTGCACTATATAAATCTTACAGTCTTGTATTGTATTGTTCTCTAAATAACAAAAAAATATATATATATTTCCAAAATCATTTTTAGAAAGCATTAATTAAATGTAAACACAATGCATTTATTAAAACAAAAATAAAATAATATGATGAATGTCTTAAGTACGTAACAAAATACTCTTACTTTTTAATAACTGTATTTGGCAAATAGCAAACCTTGTAAATAAACGGATATAAACATTTTAAAAAAATAATCAGCTCCCTTTGTGAATATGGTCTACATTATTAATAGTAAATTATTTGTAAGTTATAATTTATGTTTAAAAAAGTGCTTACATGTTTAATTTTTAAAAACATAAATGTTCGCTTTCAAGAAGATATAAAGTAGACGTCGCTACTATGAAAACTCTAAAAATATCATTGTATTGCATTTTCTTTTTTTTTTTCTAGTTTTTTTTTTAAATCTTAACGTAACGTGACAGACGGAGGGACAGATGGACAACTACATAAAACTAAAAGTGGTCTTTTCCCTTACGGGGGCTGCTAAAACCAAGACTAAACCAAATAAATCTATTTAAAGTCTAATTGCATGATTAATGTTTTGAAATGTAATTCTTCGTTTTCTTTGGTTTAGAATGTCATCTTAAAAGTTTGAGGAGGAAATTTATTTTTGTATTTGTTTTGTAGTATATTCATTTTATTTATGTCTATGTATATGTGTCAGTGCAGTAACCGGAAATAACAAGATCTTAAGTTTTAAAAGAAACACTTTAAGTATTGTATGCCTCTGGTGGCCAGAAAAAAATTCATATACGCATCTCATGGGCGCCCATAGTAGATCTAATCAAATCAACAGTCTTTAGGGATAGATCATCTGCAGCCGGATAGTACATTGTAAAAGACCGGATATGGCCCGCGGGCTGTAGTTTAGGCTTCACTGATCATCGCATGTGACTGATGTATCCTGACCAATTACAAATGTTTGAGCAAATTGCTTGTGAGTCATTAATATTTAGTTAGGCTATCACTGAAACTGTTTGCTCAGTCTTTAGGGATCGATAATGACGGAATATTACAATCGTCAGTTGACTGAACAGGTTGGTTTGTTTTTTCTCTGTTAGACTCATAAAAATTATAATGCAATACTGGAGTCAGTAATATTAACGTAAGCTTCTCGTTTATCTTTAAAACGCCACTTTTTTTTTTACAACTATATAAACGATTCCTTGACAGCAGATGGCCTCTGCTCTCATGAAAGCCACTGGACACACATTTGTTGTCTAGAAGAAAGCCCTTGTAGAAGAAAGGCTCTAAACACGTAAGGAAAATTTAAACAGACCCCCGGAGGACAAACGCTTTGTCTGTATAAGCTAGTCGCAAGTTGAATTGCGTAGCCATGTGAAACACTGCACTGGCCCTAAATCTTCGGAATTGAATTCATTGCCGTAAAAACGATTAGTTCCAATTGGAGGTGGGGATGACCAGTTTGTTTCTTTAGCCAGTCTTGAGCTGCCCATTAAAGATAACTTTCGCGATGTGATTGTTCTCCATCCGGAAAACATGACCAAGCCAGATAAGACTCCGTTAAGGACAGCGAAGATGCTGGGCATTTGTTTCATTGCATAAGACTTACAAGAGAGCCACATTCACTCGGGAAGTTCGTCTCTTGTCACCAAGTCTGGGATGATCAACAACGGCAACAGGATCGTCCTTAACTTCTTTTCAATTATTTATACGCGCTGCCACATTGTTTCTTTTATCTTGAGTTTTTAAACGTAATGATATAAGCATCTCAAGGCTTCTTTCAGGCTGAGTTTGATCATGATGATAATAATGACGATAATGATCAGACGATGATGAAGATGATGATGATGAGCGTGAAAGCATCTACAACGCTCAGGATGTCTTGCACTTATACAGACTTTCGTAACTAGTTAACATTATAAGTCTTAATTCAAACTTTGAATAGTTTAATGTCCACTGTAATAAGACTAAATGGACGTGTACTTTGAATTTTGATAGTTTAAAAGCCCACTGTAACGACTGCTGAGTACACGTTTCTTCATAGACAGGATTTTGAATTTTACTTTAACAACGATGACCTCATTGTAGGCCTAAATTATAACTCCTTACAGAACCTTAGAACCTAATTTATCTACCATAAACACAATGTTATCGACCATGATCTATGAGAGCTATGTTGTAAGTGTTGGAGGGAGCAAAAAAAAACCAGAACCTCGACTGTCACTATCATATTGCTATAACCCTATTGGCGGCGCAAAAGGGTTAACTGTGTGTAGTCAGCTGAAACGTGACACAGTCCAGCAAAACAGTTTAGCGTGCTGTATCGAAGGGGAAAGAACTGTACTGGCATGAACGTTGCACGCAAATGTGACCACTGTTATGGTCAGCTGATCATAAGCCTGTGTGTAGGAGAGACGAGAGACAGAGTGTGTAGGCAAGCAGTTCAAGACAGGACACGGAGGAGACCAGGTCTGTTAGTCTGCTTATGAAGTCGGTCCTGGTCGAGTCCTGAACTGAATGTACGTGTCCTGAAGAGATAGAGACAGTAGAGTTTAGTTTGTGATGTAAAGTATAGCATTTGTAGCTGTTGATGTGTTGCCAATTGTCTAGTATTGGCTGTTATCTTTCCATTATTAAATACCAGATTATTTGGAGCTCTTGTTGTCAGATTCTTTGATGTGTTGTGTTATGTGTTTAGCAGTGTTTATGGAAGCCTGATGAGAGGAATCTGAGAGTCGTAACAATATTAACACGGTGGAAAAAAGGATATGACTTTTTACCTAATGATTTTTAGCGGCCCCCGAATGGAGAGGATACGCTATTAGTTTTGTGTGTCATGTCTGTCCGTCTGACCGTCTGTCCTTCCGTCCCGTTTAGATCTCAGAAACTAGAAGAGAAAATGAAAATCAAACATCACAGTAATTTAGATCATTCAAAGTTCTGATGCAGAGACTACTTTTTTTCTTTTCTAAAAGCTCAAAATCTATTTTTTTTAAATCACTTATGCAGGCAGTTTTTTAAAGAGAAAACCATATTAGAAAGTAGACCTAATTTAAGACAATTAATAATGTTATGAAGTGTATTTTTGAACACATTTTTTTAGTTTCGAATAGAAGTAGCAACTATCTTAGTAACGAACTCCTGTTCGCGGCCTTGCTTAGGTTTTTCCAAATTTAGAAACAGAGTTAAGAAACACTGGTCACGTTCTTTCGTGTGCTTCAAAAGACTTAGTCTCAACACAATCTTCTCATCATGAATCAAATTTCAGATGTGGTTTCCTCTATCAATATCTATTTGATATTATAGAAATGGACTTTCAAAATTGAATCTAACATCATTTATCAGGAATACATTGTCAAAGAAAGGAATCGATGTTTTATTGTTTCTGTGGCATTTTACGTCTCGAGAGACGATCTTTTCCCTTTGCAACTTCTTGTGTGGCTAAAGAGGCCAATCCTTGATACACAGCTGCGGTTGCAGGTTGGGCGTATAAAATCAACAGGCGCCGCTGCATTTCTGTTTCTGTTGTGTATGGCATCCGCAATCCGAGACCCTTCTCTTATGCTCTCTCTCCATGTTGATCTATCCAGTGCTGCTTTTTTCCCAGCTGCTAGTGTCGATTTTTAATAGCTTCATGTCGCGTTTGCATACATCTGTATACCGTAAAAGTAGGCGACCAGCGGCTCTCCTGCCTTCAATAAGATCGCCATACAGTATATCTTGTGGTAGTCTACCTAATGGCATTCTGCGAACGTGGCCGAGCCAGCCAAGGCGTCTGCTGCTGATAACAGAGCGGATGTCCTGGCACCCTGCTCTTTATAGCACTGCCTCATTGATTACATTTCATAAATAACATGTGCAAGACTGGGGCATAAAACTGTCAAATTGTCTTGGGTGAAATCCCAAACAATTATCAATAAGACTGTTCTCTATCTGGACTTCCCGATTTGCCTAAAATGTATTGCTGTTTTATGAAGGCCACTCAATAAGATTAACAATTAACTATATATCAGCAGCATTGACATAAATAAATATAGACTGGCCGATAAAAGAGTTTTATGAAACGAAAATTTGTGACTTGCAATTTAGTGTACTTTTTTTTATGTCTATGAGTTTTGTTCAATCTGTAAGACTGAAGATCATGCCATTTTTCAACTTTTCAAAATTCGGAAATCCGAATACTATAGATATACATGTTTTCAAGTTACATGAAGTTATTTCCTTTTTCCAGTCTATATTTATTTATGTCTATGATCAGCAGTCTAATCTTTTTCATGAAAGATGCTTTTCCAAAACATTCATGATTCTTAAAGACAACCTGCCCCCATTAACCCACTGTTACATAAGCACTGGTAGTGATTGTCTATATGTTTCGTTCGAACCATTTAAAAATATTTTATCTTAAATGATTTCATTAATAGAATAATATATATACAAATATAAAAAAGTAATATTATATGATTATTCAATAGATATTTTTTAAAAAAATATATAAAAAAACACTTTTTTTTAAACCTCTTATAATTTTGCTTTTGGCTTTTTCGTTTCCAATCGATAGGCCAAGTATATGTTCCACTCTTAGAAATAATAGTATGTACAATTAAAAACAGGTAAACCAAACCTTATTTTACTAAAACGATTATATATACGTGTTTTCATTACATGTTTAAGTTACTAACACAAAAATACCGATTTCACCTGAATCAATATTTATCTATCGCTGACTTGAATTAACATTGTATGTTTTTGGTGTGAATGTGTGTCTGTGTGGTTGAGAAAGAAGAATGGAATGTGGGAGAGAGAATCAAAGCACCTTTGGAGAGGAGCAGAAGAGGGTCATTGCTGTCCTCTGCTCTCAGAAGACAGAATAGCATGTTTCATTGTTGCAAAACATTTGAGCGAGCTCATATTGCTAATGGTTAACTCTTAAAACGAGTGTGGTAGATTAGCCTCTATGCATCAGAATTGTAATTCCATTTTGTATTCACTCATTGTAAAACAGTTCAGCACTTTAAGGGTTAACAAGCCAAAACAAAACAAAACAAGTTTTGAATTAAAAAGTAATAGTTTTTTTTTCTTATAATACACTCAAATGGGGCTAATTCAATGCCTCGTTCTTCACAATGAATCCGTAACTAACTTTTCTTTTCAAGGAACATCTGTACTTTTCAAAGCTTACATCAACTCCCTCTGTCTGTCTGTCTGTCTGTCTGTCAGTCAAAAGTTTGTACACGCTATTTCTCCGACACTTTTTTTATCTGACACACAGGAATTGATTTTAAAAAAATAAACAATTAACAAATTTATTAACTATTGGTATTAAACAATGGAAAAAAAATGGTGGTTGACTGATTGGTGGTATAAGTTGAATTAGTCCCCCTTAAACTATGTAGAAAGAAATATGTGACCTCCTTAAAGTTCGAAACTAGCAATAGTTAACAATAAAAGCTCTTATTTTTGTAAGCATTTTCCTTTGATAGAAGTACCCATTCCTATTTGAGAAGAATTGTGTGAATGAACATTTTGTTTTTCTTTATATTTATAATGCACAAATTGTAAGACAAATTTCCTTATGGACAATAAAGATTATTATTATTATTATTATTATTATTGAGCCTTGTAGTTCGAATTAGGGTCATTCGATTTCTTTTAATATTGTATAAATGCATTTAAAAAGCGATCACGGTAACCTTCATACAGCTTTGTCTGTTTTTTTAAAGTAATATATTTTTATTTATATTAAGAATCTTAAGTGCCAAAGCAAATCCTGGTATTTTGTTATAAAGCAGGTTATTATGACCACAGCCAACTCATCTCGATGTAGTTCGACTGACCAGCTTTGACTTGTATTTTATACTTTACAACGTTGCTCTCTTTGCTCTACCTTCTAGCCTTCACTTACCCGCCCGTACCTAGTTAGAGAGTCTACAATCATTTTGCTTTGATTGAGCAGATGACGATATTGTCTTTCGTCAGAGCCAGTCAAACTTAGATGTTAAATGTCAAACGAGCCCCAAGCGATGTACATAATTAATGTGGGATTCCCAGAGGTTATTTTGTGTTCGCAATAACGCTGTTTGTGTCTGTCTACTTGAGCGTGTAAATTATTTATTATTTTTTTGTGGTCTGTCTGTCCGTCCTTCACGTTTAGATCTCAAAAACTAATTATTTTAATTAAAAGACGATCTCATTATAGTAAATGGATATGAACAATATAACAATAAAAATAACAATGCTGTCCCGAACATACATTAAAATCAAGTCGGCAACACTTTCAACCCGTTCAGAGATTGCCTGTCGAGGGTTTGTACTTTGTTGCTGGTGATATTTGTGAGGAAAATATTGTAACCTACATCTTTGTATCTTTGCCTGCATTAGTCACCCAAACAGATGACCCAAGGGTCAAGGGAAGTTTTGGATCCGTTAGTGACATGGGTAGAGCTAACTCTGAGTTTGTGTGGTATGTGCTCTCATCTGCAGTCTGGACTACCTCAGGTTCGAATCCCACCGGCCGCCAACTCCCGCGTCCTGTGGGAGATTTCTAATATGTTTGTTTGTAGGATAATCTTTAATTTAGAAAGAACATAAGAAACATAAGATAATATAAGATAGATAAGATAATTTGTATTGATCCAAGGAAATGGAAATTCAGTTTGACTACAATTGACATTCTCAGCGTAATAACTGTACAAAAACAATATAGATGAAAACATGTAGAACAAAGAACCGCCAGTAACTACTTTGGTGTTGCAAGTCAACCACAACGGAATCATTTCAGATACGTCATCACAACTTGACTGACTCAGGAATGTCGTTGAATTGCAAATAAATAAAAAAAAAACTCACCTTCTACCGGGAGTCGATCTCATGAACCTCTGCTTAAAAACTGAGAAAGCTTGCTAATTAAACATGGCACCAAAAAAAAAAGGGACTATTAATGAGTTTTAAAGTAAAATAAAAACACGCTACCAATCTTCTGATCAGTACTACTTCTACAGACCCAGATCAGACAACTTGACACAAGATCAAATAATCAACGATTAAGTCCTGCGAAGAGCAAGGTGCCAAAACATCCGCGCTGTTATCGGTAATAATCTCTTTGGTTGGCTTGGACATGTGCCTGTAATGCCACAAGGTCGATCCCCCGTTATATTTAGTATAGAGACTTAAAAAGAAGGCAGGGAAATTGTCCAATTTTAAGGTATACTGATGTATGCAAGCGCAACATGAAGCCCTTCAGTATCAACACCAAGTGTTGGTAGAAAGAAACACTGGATGGATCCACGTGGAGAGAAAGTATAAAGGAAGGGTCCTACTTTGCAGAAGTAGAAAGAAAGGTGAAAGCACAACAGAGCCTGATGATGTCCAAACTGTGACTCTAGTTGCGTATCAAGAATTCGCCTTTTTAGTCACATGAGAAGTTGCAAAGTGAAGATATGATACCTGAAGACAATGATTTAAAGTACTTCTACATAATAATTTTGTACATGTCTGATAAGCCACTCCATCATGGAAAACAAAACAATTTATGTATTTCTTTTTTATTAAGTAATTTATAAACTACATGTATCATAAAATTCATATAAATTGAAACACAATCTATTGAAGATGATCATCCACTATGAACCATTGCGTTGAAAACAAAAGAAGATAAATCTATAAATTATATTTATAGATATGGCTAGATTTAAGTTATAAATACCGATAACTGTAATTCTATTTCTCTTACTGCCCATATAAACATGTAATATCAGGTGGCCGAGCCTTGCTCGGTAAAATAATTTCATAAGAAAGGTTATATACCTGAAGTCATTTTGGGATTTTTTTTTATAATTACGAAAATGAACGATCGGATAAAGACTACTAACCAGAAGAATTTCTTTAGTGTTCTGTTTGTTCTAAATGTAAATTTGTACGTTCAGACATTTAATTTTGGAATTAGTATATTCAATTATGGCTTTAGTACGAAACATCGAGTGACGCAAATTTCTACGTTATTGGGTAAAACTGCAAAGACTTTCTTCCAAGCCAATAATAGTAGGCCTACGATAGTTTTACGCTGTCTAGACGGTAGGAGGACTTAAGAGACTTGATATTTAATCGCCATGTACAATTACATATAGAACAAACAGAACACTAAAGAAACTCTTCAGATTATTTTACGGGATATGTGTCCTGCTCAGCCAGACTGTCAGACTATAAGAAGTTCATACCGGCTTTTGCCATCCATCTATCCAAGTGGTGCTACTGGTGCTACAGCCCATAGAAGGATATGGCCTGCTTTTACACATCCCTCCATTCAGATATCTCATAGGCCTTTCGTCACCACACCCTAACCCCAAGTTTTTTACTGAGGTTTATATTTAAATCAAAAGTGGCTGCAGCGTACGCAAACTCGTTAACCGCTAGCTAGATATCTTGTTCAGTGTGAGAAAGTAAGGCGTAGAGCAACTGTGTAATCACCATTTCCTTTGTTTTGGTACGGGACATTAGACACTGAAGCATGAACACGTGGTCATAATTTTACCAGAAAAATAATAATTATAATAAGGCTTGACATCAAATCCGAAGATTAATGAGGAAATCTACACCGCTCTACGCAATTAAAGTGTAAACAATTTATTAAGCACTTAAAACGCAATAACTAATCATACATCGGTACATTTAATTTCATGACTTTCCTTCCATAGTTCTATAATAAATCAATCTTCAATAAGATGGTGCGCAAATGTTTAATTAGGTCCATTGATACTTTAAAACTCGTTCTTGTTTGCATTGTAGTAAGGTAAGCCTAGTGACGTAAGCAGCGTTTTTCCCGTTTACGTCATGGAAAACTTTCATTCATAAATTCTCCATTTCATTCATAAAACCTTCAAAGCAAAATAAATTTTTTTGATAATGAGACATTTTTCAAACCGATATAACGGTCAAACTCGAGTTTTCCCGATGTGGCCAATGAGTTCAGAATTTTTTTCTCACTAATACGCACATACCTTGAAATTTTAAAGAAAATCGTTAGAGCCGTTTTCGAAATAAAATTTATATATATATATATATACAATACACAATACATAATAAATACATCTTTGTGTGTGTGTGTGTGTGTGTGTTTGTTTGTTTTCATTAGCGAGAAGTGAAAAACTAGATCTTGATCAGTTCAATTTTAGAACCCTTGTGAGATATTTCTGTAGTGTTCCATCGATTAGCGCAAGTCTCGCGGGAGTAAGAAAATGACTGAGTGATTTAAATAGAACAGCTAAGGGAAATTAACCTGTTCGCACTATATGAACAATAGAAGGGGGGAGAAAATATTGGGGGGGGGGGGGTGAGAGGCAACTCTGCTAGAAGTTGGTCGATACAGAGCAGGGAGTGGGCAGCATCCATGAGGATATGATTACAACAGAGAATAGGCCATGATTGAGTTTATCTATTATGCGAGTCTAGATAGTGGGCGTAGCACAGTGTGTAGCCTAATAGTCCGTCAGCTAGAAGATCGGCCTGCTGGAAAGGTGCCAGATGTATTAATGAAAATGGAACAACGCTATTAAAATAAAAGTTTAGTTACTATGCCTCCAATGAAGACACTCGGAAGCAGATAATCTGATTTAGATTTGTTTTATTGAAATATAGGGTAAATGTTTAAAGTTAAGGAATTCTGACAGCATTTATTGTGTTGAAAACTAATCTTATATTTAAATATATTTGAAAAATGTCTCTTGTTCATTTTCACGATATCTATAGAAACCGGAGAAAGGTTTTGCATGAAATTGTGAACACTGTTATCACCTATGAAAGAGAGTTAATAAATTCGCAGTCTTTATTTTAGTCTCACGGAATTCTCGATTGACACTGAGAATTTTTATCTAGGGCAGAAAAGTTATGAATAGCTATCTTCTTCTTGTCTCCTTTCTACGGAGTGGGGCTTTGTTTTTGAAAAGTTGTATGATCACTTGGAAGCATTTTTTTCACTGAAAAAAAAAATTTTCTAGCCTCTTCCGTTTGTAACTCTGTCGTCTCTTCTGGGACATAGGTCAGCATCCGGATTCCTCCAGGCGATTCTGGGCGAGTCTCTCCAACTGTCCCCACGTGTTTCACATCATCCTAAAACAAACAAAATTTACTCTTCTACAGCACGAGTGTTAACTCTTTCTCTCCGTAATTATTTTTCAACGCTTTGAAGGAATTTTTTATTTTGCTCATTACTATTTCACTACCCTGTTATGATTGGGCATCAATAGCGCTATTGTTTGTTATCAGAAAATGTTGTATTTGGTATAGAATTAAAGGGAAATTGATGCTCTTTTTAAATAATTCAAAGTCAAGTTAAAAAAATTAAACATTAATTTAATTTGATGAGTTCAAAATCATCGATGGTATCGTCGATTAGGAGAGAAAGAGTTAAAAAACAACTTAGTATCTTGCAATGAATTCAGAATGATCTTATATTATTAATATTCTATTTTCTCTTCTTTCAGTTGACAAGAAAGAACTCCAGCAATGGTTCAAAGACTTCATGCGGGACTGTCCTGATGGTAAACTGACTATGGAGGTCGGTACCAATTTAGAGTCTGGTTGTGAATAATATTGACTGTGGAAAAAATCTGAATTATTATTATCACTATTGTATTTTTGTACATTGTTGATATGTCCATAAGGCTCGAGATAAAACGAACCCCTTTTATGAAACTTTTGACCCGGGAAAGGATTTTATCCCGTGGCTAGGATGAGGAATTGCCTCTTCACCGACAACTCTGTCCGGAGACCCCCAAACAACTAGATGATCGTTTCAACTTTAATCACATCCGTTCGGTCATAGGTCACGGTACTTTAAGCCAACGCATTGGGTTTCTCCGAGCCATGGGAGTAGCACTCCATAAACCTATAATGTACACCTTGTATTTAAGGATCTCTGGACCAACTTCTCTGATGAACATGTGTGGGAGTGGGCATTGTTTGTAATTGTCCAAAGAGATTAGTTTAACTCTTTGACACCGTAATTATTTTACACGTTTGGACGGAGTTTATAGCTTTATATCTGGATAGAATCAACGATGGGAGCGTCGTTGCGAGGTCAAAGAGTTAAGATTATTGCAGCTCCAGGCTTACGGAAGGATGTCCCATCTTCCGATCTGTTCAAACTTCTGTCTAGGAATGATCCAAGAAGATTTAAATTTTTATATATCTTTTATTGATGGCGCATATCCTAAGACGCTTGGATTAGAGGCGAGGTCTAAGGCTGAGCACACCAGGGAAATTTCCTATATGCTTTGTTCCATTTAAGCCGTGCAGATCTCCGCCAAAAAAAAAAAACCCAAACGATGTGTGTGTCACAATCTCTCTTCCTCTAGTGGTGGTTGACGTCACGATCTGTTCTTGTGATTTTTGTTAGATATCACTAGCTGTTAGGAGAGAAGTCTTGTGTTGCCGGGGATTGTATTTTGAAATATAATATTGAACAATGACGATCTAGGATTCAATAGAGTAAATGCCTTCATAAAACAACTCAGGAACCTTTATTAGAACTCAACATAAGTACAGCTATGTACAGATGTATCATCAATGAAACAAGAAGCTGAATAAAGACATATTTCTTTAAATTCTAGAACTACAAAATTACATGCGAACTCAACAAAATATAGGCTCCAACTGAACTGAGCTAGCTCTCTGGGCGGAAGTTGCTAGGAGACTCGTTCTGAATTCATCCCTCTCAACCAACCACATAGACGTCTCTATGTCATGTGACTGATGCTCCGACAAGCTAAAAATAACTCTTGGGTTTTTTTTTTGTTGACCTTACCTTTTGCAAAACAACATGTTTACGTGTACGTGACAGTGTGAATAGTGACTTGCTTGTTGGGACATTTTTTTCATCCCCGTCATTAATATGGACTCGGTTCATATGCATCTCAAGTGGGTTCTGATTTGCTTCCATATTAGGCTTATCGTCTCTTCCAACGACCGTTTCATCCCGAGTGCCACGTTGAGGCCGAGAAGCATCGCCCGAGGTGGCATAAGGAAGAAGGCTTCTGAGCTGTCATTAATCACTTGGATTAACTCTAGGGTTACTTGATTTCCGACAAAAGGAGGACATTATACCAGACAGACAGAAAGACAGAGCTGATATAAACAAGGGACATACCAACTTCATTGATCGGTTGATTTATTTCCGTGTTTGGGATATGTAGCTGAGAAGCTTTAATATCTTGACTTGCTATCAAGGAAGCTTGAGTTTGAATCCCGACTCGAGCAGATTTTATTTTCTAAAGCCGATTTCTGTTGATTGAATACGTCTCCGGCGTAATAACTAAACATTGTGGGATCTCTAATCTCTTTTATTTCTCTCTTGGCCACTTTCTCTAGAGCCTGCCTTTCACATTTCGCCATATCGCTTCCCTTTTTTCAATCTAAATATAATTTTTAAAATATATATATAAGTGAAATGAAACTAGAAATATTGAATCAAATGCAAACATACGGAAGACTACTCTGAATTATTTTTGGAGCACTTTTGTATAAACCTTATATTGTACCCCCATCACTGCTGTCGCTCAGACGATTCAACATAGAAAGCATCAACCAAGGCTCGTTATCACTTCGTAAAGACCTGTGACGTGACAACGAGCTCTTGGCTTAAACTGCCCACATTTTGTGATGTTGCAGGCCAGTGTACAGACATTCTATCCGGTTAAAATAACCTGCTCCTATTCTCCGGCTCCGGGACTCAACAAATATCTCAAGTTCCGAGTAAAATAATTTTCTGCGTCACAGCTACGAATTCTCCAAGACACTCAGTACATCTGTTTTAAAAAGAGTAATTTTTTCTCCTCTGAATATTTTTTTTTAACTTTCATATCTATCTAGTAGCCATGGAAACCAAACGTCGCTGTACATTGATTTTAACGTACAGTTGAAGATATAAAGGAGGGAGGGATGAACAGTGAAAAACAAGAACAATACAATAAGCGATACTAGCTGTTGATCCTGGTTGTTTTCAGATGTAAACATTTGAACTCTTTTGTTTCTTTACCATTTCATAAGAAGAGGTTCTCAAAATGATTAACATGACGCTCTTTTGTTTTTCCTAAACGTATATTAATTGCTTCTGTCTGTCTAGTACAAGTTTTGTAAACGTTTGTTTGTTTGTTTGTTGTTTTTTTGTTTCAGATCAAGTTGAAATAATGTACGAATCAATTAACAAAGTAAACTATTAATTAACAAATAGTGGTCATGAACTATGTACGAAATATAGAAATGTGCGATATAATTATTTTTACAAATTGTTTTGGTTTAGCGTTTCATTTACTCAATGCGTTATGATCCTGTCACTTGTATGGACCAGTTTTTGATAGGGGGGAGGAGAGAATGAGGTATCTTTGTGAATGTTTACATGATCGTTTTTTAAATGCATAAAAATAATACTCTTTCAGGGCTCAAGGTTCCTAAAGGGGACTAATTCAACTTATACTAGCACATATGTTAAGTACTATTTCTTTCCCTTTTTTCAAGATACCAAACTAAAAAATAATTTACCAATAGTTTATTAATTAATTGCTGTTTGCTAATTAATTGCTAATTGATTCACGTGTTGTCAGAGATAAATTGTGCACAATTTCAGCTTGATCCGAGATCAGTTGTGGGGGAAATAGTGCACATTTTTGTACCAGACAGATATAGTTGAAATAAACTTTGTAAAAATATTTTCTAGCGCACAAATTAATTACTGTTAGGCTAGATCAATGAAAAAATTAGTTTATATGATTTAACCAAAATAATTGACGCAATTTCACTCAATATAAGCTTCGATTTTTGTTAATTTTTTTTTTTAAATTTTATTTTTATCAACTATAATGGATCAATACCCTTTGTCCTGCTATCATAAGTTGATGTGTTTTAAGGCGTGTTGTTTTCAGGACCTTTGTTGACCTCTAGTGTAGTAACATAGATGAACTGACCAGAAGGTGAGGACAATTGTAGTTAGCAACTCGTGACATACCTCGAAGAAAACAACAATGGAACAACTTGCAACACGATCTGTGAGTCAGAAAATTAATGATTTGATGAAATATTTTCTTTCAGAGAAATATCTCTTGTGTGGCATCTAGTGTTAATATTTTTTAAAAAAAGATTTTTTTTAAAGAGGATATCTATTGACTCGCGGTCTATATAAGAGCGCGTATAATAATATGGAAGGAAAGCTATCCAGTATTTCTGTAAATTGTGGGAAAACTGGAAATTAAGCGTACAAGTCGGGTCTACCAATTGCGAATCTTTGAAAAGTAATTTTGTTGACATTGAGGTTCAGAAAATCTGATATTTACGGAAAAGGAAAATCTCCAAATCAAGTTCTTGCTACGAAAATGGAGCAGTGTTTCTTTTGTTTCTTTACGCTTCATATGCCTCTTTCTCCTTTTCTTTTTCGCATTATGTCTCTTTTTATCTCTCAATCTTTCATTTTATTTCAGACTGCTATTTTTTTTTCTGTGTTTCTCTCTCTTATTTTTTCTCGTTCCCTCTCTCTCTCTCTCTCTCTCTCTCTCTCTCTCTCTCTCTCTCTCTCTTCTGTATCCGACTATTTCTTGCTATTTCTGTCTATTTCTTTCTTGCATTCTGTCTTTTTCTTTCTGTCTGTCCCCCCTCTCTTTATCTACTTTTCTCTTTCTCAATGTGACTGTGTCCATCGCTCCTATTTCTGTCTTTCTATCT
This sequence comes from Biomphalaria straminea, assembly GCA_021533235.1. Taxonomy (NCBI): domain Eukaryota; kingdom Metazoa; phylum Mollusca; class Gastropoda; family Planorbidae; genus Biomphalaria; species Biomphalaria straminea. The sequence continues at coordinate 25,055,789 of JADKLZ010000166.1, forward strand.
CCTCACACTAACTGTTCTTTAGTCCTATAGATCATTGGGCCACCACCGACTGACTAGGGAATTTCTATTCCACTCTGTCTATGTCTTGCTATTTCTCTATCGCTCCTTATGTTTAGATTTCTGATTCTATGTCTCTCTTTCTCTCTCACTCTCTGCCTCTATCATTCTTTGTCTTACTGTCTCTCTCTCTCACTCTCTCTCTCTGCACCAATCATTCTTTATCTTTTTCTCTCTCTCACTCTCTCTCTCTGCACCAATCATTCTTTATCTTTCTCTCTCTCTCACTCTCTCTCTCTGCACCAATCATTCTTTATCTTTCTCTCTCTCTCTCTCACTCTCTGCCTCTATCATTCTTTGTCTCGCTCTTTCTCTCTCTTTTTCTTTCTCTGTCTCTCACTCTCATTCTCTGCCTCTATCATTCTTTGTCTTTTTCTCTCTTTCTTTCTCTCTCACTCTCTGTCTCTATCATTCTTTGTCTTTCTCTCTCTCTCTTTCTATCTCTCACTCTCTTTCTCTGCCTCCATCATTCTTTATCTTTCTCTCCCTCTCTCTCTTTCTCTCTCTCACTCTCTGCCTCTATCATTCTTTGTATTTCTCTCTCTCTTTCTCTCTCTCTCTCACACTCTTTCTCTGCCTTTATCATTCTTTGTCTTTCTCTCTCTCTCTCTCTCTCTTTATCTGCCCCCTATCATTTTTTGTCTTTCAGCCTCTGTCTTCTACCTGCCCAGAGAACAGTCCACTGTGCATTGAAAGATACTTTTCAATTGGATACCACCAAATAGTTAGTATCACAGTTCACAAGATTCAACGTTTACCTGAAATAATTCGTTTGCTAGCCATAGGGCACCCATGTTTACTGTTGACCACAGAAACAAATGGAGACAATATACCCGGCAGTGCACCCCGGCAGAGCAGCAAAAGTTAACGCGTTTATTGACCTCAACATCAACTAAAAAAGTGCCATTGATGCACATGACTACATGAAAACACGATTGCCCATGAATGCCAGAGTGCCATCCACATCAGAATTTGATCCCAAAAGGGACATTTCATCAATTGTAGCAATGTTCCACCACCACGACAAAGCAATGCATCCCTTGGGTATTCTCCCATTAGTTTAGTGCAGGGGTTCACAACCTATGGTTCGCCAACCAATTGGGGGTCGCCTAAGACCATCGAAAATTTAAGTTTTTGTCTATTTTTCATTGGAAGTTGTTTTTTATACGAGTTTTGTTACAGCACATTTGTAAGTTAAATAGTACAATTAAAGACTTTGTTTTTTTGTAATTTAATCACAAATTTATTTTACACTAAATAAAATTTCATAAATGTCAGATATATACATTTAAAATTTGATTATGATTTTATAACATTAGCAAAATCTCATTTAGGGTCTACCTAGGGCAAGGCCTATGAACAAAAGAAATTTTACGGTTGGGGTAACCGCCTGGTGGGTGGGAAGTCGTATTAAGGGGTCGCCGAGCTCAAAAGGTTGAGAACCGCTGGTTTAGTGTATTGGTCAAATGGCGAACGCGAAGCAATGATCGTCTCACACTGGTCAATAAAAGTGACTCAAATTTGCCTTTTTTTTTCGTTACATTACATGTAACAATTAATACACCTGAATATCAATAGTTAACGCTTGAAGACACTGTAAGGTGTGTAAAGTAGGTCTATCTTTCATTGTCGTAAAGAATCAAACAAAAAACTGGAAAAAAAACGCAAATGTGTCATTACCTGAAGCTGGTCTTTCTGGAAAACAATAGTATGCGGATGATATTAAGTGTCTGTCCTTTTGTCTGTCCGTCTGTCTGTCCTCCTCTCTCACATTTCTCTCTCTCTATCTTTTTTTGATTCTCAATCTTTCTGTTTTAGTCTGTCTTTGACTCATTTCTGTTTTTTCTGTATGCCTCTCTGCTTTCTCTATCTCTTTTTACCAAATTACGTCTTGGCCTTTGGTCCGTCTCCTAGAAAGATGTAATGTCGCAATAAAATGATGTAATAAACCGGATAACTCGGATTACAGCATTTTTTTTTATAAAGCTTACAACAATTCACTCTGCATGTCTGTTTTACATGTTTCGGATGTTCCTTCAGAGTTGAAGATAGTTTACTTCCTAGTCCAAACCTCCTGCAGGTCGACGGGAATGGAGCAGGCATCACCATCGAGACAGCCAAACGACCAGGCATTCATGTTATCTTGCTATTCAGTTTATGTAAATTAGTGACAGTGCTTCATGTATTCCACGCATATATTTATTAAGTACATTATCTCATGTCAAGATGTCGAATGTCAAAATACAGGGGCCCCTAAAGAAGCCAACCCTTGCTGGCCTCCTAACCCTTTGCTACGCCACTGTTCTTCACAATTTTCCTTCTCAAAGATTGTATATCAGTTTGTTGTTATGCTTTTGTTTGTTCGACAGTTTAGACTTTGTTTGCATGACGTTTTGTTCTTTAGCTTTTGTTTGTATGAGAGTTTGTAGTTAAGTTTTTATTACAATTTGTTGTTTAGGTTTTGATGTGTAAAGTTTGTGGTTTAGCTTTTTTTTACATGTCACTTTGTTTTTAGTTTGTATGACAGTGTGTTGTTTAGATTTTGTTGTATGACAGTTTGTTGCTTAGCTTTTGTTTATATGTTACTTTATACCGGCTATAAAGGATGTGCAGTATCCGGCAGTTTTTATGGCAGCAAATCATTGGGTCAGAAGTGTCCTTGTTTATTTTCTGTTTTGTTTTTTGTTTTTTTTTGTTCGTGTTAATGTTTTCCTTAGTAGCAACTAGATTCTTAAAATTAAGTTATGAGATGTCAATCAAGTCACTTTACAGTAAAAAAAAAATTTTGGGACAAGTAATTAGAAGCCCCCTGTTGGGACATGTCTAAGCCCGACCCAAAAAAAGACACCAATCCTTTGCCGTGCGTCTCTTTGTAATTGCTGTAGACCTAAAGTATCTCATTGCAGTCACTGATTTGACAAGACAGTTTGCCATACATAATTAACAGAAGCTGTCTATCACATAGAGGCGAAGTGTGTTTATTTTTTCAGCCACTTGTAACAACTTAGGTTAATAATACAGAACTAATTTTTGTATGTCTAGAGAGAAGTAATCTAGGTTTGAATTGAAATAGTGAAATGAATGAATGGATGATTTTGTTATACTGGCACTACTTACCATCTACGCCCGTTGATTACCAGGCTGTATATTGTTAATTTTACGATGGAATTTTGTTCCTTTTTTTTCTATACATGTATGCAAACGGGACATGAAGCTCTTTAAGATCGACACCAGCAACTGGGAAGAGGTGGCACTAGATAAATCCACATGGAGAGAGAGCATAAAGGAGAGGTCTTTGAGTGCATAAGCCATACACAACAGAAGCAGAAAGAAGGGTGATATAGCAACGGCACCTGGTGACTACATATGCCCAACCTGCGATCGCAGCTGTGTATCAAG
>JADKLZ010000166.1:25064244-25077231 GCA_021533235.1 Biomphalaria straminea
TCCTCTAAATACTCAGAATGTGCAAACTGCTCCTCTAAATACTCAGAATGTGCAAACTGCTCCTCTAAATACTCAGAATGTGCAAACTGCTCCTCTAAATACTCAGAATGTGCAAACTGCTCCTCTAAATTCTCAGAATGTGCAAACTGCTCCTCTAAATACTCAGAATGTGCAAAGTGTTCCGTGAAGGGAAAAGTTTGGGAAACAGGAAAAGAAAATGAATTCATCTTCAACATTATCCTAAAATCCTCGAAAATTAACATTATCACCTTACAGTCCGCACGAAATAAAATAATTGAACATTATTTTTTCTTTTTTCAAATCCTTACAAAGAATGTCCCCTCTTTTATTTATTTCACATCACTATTATACTATTACAATTCTTGTAATGAGTTGTTTTTTTTCATTATTAATAATATCGTGAATAAAGAATCCGTAGATTAAAGATAAATGATGTGTTTAAAGTGAATATACAGACCCATCTGCTGCCTACATATTTTATTACATCTAACGAAGATAAGGTCGGTTTCTGATTTAAATTCTCTATTCGCCGTTCGTGCCTGTCTGGATCTCGAATAGTGTGGCGTAGCTAGGGTGGTGGGATGGTTGGGGGAGAATTTGAAAATCCACACTTAAGGGGGTGGTCCCAAAATGAGTGCTCGCCATTATCTCAGATCATTATGTCGAATGTCAAAATCAAGGAGCCCCCCGGTGTCAAGGTTCAGTTTCTGTTAGGCTGGACTTGGTTCTTGTGTCTCGATGGGGGGGGGGGGGGGAGGTCTTGATTACTCAATGCTCTATTACCTACTTTTATATATTAATACTTTCTTGGCTTGATAATTGTTATACAATGAGGAACAATTACTGCTAGATATATTTTCTCCAACTCCAGAATTCCGAGAATATAACAATGATACTTTAATACTTAATAATCTAATAGAACACAAATAATGACATGAACCTCCATGTACATTTATTATACACACCATCAGTCCAGGAACATAATACAGCTAACTACCACTTTCACTCAATCAACCAAGGGAGACTCACTTTCATAACATCACGTATGTACTGTTCTCATTCATGCCTGTGGGAAATAAACAAAGGGAAATAACTCTTTCATACTTAAATAGTACAACGGTATAACACAACCACTCTCACCATACCTGCCCCTGACACCGGGCCCCCTAGATGATGGCAAAAACCTACTACGCTTACTGCTCAAAGGCTCAAAATATTAATCTCTTCACACTATGAACCTTCCACTTTGACCGTTGCAAAAGAGAGCATAAAGATTACCATTTCATTAACACAAAGTTGCCTTTTCTTTTCAGGATGGTTTCATCTCATTCCAGGAATTCATCCGTGCCTTGTCCATAACATCCAGGGGATCACTGGACGAGAAATTAGATTGTAAGTGGTGAGATATACAAAATTTTTCCTCGCGTGTCTATATGAGTAATGTCCATTGTCTTAACAAGTAGTCCACAAATAAGGTCACATTTCTTTACCGATGGGTTATGAGTCATCCAAAAGAAACAACAGACACTATTTCCTCTGCCGGGCTCTGCCTTAGAAAATGCCGCAAGATATCTGTTTCAGAATTTCCAGTCAACCTTTTTTCCTACCTCTCCTCTTAATCTCCTCTACCATTCCTCTAACTCTCCTATACTTCTCCTCTACCTTTCATCGACCTCACCTCTAAGTTTCCTGTAACTCTCCTCTAACTTTCCTGTACCTTTTTTCTACCTTTTCTTTAACTCTCCTCTACCTCTCCCTTTCTTCTCCCTCTCCTCTAACTACCTCCAAGCATTGCACTATGATACACAATGGAATGATGCGGGTATAGCCAGGGCCGGCTCTAGGCATTGACAAACTAGGAAGTCGCCTAAGGCCTCCTATTGGTGGGGGCTTAGCGCAGTAATTTTAAAAGAAGAAATAGTGAGACGAGTTCCCGATGTTATTGTTGGAGTAAACTAGCCAAACTAGGTTTTAAATAAATTGTTTAATTTAATTTAATTTTTTTTTTTTTGCCTTTTTTTTAATATTTCATTTGGGGCCACCAAATTTACTTCAATTATCTATGGTATAGCCTTCAAGCAAGAAGACCTAAAGTGTAGTAGACAATGGACCACTTCTTTTCAAACCTGCTTTTGAACTACAACGGAATAACACAATTAGGCAATACATTTTTTCTCATAAATGTTATATTATGAAATGTAGAATTACTACGTTATTTTCAGCATACAGATTTTTTTTCTGAAATCTTCAAATTTCAAGAAGAGATATTAAAGTTAAACGAATCGATAGGATGGAATGAGAAACTCCTGAGGTCATTTCCTGTTCAGACTTTGACTTAGTCTCAAATTTCGATTATAAAATTTGAATGAATGTTCTTTGCACGTGCACAAAGGCTGCGGATGACGCAACACTCCTGGCCATGTTCTCAGAGAGCTCAGACCAAAACGAATTTTAAAAAAAAAACACAAAAAATAGTGTAATTAGAATTATTCAAATGTGAAACAAAAAAAAAACTACTAAAAATGATAATTGACTTTTATATGGAAAAAAAATTAGAAAAAAAAATCATTGTTTCCTTAGCTGGAGATAATATTCAAATAATCCACACTTTTTAGCACCTCAGTCTTTGATGGAAAACGATGCTGTGATGTCACCATAGACATAAATAAATATAGACTGGCCAATTAGAGAGTTTTATGAAGTGAAAATTTGTGAATTGCTATTGTGTGTACTTTATTTTATGTCTATAAATTGTGTTTAATCTCTAAGAATGAAGATCATGCAATTTTTTTAATTTTTCGTTATTCGGAAATCCGAATACAATAGATATAGATCTACATGTTTTCAAGTTACACGAAGATACTTTCTTTTTCCAGTCTATATTTATTTATGTCTATGGATGTCACATAACCATTCTGCACTATTGCATTCACTATCCGGACAGCGAGAATATGACCAAAAAAAAAAAAATAAGTTTAATGCAGATCTAATTATAACTATATAACTAGTAAACCCTCAATTTCAAATTGACATTTGTATTAAGCGGAAGAGTAATAAACAAATAAATTCTGCAGCGCCTAAAAGTGCCCACAAAAAGATCCGAAACCTAAAAGAAAACTAAAGTTTATCAACATTTTCTTTTTTTTATACACCGGATGCACCAAAAATCTTTCTATTTTAAGTTGTTTTTTTTTTCCGTCATGCATGAGAATCTCCAATATTTTTAACCCTGACCTATGCCCTTCCTGTCAAAATTCATCAACACGATTTAATTTTATTTTAAATTTGACCTGATAAGTTTAAAGTATTTATTTTCTTTGTCCTATACGCGATTTCTGTCACTCCGTGGCGTCACGAGGGGGTGTGGGGGTGTGGCCCTCACCGGGTGAAAGCTAAAAGCGCTCTCCCAGACCAATTTTTTACTAAGGGTTCGGCATTTTCTGGTCTATATGGTGCACCAAATTCGTTTCAATAGGCTACCATAGGTATCCGAGAGTGGGTACATGATAGATGGTTGAAATCCTGGGATGACTTAGAGACTGCCAGGGGAGTCTGGCAGCACATTCGCCGCCCAAATCGAGAAGACCAGTGGTGGAGGCTAAAAAGGTCGGAATAAACAACAATAGCGCAGTGGCGCACGGGACACTGCCCCATAGGTTCCGGCCAAATTTTGATGCCCGTTACCGACACTGCAGGGAATCAGAAGAGACGGTGGTCCACGTCTTGCAAGAGCGCACGCAGCTCAGATAAGTCTGTTTTTCAAACGGAGTTCATCTCAGGTCTATATTGTAGTCAAAGTTTGAATAATGCAGCATAATGTTATACCGTTTCTGTTTAAGTCAAATGAACCGTGTTCATGTGATGTTAAGTCTGTTTCTTATTTTAATAAACTTGCATTGTAAAATATTAATAATTATTTAAAAAAATAGATGTCATAACAATGGGATTTTATAATAGAATTTTACATTAGTGTAACAATCAGTGAAAGTATGTAATCACACTTATTAGCTCACTTAATTGGTTCAACAAAGAGATCAAGCCGACGATAGTATTTATTAGACAATGTTTGATTTTATTGTAGGAGGGTGATAATTTGATCTGACCGCACCGGGTGACAAAAACCCTAGTGACGCCACTGCTGCCTTTTTTTTTTAATTTATGTTTTTCATAATCATCATTGCTAGTGCACAATATTTCTAGAGTACTCAAAAACGTGTTTGTAAATTTGTAGCTTAATAATAATCCCTTCTTCTTATTTTTGTATCTTTTTTTTTTCCTTCACTTCCTCAGGGGCGTTCAGTCTCTATGACCTTGACAATGATGGTCAGATCACAAAAGCGGAAATGGAAGAGATAGTGGACGCCATTTACAACATGGTGGGCAACCTTATGGAGTTGCCCAAAGATGAAGACACGCCCCATAAGCGAGTGGACAAAATATTTCAACAAATGGACCTTGTAAGTTAACGGACTGAGTGTAGTGCGTGGGGGCCGAGTGGTAGAGTCTTCCGAAACGAGAGGTGGCGAGTTCGAATCTTTTTATAGCTGGTGTTGTGAATTTTCGGATTCTTAGAATCCTGAGTCAATCCAGCGTCAATGCATCACATAAGTTGAGGAAATTAAAGGCTGTTGGTCGTTATAGCGACAGATGATCTGTACATCAACTACCGAAGTGATACTAGGACAGAAAATACTCCATGTAAAGTGTCTTATTTCATTTACAAGTGTCATATTCATTTACACTTGTCTCACACCATGTACAAGTGTCCTGCTTCATGTACAATTGTCTTATTTCATTTACAAGTGTCATACTCTATGTACAAGTGTCTGACTTTATGTACAAGTGCCTTACTTTGTGTAGTACTTAGATCTGGAAACAAACTAAAAGGAAAAACAAAATTGTATTAAGTTTAATTGTATCCAGTTTGGGTCTAAAAAATTAACCAATTAGTTAAATTAAAAAAAAACTATTGTTAATTAATTATTTTGTGTGGTATCTTGAACAAGGAAAAGAAATCGTGCTTGACAAATGTGGTGGGAAAAGCTAATTTAGTACCCGATGCCGACACTGTGGAGAGTCGGTGGAAACAGTGGTGTATGTCTTGCAAGAGTGTCCACAGCTCCGAGAGCTGCGGGAAAGTGTGCTCTGTAGAGTCACTTGACCTATATGGGAGGGGAGCTTTAAGGCACTGCGCCTAACAGTAGAGTTTTTCGCCAAGGCTCCTACAGGAGGACCAGCCCATCCAGCATTGCTACCTGTTGTAGCTACCTTGAGGACTCGAGCCATGAGTGATCGTTTCTTTAAAAAAAAGTAAAGTTTCCCTTTCAAACCTTGTGGTCTATAGGGATGATGTAAAGGTCATCTGATTATGTGGCCTACGATAAACGAGGGTGTCATGTGGCCAGCATAACGACCAACGGCCTTTACTTTTCCGGGCCCCAACTAATGTCAGGTACCCATTTGAGCTGGGTGAACTCAGAGGCGCCCGAAAATCCCGAAATAAAAATCCCAGTCTTCGCCAGGATTCGAACCCGGGTCCCCCGGTTCAGAAGCCAAGCGATTTACTGCTCAGCCACCGCGCCTCCGATCATTTCTTTATGCATTAAAAAAAATCTTTAAACTTTCACCAAGATACCCCCCTTCCCTCTGGTCAAGACAAGTTAAAAGCTAAACATAAATTATTGGTAAAAGTATTTCTAAACGCACAGATAGATTATGTCTATTATAAATATACATGTATAGTTACATAATAGATTCAAACAGATACAATTACACCTAATATAAGCTCTTAAAGTATTTTTTTTATATGTTTTTCTTGTGTCTACTCTCATAGCACCATGAGCCTACATTGTTTCTTAACAGCGCTGCTATTAATATACGTCTAATACAGAATTATATTACCAGTAGTATTTTAAAACAAACAATCAAACGGTTTCTTTCGGTGACTTTGATGATAACACCCAAAAAAATCGTTTTTGCACGAAATTGTCATTATAACAAAATAAAACAGATATATATTACATCGTAACTGTTAATGGCTGTCGTAATGTCTGTAATATACACTGTAAAGCTATCGATTTAATCAGACTAACTGTAAAATATTCAATTTGACACCAGCATCGTACGTGATAATATTGTGTTCCTTAATGGCTATAAACAAAATATGTCACGACAACTGGCGATATAACTTAGACATATTTCTGGCAAAAAAAAAATAATTATAATCTATAGTTCTCTATACTGTGTTTCTTGCATTGGACTTAAGTTGCAAATGAAATTCTGACAGAGCATTTCCTAACCAGCTGCTGTTCATAACCATACATTTATTTATAATTCCAACAGAATCACGATGACAGACTTACAAGGGAAGAGTTTCGAGAAGGTTCTAAGTGTGACCCCTGGATTGTGCAAGCACTGACCATGGAGCTCCCAAGCAACCTACACTGACCAGCATTCAATGTATTATATTTGTCCATGCTAAATTCTATGTTCATTTTTTTTTTTGGTTTTGCATTAAAATGTCTTTACCTCAATGATTAATGTATGTATTTTTTTAAATAGTACTTCTTAAGTAAGTCTTTATTTCAATAAAAAATAAACACGACAGAGAGATGAGAGAGTTAGCAATCAATTTCACTGTCCCAGACGGGTCACGACCCACAGACTACCATATGATTACAAATACATACACAATTACAATTATTAATTCGAATACAAGCACGAGCAATACAGAGGTCAAGGACATGACGACACCAAGACAAAGATCAAGGACATTATGGCTCCACTAATGATCACAAGGCGTTGACAGGAACTGCTTCCGTGTCGTATGATCTGTAGCTAGGTAGCTCGAATCCAATTACCATTCATTATTACCAATTAATTAGAGAATAATTACATTATAAATTATTTAATGTCTAAGCAGACTTTATACTAAATTGTTCATTAATTTGCTCAATATTAAAATTCCATATTTTTACATTCATAAGTATAACACTATAATTGGAGATTGCGTTGTTAGAATTTGTATTAAAACAATTGTAACAGAAATTATATTTGTATTTGGAAGGTTCAAATCACGTACCATTATGAAATAATGTTAAACGTAGCCCTCACCTATCCCTTAGCCTGTTGAGCCGTTGGGGCACCACACATAATCTATCAACCACTTTTCTCCATTACTCTCTTTCTTTTGCCCTGTCTAACAGGCACAACGCACAAAGAGAGTCATAGAACCTTCCCACTTTGAAACAGTTGTCTCAAAACTGACAAACTGACAATCAGTGCTGTATCAAGCTCCTGTAGATAGAGTCTATGTTAAGAGCGCGAGTAATAACTCTAAAACATCTTTACTGTTTCTAAGTAAAAAGTAAAGTTTCCCTTACAAGGCTTGCGATCTATAAGGTAGATGATGCAAAGGCTACATGCTCTATGTTCGACGGCTTATGAGGGTGTCATGTGGCCAGCTCAACGGCCTACTGTTTTACTTTCCCTGACTAATGTCAGGTACCCATTAGAGTTGGGTGGATTAATGGGTGCCCTAAAATCCCGAATTTTTATCTTCCCATTTTTCACCCACCGGAACGGAAACAAAATGCTTCTCTGCTCGACCACCACGCTCCTCTTTACTGTTTGTAGAGCAATTTTTTTTAATTTGATATATTCCTAACAGAATATACTAAGACTTTGTAACTATCTGGTTTTTTCTGTGGTGTAATGGGAGAGAACTGTCCTTGAGTATTGTATCAGTTTTAAAGAGTTATTATTCTTCAAATGATTTCAATATTTGACCAATGGTATCTGTGACATCGACGTTGACTTAATTCAATTAGTCTCAAGAGTTGGTTTTATTATGACGCTCTTGTATTTCCATTCCAGCAAGTAATATTTGTATTTTTTAAAAACCGATTTTAAATATTATTGTATATGCTATTTAACTTCTATTTTCTGACTTTCTATTCCACTCCAACTTTAAAACTGATTTTGTCTATTCTAATCTGGTTGTCAATTCGCTTTTAGTTTTCTGGGTTACCTCATATTCCATCACATCACATCTGTCCATAGCTACATTCAAAGTTAAGACCTACATGTCTGTACTATAAGCTTTGAATGGACCTCATTCGCCGATCGTAAACAAACAACATTGAGTCATGTATTTCTCTATCTATTCTATATCTAATTTTATCAACAATGACTATCACGTGACAGTTTTTTTCCCCGTTGTTTTATCAATATTATCACGTGACCGTTCATTTTGGTGAATGAGGTTCATTCTCTTCAATAACATTCATATTTCTAACAAAAGCCATATTTAAATTACACATGTAATGTATATTTTTATTTGACTTACATTTTTTTGGCGAAAGTGCTTATTTAAAAACTATTCTCATTATTAAACAAATAAAATGTTAACTAAAGTGTTACTTTTTTATTTAATTATTATTTCTTCATTTTGATTTATGCGTTCTGGACATGCATTTAAAAGAGAAAACCGTTAGGTCCTAGATCAAACCTCTAGCAGGGCGGAAAGTCCATTGACTTTTGTGGAAACACAGTCTGCGTAACAAAATCTTGCATAAAATTAGATACTGTCCGCGCTTGAGGCTATCGTAATGATATCAATGACAGTCATGTGGTCATACTATACAAAAAGTCTTTCCAGTGTAATTCGCTAAAATGTGGGTGTTGAACATTTTCTTTTTTTTTTTTATATTAAAAGTTTATTTTTCAGATCTTGCAATCTATGAGGCAGAGGATGTCAAGGTCATCTGTTTCTATGGCCAACGGTTAACAAAAAAGGGTGTCATGTGGCCAGCACAACGACCAACCGCCTTTAATTTCCCCAACTAAAGTCAGGTACCCATTAGATTTGGGTGGACTCAGGGGATCCCTAAAAAATCTGGAAATTCAATATCCCAGTCTTTACCGAGATTCAAACCCAGGACTTTGGATTTGCAAGCCGAGCGCTTTTTTACATTTAAATTTACCTATAACTTTCAGGTGTTGTAATAACTGTTCAGATTTCACTTTTAGATTGACATCCGAAATCGTATCTAAGCATATTAAAAACACCTGTAAATGTGCTCTAAATTCAAAATTTCATTGTCCAAATATCATAGGACATTATATACAAACAAATGGAAAAAATATTTCTCTTATAACCTTGTTATAGCTTGCCAACTTTTGGGGTATTCAAACAGTGGATAGATCTAAGCAAGGGGTGGATAACCATTTAAAAATGTTGCTCAAAAGTTCTACACTTTTTGTTTGCCATGTCTCTCATGTGATCCATGAGGTCTAACTCTTTCTCTCCGTAATTATTTTTTGACGCTTCGAAGGAATTCTTCATTTGGCTTATTTCTATTCCACTCCCCTGTTATGATTAAGCTTCTCTAGCTTTGCTGTTTGTTATCAGATAATGTATTTGGAATAGAATTAAAGGGAAATGCAAGCTCTTTTTATGTAACACAAAGCCAAGTTTATAAAATTAATTATTAATTTCATGAGGTCAAATGGACAATGGAATCGTTGATTACGAGAGAATGAGTGAGGCCTAAACAATGTACTTCTTATATCCAACAGGCAATGCGCTAAAAAAAATGTAGTGTAATTTAGGTTTTCATAGGTAAAATATAATAATATCTTGTCAACAAACACAAAGGTTTAAATGAACTTTAAAAAAATTAAGTACGTTCTATCTATGTTATTAAATTTTGTATTGTTAGTACTATCATCTTATATCTTTTTTGAAAAACAACTTTGCTAGGCTTTTGACCGTCATGCATACAAGTCAATTAAAAACAAAGCGAAATAAATAAAGTGAGTCAAGAATTTAGTTTGGTTTACTTTGGCAAAGTCTCTAAAACCAAGGACAACTATTAGGAGTTGTTAAAGAGTCAGCAAGGGTTACCTAATTTTTTTATTTAATATAAAGGATTTAAGGTCATACTTCAGTAAATGTGAAAGACTTGTAGAGAATTCAACTAACGAGGCCTTGGATGAAAATGAAAACCAAAACTGGAATTTTGTAATAAACAAATTGTATTTTTAAAAAAATCAATGACCCTGCTCCATGACAGGTTTGACATCTGGCGGGAAGTCAGTTCTGTTGTCTCGAACTAAAACATTCAGGAAGTCGTCTCCTAGCAGATCACTACAGAGCTCGTTTATGACGTCATCATCAGGCATGGGTTTCTCACCTACGTTCTGCTTTAATAAAAACCATTCGGTAGTTTCCGGATCACCAAGCTACAAAATATATATATATATTTTTTTTAAAAGTGCAAAATTGCGAAACATTCAGTTACATCTTAATCTGTGTGAATGCGTGTGTGAATTCGTGTGTGAATGTGTGTGTGTGACTGTGTGTGAATATGAGTCTGTGTGTGTGTGGACTGAATGTGGGTGTGCAAGAGTTGTTGTATTCACATGTAATTAGCTGCAATGTCTCTAACGAGTTGCCCCTAGACCTTTACCTCATCTCGTAGTTCGTCTTTCAAATCTCTAATTTTGACAGATCCAGGTAAATCAGCTTCATGTTCCTTGACCGTACCATCCCAGCTTTCTATCCTGAACCTGATCTTAACATACACCTCGACCTCCTCTTCCTCTTCATTTATTTCATAATCTGAAAGACATCAATCGCCTGTCTTTAAACATGTACACTTTGTGGCACAAACTTATACAAATTCATTGTAAGTTATTGGAATATTTACGCAAAAAAAAATAATTAATACTAATAACTCAACAGGTGAAACTCTGTGTTAAGCTAAATATGTGTGTGATTGTTGGGTATTTGTTTTTATTACATTCATGCATGTCATCCAAAAGAATCAAATTATAAATTATACAAATTACGGAATCTATTTGGTTGAAAGAGCCAGTTTAAAAAAGGAATTTTTTTTAAATGAAATTAACTGAGACAAATAAGTACAATGTTTAGCTAACCATTGCTAACAAGGGGGTAGCCTTGGGGGCGGGTTGCGGTTCAAACGCCCCCGAAATGAGATGCCCGCCCCATCTGCAGGGAGAGGTGGAATTTTGTAACTTGTTGTTTGTTGTTTTTTTTTACTTTAATTTTGTTTATGATAGATGCGATTTCAATGTTAAATCATCACTTGTCCCAGTGCGGCGTGGGGGGGGGGGTGAGTTTCAAATCTCCCTTCATGAGTTTTTGAGGTTAACCCCCCCCCCCCCACCAGGGGCGGCCCTAGCAGTGCGCGGGGCCCTAGGCGAGCGTCAAGGGCGGGGCCCTTAGGCGTAACGACCCGCGGGCAACATGCGGCCCGCCGGAGTGTTTTATGCGGTCCACCGACACCTACAGAAATCAGGTGTGTCCACAGTATATACGTGTAAAAATGCAAATATATTAAAAATAATATCTTTATAAATTATTGACTGTCTCATAATAAAAGTTTCCAGTAAACGAAGATAATGTATTGGTTATACATCAATACACTCATTGAAAATCACAATTTCTAATCAGTATTTATTCAATGCTATGAAGAGCTGTGCTTGGAACGAGATAGCGAGTTCGATGTTTGTATCTGAAAAGTAGTTGTTGCTTTTTTTATATATAAAACCAAAAACTATAAACATGAAAATGTGCACATAGCTGCATAAAATTTTAGTTTACTAGTAGATAAATATACAGTACAACAGTAATAAAGTAAGGAATGGTGTCCACGGGTAGTTTCTTAGTTATGAACATATTAATCTATAGTATCCGCTAAATAAGTATGAGCAAGACAAAAAAAAAAAAAGAATATATAATCTCAAAGAAGAAATTATTATGATCCTTGAAGGGAATCGACTGTGACTTTGTTACCATTATTTCACGAGTGGAAAACATACTTCATGTTTTTCATATTTCAAAGCAATAAGTTGTTTGTCTATGAAATGTAAATAAATGCATGTTAAATCTTTTCAACAAGGCTTTCCTATTTCCACTAGCACGATAAAAGAAACAGGTTTTGTCATTTTCCTTTGCAGAAAGTTGAAACTATTTATATTGAAACGATTAAAAGCACAACACGTATTTATTTAGATTCCTTTATTGTGCAATTTATAAAAGCAAATTTTAAGACGTCGACATCCAGTTTTCAATAACATGAGCTCACCATTTAGCACAGAAGCTGATTCAGCTCTAAAGAACATAACTCCAAGCAAAGAGAAGTTTCAGTCAGTACTTCCACGGTTTTATGGGTGCCAGAAGCTGTATTTCCATACTCAAAAAAGTTACTGCTGCTGTTCACACTATTTGGGTACACACACATCTCTTCTTTGTTCTCATTTTATATGTTGGAAGGTTCAGATCAGTAATCCAAGTGACTTGGCATATTTTATTTCATTGTTTAACATACATGACTAAATGCATGACGCGTAGGACGTAATCATCTTCTTTTTTGAAGTAACGTCTGTATTATATAAGATAAGATACTTTTCACCAGTGGAATATTTGTTGTGTCCGAGAGAGTCAATAGCGCCTCTCTGAATTATTTCGGTTCATAGCGTAGCGCTTTATAACTTTCGAGGCAGCATTTCCATCGTGTTTACAACAGTGACATTTGTTGTTATGAAAGGCACCGCCTCTTCCAGACTTTTTCACAATTTAGACGACGCAGGTAAACTTGATTTCACTTTATGAAATCCAAAAACGTCACTGCTGAGAGTGACATTTAGCCATGTCTTCTAAAACGAATTTAAGATTATGGCAGCTGTAAACTGTTAATGCGAAAAATGTGCGCTTTAAACGTCTTGGTTTCTTTCCCTTTATGTTCGCACAATTGTATTGTCCTATCCCTGGCTACAACAATCAGCGATGTCTAGGTTCTCCAGCTTGAAAAGAAGAGCCTCTGACAAACCATTTCCTATTGCGTTTTCAACATTTAGAAATTCGATGAAGTGTTCTTCACCGTAACATCTGTATCTGATACGTCCACACAACGCAATAGAAGGGACATCTGCTCC
>JADKLZ010000166.1:25092484-25133082 GCA_021533235.1 Biomphalaria straminea
ATAGGATAAAACTTGTAGAACAATAGGATAAAACTTGTAGAACAATACAATAAAACTTGAATTTGAAACTTCAAGGTAAAGAAAAAATTGTCACAAAATGCGTGTGATGATGTGAAGTGCTTTCAAGAAAAATTACGACTGTGGATAAACCGAATATCAAGAGAAAACCTTGTTCGCTTCTAAACGGATAGGAACTAAAAAGATTCAATACGGCTTCAATATTTGGTGAAAATGTCCTACACCTGGAAACGTTAGTAGATGCTTTCAATCACATTGTTTCTTACAAGCAAAACGTTTCGTTGCTTGTATCTCCATTTTCATTTGCTCATGATAATGTTCAACTAGAGCTGATAGAATAGCAGTCAGATTATTAGTTGAAAGCGAAGTATATAGAAGTGCCAGAGTTTTTAATAAACTTGCGTCTCAGAAAACATGTCAAACATCAGGAACAACGAAAATAATGCGTAATGATAGTAATTTCGAAAGAGAACAATAATAATAATAACAACTAAGGGACATGTATACCGGTACCATAAATTATTATATTCTTTTGTATTATTTCTAATTTACATAAAACTATAGTAGGCTATATATATGTTTTCCAACTGATTTTTGGCTGCGGCCCTTCAGGCCATAGTAAGTTTTTATGGGGCACATACACCTTAGTGAGTTTAACATGCCTGATTTAAATCAAGGACTTTTTTTTTATTATAGCTTTTATATAGCGCTGCATTCATGCTTATAGCATGGTCAGAGCGCTTTGATCCAATCTCATTTGTGGACCAGTGGGGGGGGGGGGGGGAGGGGGTATCTAGGAGTTGGTCTTCCCGTGCTGCCTTTGGGCGCTCAGTAAACACAACTCTGCCCGAGTCGGGTGTCGAACCTCGAGCCCCCTTCAAGGTAGCCAAGGTAGCCTTAACTTGTGATAACTATTTAAGTACATACCTGAGGTGACATATACACCGCAACAAACTAGTTCCAAACCGAATATCTAGCCTAAACGCCCCCACCAATACAAACACGAATTTATTGTATTACTTGGTGAGTACGAGCCAAATAGTTCTATATTATTTCTCCGAATGTTCAAGCCACGTTGTCGTGGATAATTTTGGAACATTTATTTTTATTGAACGAAATAGTCAAGAAATATTCATCCGATATAACGTAACCAATATCATGATCATAAATATGTATTTTTTTGTCGCCATCCAAACAAGTGAATCCTCAGATCGAAATCGTTAGTGTTCATAGTGACATTGACAAAAATAGATTTCGTCTGTGATGAAAGATCGTCGAGGCTTCAACGGTTTCTCTCTGTTTCTATACAAGCCTTTGAACTTCTAAAATAATTTAAGGACCTGATTCAGTTCTAAATATTGTCGATAAAATTATTGATATAGTTTTTTTGAGTGAGAAAGCACGTAAGATTTATTTGTAGTATTTTTTTAAATAAGCAATACTGTAACAAAGAATACACATTATTTATTTATTTTATTTTTTTGTATTTTTGGCGGGGGAGGGGGCATTACGAGGAGCTGCCGCACTGGCATCATATACCCTAGCTACGCCACTGATGTTACTAAAGGTGTTACTCTAATCCAGGGGTCTCAAACTCATATCAGCATGTGGGCCGCAGTGGAAAGTAACAACTAGTCAGCGGGCCGCATAACATCAAATTTTACGAACACTACTATCACTGCAGTTAAAGGCTAAAAAAAAGTTTTTATAATTATTAATTACATTTAGTGTAGTTTATTACATGCACAGGCAGTTTAGTTTACTAAAATAAGTTGACGTTGTCTCTGTCACTAATGAAAAAGCAGAAACTGTAGTTTCCAAATCTAAAATAAGTTGACGTTGTCTCTGTCACTAATGAAAAAGCAGAAACTGTAGTTTCCAAAAAAACTATAATTACTAATCCTACTGCAGATGGTTCGTCTCCCACGTTTCTGTCCACTCAGCTGAGAGCGTTTGGCAGAGACCAGACCATCGACGTTAGGCCTGAAGTTGCGTGTAGTGGCAAGCCGCAATGTCGCTCTCAGATGCTCATCAGTCAGTCTTGATCGTGATGCTGTTTTTTTATCATCCTTCTGGACAAAAAACTGTTCGCAAACGTACGTACCCCCAAACATCGCTAGAATTCAAGCAGCTGCGAAGAATAAGTTTGAAAACTTCTCTCATAGAACTGTGGAACGCCAACATCAGCTTATTTTTGCTTCACAGCAGTGTCAAACTGCAGGTCCAGTATTTCCATCAAGACTGCGAACGTAGTGGCAATATGGAAAAAAAACTGTAGTTCGAGAGCAGTCACTTCCTGAAAGCGAAATTTCAAAATCTTCAAGTAGTCTGGAGAGGATGTCTACGTAGTTGTTCAGGCGCTGTGGTTCAACCGTTATGCTCTGTAAAAAAGAAAAATGAGCCAGGTTTCCATCTGCCAGCTGAGTGGTCCACAAAGTCAGCTTGCATCTGAATGATTTGATGCGGACAAACATCACGGTAATCAGCTGTATTGTGTCTTGTAGTTGTGAATTTAGTGCATTGAAATGTTGCGTGATGTTGTCAGTGAGAAAAGAAAGATCCGACAAAAACATTGGGTCACTGAGCTGAGGTATGTCTTTGTCTTTCATTGCCATGAACAATGCTATTTCCCGTCTCAGTTCAAAAAATCTCTGCAGCACTTTTCCACGACTCAACCATCTGACTTCCGTATGATAAACCGTATTCCGTTTCTAAATCAGCTAGAAATGACACAAACTGTCTGTGGTTGAGACCCCGTGCACGTAAGAAGTTCACCGTCTTCACGACAACATCCATCACGTTCTTCATTTGTAGACAATTGCCACACAGTGCTTCTTGGTGCATAATGCAGTGTATGGCTGCAAAAGGTCCCGCCAAGCTGAGCTAATTCCGTTTCTCTATCAATAATCCCATAACAAAACCTTCTCTGAACTCATTGCTGATGCATCGTCCGTAGCAACTGAAACAAGTAGCCCAGACCTGTCAATACAAGCTTCCAGCTCTTGAAACACGTCGCGCACGTTGTGCAGTTGAAAATCATTTCATGGCTTACATGTGGTCATTGTAAATTTTATCTAATTTTAAATTTTATCTAATTTTTATTTATTCGCGGACGTGGTCGCGGGCCGCACAAAATAGTCTCGCGGGCCACATGCGGCCCGCGTGCCGCGTGTTTGAGACCCCTGCTCTAATCAAATGTGAAAATAGGTACTTGTGAATATTCGTTTGTTAAGAATCTCACTGCTCTATTGTGTGTCTGTTCCAGTTTCTTAATGTTTTCTTGAGTTATGGGGTCCCAAACAAAGAATACATATTCTATTAGTGGCCAACACCAATATAGGTTAAATAACATTTTAGTTTTATATTATAATATGACTTGTTGAAATTTCTTTTAGTGAACCCTAATGATGTTTGATTTTTAAATACTTAAATCATTACATTCCACGATACATAGTTTTTTTTTTTTTTACTTTTTATTTAATTGTGTCTACCATCATACATTTTTGTTTGTTAACAGCGCTTTATAAATAAAATTATTATTATGATAAAAGAACGAGTATTCTTTCTCTGGCGCAGCCAGGGTCGAGTTTCGTTAAAGGGAAACAAAATTCATTGTAGTCCCTTTATCAGTTTCCACTGAGGAATTTTCTGGTGATGTGGCAGGTCTGCAGCAGTACCGCCCTCTGACAGGCAACGAGAATGTTCCTAGGAATGCCAAGGGCCTTGAAGGTATCTGTGAGGTCAGTTGTTATTATCCCCTCGGTTGATATGACAATGGGGTATATTGTTGTTTTAGAAAGCTTCCATAGACGCTTAATCTCCAAGCCTAGGTTCCCATATTTTCGTTGTTTTTCTAACTCAGTTTTTCTTAAGTTGTGAGATAGTGGTACTGCAATGTCGATAATGGTAGCGACTTTTTCCTTTTTATCGATGAGCAGCAGATCAGGGCGATTAAAATCAACTGTTTTGTCGGTCAAAATAGGTCTATCCCAGTACAGCAGATAATCAGTAGATTCGAGAACCTCTTGTGGTGAGTATTTGTAATAAGGAGGAGTATCCTTCCCGATCAAATTGTGTGTCAAAGCCAAGTGCTGGTGTATTAGCTTTGCAACTTGGTTATGGCGACCTAAGTAAGCAGATTCCGATAGGGCTGAACATCCTGCCATTATGTGTTCAATTGACTCACCAACATTTCCACATTTTCGGCATTTGTCAACAATATTGAGTTTTAGGATATGTTTCTCGTAATTTTTTGTCCTAATTACTCTGTCCTGTATTGCTGTAACAAAGCCTTCAGTTTCAGGGTAGAGATGACCTGCTTTGAGCCACGCTAAGGAAGCGGTCTTGTCAATGTTGTCCCCATGTAATATTGCCGGGAATTTTCCGTGGAGTGTTTTTTCTTCCCATTGACGAATCTCATGCCCTGCGTCGTCCAGTCCGATATTAACATCAACATTGTGTAGGTTCAGAGGGGTCGCATCGGAGTCGTACCTGCGTAGGAAGGAAATTAGTTCGTTGCTGGAGGCGTGCAGTTTTGATCGTATTTTTGATACTTGCATCTTACACAGTTTGAAGATGTTCTGCAATCCACGGCCTCCATCCTTTCTGGGCAGGTATAACCTTATGGTGGAGGACTTGGGATGTAGGCATCGAAATTTGGTTAATAATTTCCTCGTGAGCCTGTCAATGTCGTGTAGGTCAGTGTCAGTCCATTTGATGACGCCGAAAGTGTATAGGAGCACTGGGACGGCCCAACTATTTATTGCAGTGATGAGGTTACCGCCAGACAGTTTTGTATTGAGAATTTTATTAATTCTTTGCTTGTATTATTATTATTATTATTATTATTATAAGCGGTGGTTATTTGTTTGATTTGTTTACTTAGATCTAATACTCTAGACTCTAAATAGTAAGGCTAGTACTATACTTTAGTAATACTAAGCTAAATTGCTTAAAACTTAACAATACAAATTGATGTTTTAATACCTTTTCAAACTTTGGAGTCCAAATTTTAAAATACTGATCGGGACTTTCCTAATGACTTTAATGTCTGTGGGGATTCCCACATTTTTGATGATAAAAATAATAAAAAAGCATTTGTTTCCATTACAGAACAAGAGAGTTCTAAAACTTCCGTTTCCGTTTAAACGTCATTTGCAATGTAAATAATATTTACAACTTAGTAATAGATCTAGTTGCTATATAAATCTAGAGTCTAGATCTAGTCCAAGTATAGATCTAAGTTCAAAATTGTTTATTATAAATTAGATCTATAGACTTTTCATTTTTGGTTTGTTTTATTTACACTCTAGATATAAAGTCTAAATAGATCTATATTAAATATATTATATAAATATAGAATGAATAAACTTTACCGAATAAATTTAAATAAAATTATAAACAATAATTCATAATAATAAATAAAGAATTAGATTATTAGAATCTAGAATAGATTTAAGTCAAATTAAGTATATTAAAATTATTATATAATTAATAATAATTAATATACTATAGATCTAGCTGATAATTGATTATTAAATTGATAGGAGATCTAAATCTAAATTTAATAAAATAGATATCTAGTATAATCTAGTAAAATATGATAGAATTAAATTAGAATAGAGTCTAGTCATAGTCTAGATCTTGCAACACTAGGTCACTAGGCTTGTGATTGTGTAGTCTACTGAGACTGAGACTGTCTAGTGTTAAGTAGTGTCTTATCATTATGTACTTCTAGTCTACTTGACTACTCTCTACTCACGACACACGTCTACTGCTACTCACTCACTCAGACTCAGCAGAGTATTCTGAGTCACTGCTGCTAGTCTTGAGACAAGTTTAAAAGTCTTAACTAAAATAACTTGATTTAAAATAGTTAAAATTAAAACTTAAGAACAAGGCTTAATTTTGTTGTTTAGTAATTAATTTTTAATTCTAGAATCTAGATTCTAAGATGACTGCTAAAGTCTTAGAAGAAAGACTAGTAAGAGTCTCAGTCTTAGTTAGAATTAGATTATATTAGAATTAAATGATCATCATCCATAGGTCTAATCTACTTCTACTAGTACTAGACTTAGACTAAGACTTAGAATTCAATGACTCTCATAAAAATTTATATGATAATTATATAAATATCATAATAGTCGTATGGCCCTAGAAACTCTGTTGATAGGCATATTTCCTCATACTCATAGTTATAGTAGTCTTAATAAGTCATAGCTTCCATTATCTCACAGATCTTGTCAAACCGCATACACATTTCCCTCACAACTTTGCAAATTATGCACTTTTTGTGGCATACTATGGTCACTAGGCAAGGCTCCCAAATACCACTCCCCCACTGCTCTCACAAAGTGATTGAACGATAATGCACCGAGCATGAAAGATATGCTATATAAAATGTAAGCAATTTTTTTAAAATTGCCAGATCATGATACAAGTGTAGTAACAGTGATATTAAATCATTGACTATGAAATAAAAATATATAGACATCTAGATCTATCAGGATTCTAGCAGCTTAGGTATTAGGTGTCTCCAAATTAATGTAGAATGTACAGACAGACTTTTAAAATTTAAGGCCAATGAATCATAGAATTTTTGAAATTATAATTTTTTTATATAATTCTTTGCTTTCTTCAGTTTTTTACTTATTTCTGGGTCGTTGTTTTTTTTTTTACATGAATTTTATTAGAAAATATTATTGTAAGAATAGAGGTATTGGACTATTCGAAGAGAAAAGTCCTTTGTTAATATTCACTGTATTAGGGTTACTTAAAAATCCTAGATATATTTTTTCTAGGTCTAACTATTACCATTCTAAAAATAGGAACAAGTATGTGAATTTATCCATACTTCATATAGTTGTCATTACCTGTGTTTGTTTCAAATATTCAAGTCAGTCTTCTCAATGTCTGGATCTAAATTTCATAGTGATTTTTTGTTTTCTTGAATGACAGTTTACTACAATATGCCTCCAAAGTTTGCAAGAATACCAGATGGCTCAGACAGGGCTGGATCACAAGAAGCTGAGAGAGTATGTTAAAACTTCATATTTCTTTGTTGTTGTTTTAAAAGTCTTTCTTTTGGGTGGAGATTTACCTATTAAATTTGTTACAATTTACAGTTTAAATTTTTAAATAAGTTTTATGCATATATATTCT
This sequence comes from Biomphalaria straminea, assembly GCA_021533235.1. Classification (NCBI taxonomy): domain Eukaryota; kingdom Metazoa; phylum Mollusca; class Gastropoda; family Planorbidae; genus Biomphalaria; species Biomphalaria straminea. The sequence continues at coordinate 25,099,664 of JADKLZ010000166.1, forward strand.
AAGTAAAAGGAAAACTGCTTGCTACATATTGTGATTAAGAGGGGAGTTAGATCAATTTCAGTTTTCTGATTGCATAAATGTAAACCTCTGCGTAAGCGTATGCTTATATTGCTTATAAAACAAAATGTACTGCTGCAGGGGTAAACGACTGTATAGAAAATACAAAAAAAACATGCATAAATGTACCCTGCGGGAAATCGGAAGGGGCGGAGAGGTCAGGCAAAGATGAATGGGAAGAGGGGGTAGTAGAGTGACCATCGCATATTAAACAAAGGTGTGTTGGTTGATCCCGTTAGGTTGGAGGGTACCTGACATAAAAATAAGTTTGTTTTCAGTCTGCAGACAGGTGTTTTTGTCATTGCATTGTTGTATAGCAGTGATGATGAGATCAGTGGTACCCCTGACCTCTCCGCCCCCTTCCGATTTCCTGCGCTTTTACACCCAGCGTAGCTCATTTCTTTTCTGCCTCAATAGAGAACAACATTGGACAGATAAGTTACCTTAAGACTCTTTTGTGTTAATTGTTTGTTATTTTTTGTTTGTTTCGTAGCTGATGAAGGCCTCGTGGCCCAAACGTCCTTTGTTTTACTTGGTCCCGCAGGGTACATTTATGCATTTTTTTTTTTTTTTTGTATTTAATATTGCTTATGTATATTTATATATCTCTAAACTACTAAAGTGATTTTTATAAGGCTTTCTGTTGTCTGGTAAAAAGTTGTACACGTTATTTCTCCCACACCCAATCTCAGATCAAATTGACACTGTGCATTAAATTTTTTTTTATTGTACCTGACAAAACATGAGTCAATAATAAAATTTGTTAATTCATTTTTTGAAATTAATTATTTATTGTTTGGTATCAACAAGGGAAAGGAATTGTACTTGACTTATGTGGTTGTATAAGTTGAATTAGTCCCCTTGAGGAGGCTCGAGCCCTGAGTTCGAATTCCAGCTGTAAACATTTTTTTTAAGTGATCACGCTAACATTTACCCAGCATGAAATTGACTAAACTAAAACTATTGGTAAAAATATTTGTAACCGCACAGATGTATTATAATTATTGTTAGTCTAAAATCTATTACAAATTTAATTACATGACTGATCCAAACTAATTGATACAATTGCACTTAATATAAGCTGTTAGTCTTTTTTTTTTTAAAGTATTTTTAAGTTTTTCTTGTTATGTTTATCTCAAGATTAAGTGGTGACGTTGATTCAGTACTAACTTAGCATTCTTGTATTTACTCTATTCTAAGTAAAAAAGTTCATATATATATATACTTTTCTTTTCATCTTTTTAAGCGAGGACTCTTGGATGGAAATTCTGATGATGAGGATTTCTTCTTGAAGTAAGTGTTCACCATTTTCATTAGTATTATTAGTTGCTGTTGCTAAGGAAATAAATTCAATTGGCAAAAAATGTTTAAAGGTTGGGGAGAACATAAAGTATGACCTTAAAAAGGATTTAGTTTTGACCTGAGCTTTATATTTAAATATATATTGCATTAAGCTTTGAATTATGCAGGCAGAAAAGTGTTTTGCTATTTATTGTTATGATATATTCTACTTAAATGGCTGCCTGGTTGTGCAGTATGTGCGCGGACTGTCATTGAGACCTCTCGATGGTCCCGGGTTCATACCCTGTCGTCTGCCAGAGGTTTGGACTAGGAGGCAAATTATCTTCATCTCAGAAAAACACCTGGAACAAAGTACAACATTCCACAATCCTAGTCTTTTCTGACATGAAGACTGAAAATGATTTATTTTTTAATTGTAGGTACAAAGACCAAGCCTACAAACTCAAAGCTATTTAAGCTCTATGATTCCACATAACTGAATTTCTTTCTTTCAGAGGGCCTCGAGTTAACACAGACAAACTTAAATCTGACCCTAAAATCAACAGGTAAATGAAGAATCAAGTATTTATTTATCTTTTCTTTTTAAAAAAATATTTAATCTGCTTCCATTTGTTATTATTATTATTGTTTAAATTACAGTTTACCTTTGCTAACATAAAATGTCCACATTGGTCCAATCACATTTTAGACTGTACATCTAATGGCTACATACTGCCTATTTGTGAAGAAATATATTTTGGCTTGGATTTTTAAAAATTCCTAATCATCATTTCTTTCCTGTGGTAGGGTTTTAACGACTTTGACAGGAAAATGTTTCAATTGCTTCAAAATTAAGTTGACTCAACAGAAAAGAAAGTAAAAATTAAAGTTTAAAACTTGAAACTGTATATCATCAACACCTCTCCTTTGTGTTCTTCATTGGACATAGGGTCTCAGTAGAAACATGCGACTCTCCAGACTTTTGCTAGTTTTTTAATGGCTTCCCAACTCTTTCCTGTCCTCTCAGCTTCATCTATCACACTTCACGGCCACATACTTTTTAGTCTACCTCTGCTCTCTTGTGTCCTGAGAATTCCAATTTTAAGTCCGGTGCAGTTCTGTTGTTGGCATCAATTTTTTTTTTAGCATGTGGCCAATCCATCTTCACTATCTAAGATCTGCAACCTTTTAAAGTAAAACTGTATAATCTAAATAAAGAGACATGTTTGTGTATTGTGACTGATGTATTTTTGTTGGGCAGACTTCATGGGCAAGTGGAGGAAGTCGTTGACATCATGAAGTCCAATGTGAACAAAGTCATTGAGAGAGGAGACCGGCTGGAAGATTTACAAGACAAATCTGGTCAGTGCTGGATCTAAATATGTATTTTGTGATAATAGTTCTATGTCTAAATTTTGTTTTCCCTTTGATTGTATGTTTTAACCTCAGGTAGAAAAAATATTTTAAAAAATATAGAAGCTGTTTGTGTGCTGGAGAAACAACATCCTAGTCAGTATCATAAATTATAACCTGTTTTATATAATAAATCTTCAGTTGTTCAATTAAGGTCTTGTTGTACATTCTTCTTACAGATTTTTATTATTTAAAGAGCTAAGTCAGATTTAGGAATAGAGCTAAAAAAAAATGTTTTTCTCCCTACTTTATCTACCTGTTGAATGAATGTCCTAGAGTTGAGACTGCACTTTTAAGTACTCTAATGTAATTATGAGGTTAATTAGTTAATCTCTCTTGGCCTTGAGATTGGAGCAGTAACATGACAGACACATTTCTATAGTTAATTTTGTTAATTCTTTTATTTCTTTTTGAAAACAACAGAATCATTTTTTTTTTTGTAACAAATAATTATAACAAAAAAAAATTATTTTATATTTGTCTTTAGTTTTAAAGTATTTTGTGTCTTTACTGCATAGAAATTGTATCACATTTTACAATGATTTTAACTTTTTTATTTCTTCTGTGTTTGTCTCCAGAGAGTTTATCAAGTCATTCCGACATGTTCAGAGCCAGATCTAAAAATCTTCATAAAGCCATGTGGTGGAAGAACTGCAGAGTAGGAAACTTTTTTTGTTTTGTTTGTTTTTGGTTCTAAATATTTAGTAAATTTTATTACTGCATACAGCTTTTAAGGCTAGGATTACATTACTAAACTTACTTACTTACTTAGACTTAGATCCTCCCATCCTGTTTGGTGCATTGGGGACCAAGCTGTCTCCACAAAGATAAAATGTTTCAAGTTTGTAGTTTCTGTAGCAATTGAGTTTTTACAGGTTGGGTTCGCTAGCCCCAGTACTAAAGGAAAAAAACAAAATATCTTTTTTATATATCTTTTTTTTTGTTCTTTGCCCATAGCAAAAATAAAGGAAAGCTAAATCAAAGGTATCCAAAATTCACTCTTTTCTTGCTCGGTATATGTGACTTCTATTTGTATTTCACACTGTCCAACACACCCAGTACTTCAACAGCCTAGTAGAGTGTAAGGTAGTAAGTACGTAAAGTTAGCCCTTTCAGACCTTGTGGTCTTTAGGGGCAGATGATGTCCAGCTCAACTGTTTCTATGGCTGACAGCAAGGCTGTCTTGTAGCCATCTGCATTTACTTTCTGAACTTTGATCAGTTATATATTAGAGTTGGGTTGAGTCTGAGGTATACTGAAATCCCAATGTTCATAATCTCAATGTTCATAATCCCAGTTTTCACTGTGACCTGAATTTGTTTGAACTAAGACCTCTCAATTTGAAAGCCAAGTGTTTTACCACTCTGCTAACCCACCCCAAACTTATATAAAATTGATTTCTTGGAATTAGCAAGTATCCATAATTGGTGAAATGTATATTATGCATAATGAAGGGCTAAAAAAATTTTTTTTTTATATATATTTTTTAAAATAATTAATGGATGTGATATTTCTTGTCAGTTTGACTAACACTCTCCAAATTTTTTTTTTTTTTTCAGATGAAGCTGATCATTGCTGGTGTTGTTGTTGTTATTATTACAATTATTGTCAGTAAGTTGTTATTTTTAAACTGAAACTCAGCATTTGTCTCTCTTTGTGTCTTGCTGTCACAATGGCTGTCTGGAGGTGTCCCTGTGTGGTATGTGCTTTGAACTGTCTTTCAGTTGTCTCTATGATTCTGGTTTTTGATCCCTGCCTGCCACTGTCCCCTGTCATTCTGTTAAAGCAGCGGTTCTCAACCTTTTTACAACCCCTCTTTACAATCCCACACTCTCCTGCGACCCCCCCCCCACACACACACACACACAGCAATAGAAGAATAAACATAAAAAATCCATTTTTTTGATGGTCTTTGGCAAATACTCATTTGACCCCAAGTGTGTCGCGACCCTCAGGTTGAGAACCCCTGTGTTAAAGGTTTGGGCTAGAATGTGACTATCTTCAACAAACCCCTGTGTTAAAGGTTTGGGCTAGAATGTGACTATCTTCAAATCAGATCTGAAGCATGTAAAACAAAACGTTTTAGAGATTTAAAGCTTTTTCACATTTTCTAAACCCATTGAAGGAGGCAAGATGGCTGAGTGGTCAAGAGCTTGGCTTCCCAACTGAGGTGTCTTGGGTTTGAATCTCACTGAAGACTGGGGGGGGGGGGATTGTTAGCGGATTTTTAAGACATACCCAAGACCAGCCAAATCTTATGAGTACCTGACACGAGTTGGGGAAAGTAAAGACAGATGGCTACATGACATATTCTAAGTTAGTTTAAAACCCATTTACAGTCTTAACCACCTAGCTAAGTTACAATCTTAGAAGTAATGAAATGGCCAAAGAAAAAAAGCATTTTACAATTACAAATGTTTATAGTAGAAGTTGACTATATAGTCAATTACCAACGATATGATCAAATTGTTTCAAAACTTGACTAAGTTAATTAAGTCATTATCACACTTAGGTTATTTTAAATTATGTTGGATTTTCTAATAATTTCCATCATCAAATAACTTATCACTACAATAAATGTAATGACTTAAGGACCTGTGAAATATTGGTTCTTTTGCGTACGTCCGTGATTTTCAATTTAATTTTCCACTCTCTACTTTGGAGTTCTAATATCATATGAGGTCCCATACTTACTTAAAGTAAAGGAACACTGATCTTGAAAAAATGTTAGCACATCATTTTCTTATTTTTATCTTATCTTATTTAAAGTCAACCATTTGTTAATTAAATTGTGTTCACTTGGTAGTTAATTATTCTATCATTTATTACACTATTAAACCACTAATTATTAAATGAAGTTTTTGTCTTTGTTGTTTTCTAATTTAAAAAAAAAATAAAAAAATTTCAATTCTCAGTCATCATAGTGGTCCAGTATTCAGGCTCCAGTTAAAACTGTCCAGTATGTTGGTGGCAATTGTTGAAGGATGTGGATCCACACGCCATTGTTACAGATGGATATCCAGGCGACAGAGTTGTGAGTTTGAGGCAGAAGTAAAAAGGGATAAATATTGTTTCAGAGTTTTATCATGTTTAATATTTTTGTAATGATTGCTATTTTTAAATGATTTTCTTCTTTTTACTTTTTGAGGTCTATTTATTTTAAACCAGCATTTATTTCAGTTCTATGTGATATTTGACATTTTAACTTATTGTACAGCTTTTAAAAATTTAAATGATTGAGAACAAAATTAAAGCTTATCTCAAAGATTTATATTTAGTTGTAAGAGGAAAGAAAGTGCTATTACATGGATTTCCAGTGTGATGCTGTTAATTCAAAGTCACAGGGAATAAAGACTACCTTATAATACACTTCAACAATGCAAATAACTGAATAATATTTTTATATATAATAAAGCTACTTCCCTTATTGAGTTCAGGATGTTACGAGTATTTTATATTTCATCGATGACAAAGTGTTTATAAGTAAACATGTTTTTTTAGCAATGGTTCTCTTGACCAGTTTTTTAACATTTTTTGTTTCAATCCTCAAGCATTGGTATCTTAATCCTAAAAGTACTCTCACCCAATAACACCTGATACTTGCCATTCATGAAAAACACAAAATGGGATACTAAAGATGAATCAATGTCAGAATTGACTGCTGGCTTTGTATGAGCTAGTGAAATTTTAATTATCAGGAGCTGGGCCTAAAGGACTTCATTTTTTTTTTTCCCAGTAAGGTCAAAGAAAGGAAAATAAATGATGAGAATTCAATTACAGCAGAATTTGTATTTATGTGAGTTTGAATTATCAGGAATCCACTGTATGTGAATGCAAAAGAATAATTTTGTATTTACAATTGAATTTTGTGTGTGTGTACATAGATGTACAAAGTTTTGACTCTCCAGTTTTCTTTGAACTTTTAAGAATTCGTTGAGGTTTAATGTGTACATAATTTTTTTCTGCCAAATAGGCAAGTGAATGTTAGGTGTATTTCATTCCTCACGGTTGCTCATATTGGTAGTTGTAATAAAACACTGAGGGATGTCCCAAAGTCATGACTAGCATATTGTCTTTATGACAGACCAATGGGGGCAAGACCTCCCTACTCTGTGAGTGCTGCAAAGGAACAACCACAGGTTTGGTGGATATTTTTATTATGAGGTAGTTTGTTTTTTTTGTTCTTTTAATGTTTTGTTCCCATTTTTTCATGTTACTTTATTGAAGTTCATGTTGAAGTAATAAGGTTACCCTAACTTACATTATTTGGTTTAAAATCAGCATAAATCTTACGAGGCTCTTTGAGACTGAAAACTTTAACCCTATGTGAATATGCTGTAACGAGCTCTTGATAAGGAATATGTTGTGACCTGTGGTAACCACTGCTGTGATGAGACCAACATTGATGCATTTTTTTATCAATAAGAAAGCAATTTTGAAAGTCTACAATTAAATGACATTTTATTTAAAAATTTGGTCGAGAGCAAGAATTCTGTCCTGTTAAGTCCAGGTTTTTTTCTTAGCTCTATTATTCATGCTCCCTTTACTCGCCTCTATTGTTTTTTTGATGGTGCTCTTAAGAAGTGTAATTGAGTTAGCCCTTGATATATTAGCATCTGAGGTCGGTAAGAAGTAAATGTTTTGTTATTGTCTTGACCAATCAAGAAACTTTTCTTTCCAACACAAAACTTAAGGTGGGCTCTGATACATTAGTCTAATCTATTCTTCACCTTTATCAAGTTTTTCATTCAGTGAAATGTACATATTTTTACCAGTTGTATAATTCTTTTTTTGGCTGGGAAAGAATTGTTTTGTGTATGTGGTTTTATTTCTCCATGTTTTCAAAGCTCATTTTCATCACTCAAGATCCATTACAACTTTTTATCTTTTTGTTTATTGCATAATGGGTTATGCATTTGAATTTTTTATTGGACGTCTATGGTTAATAATAAAAGAAATAATAATAATACAATTCTGTTGTTTGTGTTTTTTTTTAAAGCATGTTTGACTTTAAAAATCTTGCAAAGGGAACGAAAGAAAAACACATGCGTCAGTAAAACATTGAGGATTTATTTCATAACATGATACAAAAGTAGCGGAAGGTGTTAATACATACCAATATATAAATATCAACAATAGTGTACCGTGTCCAGTTTTTAAATAAAGTTTGAAGTGTACCAAATCTGACCACATTAATAGGAAATAAATATAGCATTGAACATGCATTGGACCACAGATAAACATGAAATATATTCAGTTGTTAAATCACACCTGACCACATCGTTTATGTGAAAACAAAATGTTCACCACGCCCCCCCGCATAAACTATTTTGAGCATCAGACTATTGTTATTCTGTACACACAATAAATTTATGAGACGACAATGAAACAGTGTTATACAAGTTAAATAGTATATGTTTGTGATCACATCAAAATACAATGATGGTCTCGAGCAAGTTACAAATAACTGGGGGGGAGAAAAAAAAAAGACAATAATTAGGCACCAATCAGTTCAAACAATTAACTGACTAAATAACACAAATATTTTAACTAAGAAAATATTACATAAACAATAAGGATGATGAAATGTGCCTGGTTAAAAATATATTTTTTTTTTAACTGGCCATAACAGAAACCATTATGTAATTATTCTAACTTTTTGATTTCTACTCCTATTTACCACAAGTTAAACAGACAAAATAACAGACACAAAGCATGAGATCAATAACTAAATGTAGGATGGAAACTAATACTACATACATAGACACATACAAAAGTGTGGTTTAAGAGAGGAGCTGATCAACAAATGATGTGTACATTGTTTTTATTATGATGTTTACTATATATATATATATATAAAGTTCACCTGCATTGAACATTGACATTTTAACATAGTTCCAGACAAAGACATAAACTTTTGCTGTGTGAGATGCTATGTTTAGCAATGATTCTTCTTTTCTGATTGAAGTTTGAAACAAGCAATAGAATACTTTTAAAAAACAAAGCTCATTGAGGGGAACAAACTAATTTACCTAAAAATTACAGGGCTTAGCTCCCTGTCCGCTATAAAAAACAAAATAGATTAATTCGTACTAAATGATGAACTTTTTGGTTGATTCATGTATTGTCATTGACTGCATAACTTTGCAAAATTGCAACTGTATCCAAAATTTGAAGTGGGAGAGAAAACTTTTTCAATAAGGGGATTAATCCATATATACATCCAATCCACATCTCTCATTAAGTAGCATTTATTCTCTCTATTTGGATATAAATCAAAGTAGTTAATCACCAACAGTTAATTAACTAACTGGTTAAATGTATTGATTGATTCATGTCAATGAATAATTGTGAAAAGCTTGAACTGGATCAGGAAATGGGAGAAAAAAAAAACATTCAAACTTTTGACCAGACAAGAGTTGATTGAAGCTTTTTGAAAAACAAATATGGAGGGTTCATCAAATAAATACCAAAGTTTGCAAGAGAAGATAATCAGTTGAAAGCAATAATAATGAACTAGGTGTTCCATTTTGAAACTAAGAATCAAATTTAAGTTGATTTATTTAAACATTTTATCATTATAGATTTTAGATACTTTAAAATATTTTCATGTGAATGGCAGAATTGTAAAGAACAGTAGCACAAATGCATCTCTGCCTGTTCCGTGTTTACAAAAAATGTTTATAAAAAATGATAATATACAAAAGAATGACAAAGAAATATACTCTGTTCATTTCTATTCTCTCCCCATAACACTATGAGACAGTTTCAAAGAATTCAAACAATGCGTTGCTGGTAACACAGAAAGGATTTCATGAGAACTTGTAGTAACAAGGAGAATCAGAAATGTTAAAACAATTGAAACACAGCAACAAAATTGAAAGCTACACAAATTCTGTATTAAAAATAACAAATTGACTATTCAAATTCAATTCTGGAGAGATGAATAAAAAAAAATGGAGCCAACTACATTGATTGAATCATATGAATGCAGTGCATATCAGGAGGAAACCATGACAACATAATCGAATCGTTCATTAGCAAATCTCATCATTTAGCAACCAGATTTCCTGAGGACTTATTTACACAATACAAACATGAAGCAGAGCAGTCAAGAAAAAGTCAGAATGTTGGGTCTATGGCAAGCTGATGCAAAACTTGGATTGTGATGAAACAAACACATTCACACACAACTCTTGTCACCAGGGCCAGCCTTACATAATTGGAGACCCAAGGCCAAGTGGATAGGATGGCCCAAAATGAAATCTAAATCTAAGTTAACTTCATAGAGCGCCAATAGCATGAATGTGCTTTATGGACATGATCGACAAATCACCAAAAGAACTAATAGTCTTCTAACATAAGGAGTCTAACAAGTAGATCTAAACATTCATGAATGACAGTAAAGAATTAGAGCTAGGCTAGTTGACATAGAACCAAAGATTTCTGCTGCTTGAGATTGGAACCGTTTCCTAATTTGTTTCTCTAACAAAAAAAACTTCTTTTAGTTCTATTTGAGGCCTCCACCACATGAGGGCCCTAGGTTGCAGCCTAGTTTAACTATGATTAAGGCTGGCCCTGTTGTCACCATAGACTTTGTGTTTTCTTAAAAAAAAAAGAGAAGAAAAAAAAATGAACCGTAGTATTCTGTTTAAATGCAGGAAAATATGGCATCCAACATAATGGCGGTACATTCCAAGCTTTCATAAAACACTGAACAGCCTGCTGCCCCTTTGACTAGGGACACTTAGGGAAAAGGCTGAGAGCTGTTATGTGACATAATAGGGGAGATAGACAATGCTAAATACACATTCTTGTAAAATTAAAAGATGAATCAAAGTAACTTTTGATAATTTTAATATGTGTTAAGCATTATTTGTTGTTTTTTTTTTAATAAAAAAAATATATTAAGAAGAAATGGGTTGAGAGTACATTTTTTTTACTTCTTTAAAAAAAAAAAGTTTTGGAAGCCCTGATCAAAATACAAATAAGCCAGTATAGTGAGAAATAAACTGAGATCCTGTCGCATGAGCTATTGGATCGATGATTGTCTGATTTAAGGCTTACACATATAACATAAGGTACATTATCATTATCACTGCACTTGCCTCAAATTAGCATATAGAATCAAGCCTTGCCACACAAGTGGCTATATCTAGCTCTACTGGATGGATATGCATACGTCAAAGAGTTAAAACCAATGCTTATAATCCTAGACACTTCTCAACTCTTATTTTTTAAGGGGTCAAAAAAGACATTAAAGGCTAAGTGAGCACAGTTGCATTGATTTGGTCTAGAACTAATATAATATCAAGGTTTGAATTAATATACATTCATATTTGCATTGTTTTTAATATCTTTTAGCTTTACCTTGGTTTAGCTAATAGTGATGTCTTTCTTATACACTAAATAAAAACATCAAAACAAAGCTATTATGTAGCCCCTGTGTTAATAATAGTTATCAACATTAATCTATAAATTGATTGGTTTAAGCTGGAATACTATCATGATCAATACCAAAGTTGTCTAGACAGGGAAAAGATTAAAACTTAAATTACCATTATGTGAGTTACAAATAATAAAACATAAAATATAATTTTCTAATTTCCTGTATGAGCTAAGTGATGCTCACATTAGAACAAGAGAGCTTAGTGGCCAAGAAAACATCCCTACGAATATAGGCTAACAAAAAAAATTAGGAATATTTTAAAACCAAACTAAAATATAGTCACAGAGAACTAATTGGCCCCCAAAAAAAAACTTTCATCAAGGTAGCAAAATTATTGTTAATACCCAGTAAGATTATGTGAGCATTTAACCATACTCAAGCATTTCAATTATGGCCTCAACAATGTTGGACATTTTTTGGCCTCCCATTCAGACCAAGATACACAACTAGATTTATGTGGTCTATATGTTTTACGTAAACCCTGTCTTCAAATTAAAAAACAAACACTAGATTCTACATACCAGTCAGTTTGGGGCATGCTGATGGGCAATACCCAGCAGTCCCAGTGCCACAACAACTTAACAATAAACGTTCAAAATGTGCATTAACAGACAACATCTTACATCTTAGTAGTAACATATTTTCATCAGAAGTCTACAACACCAACAAAATCCAGCTGAGGGGCAAAGCAAATAAACATTTTAAGAAAAAGGGGGATGAAACATTGAAACAGAACAAGAATGCGCTCAGATAAAATGGACCAGCAGCAAACAAAAGTGTTCTAGTTAAACAGAAACAAGTTTGCAGAAAAACAACAAGACACTGATGGACTGTGCTTCCAGTATAGCATAACTATCAGAGATATAAATATATTTAAAAAAAAATAATTAAAAAAGTACTTTTTAAACAAAAAAAGCTCATATTAAGTGTAATTGTATCAATTAGTTTGGATCATTCAAGTTATTAAATTGACCTAGACATAAAATCTGTGCGATTAGAAATATTTTTACCAATTGTATTTGTTAAGCTTTTAGCTTTCTCAATGCCCTATCACTTCCAGTGGTGAAAGAGGGAAGGGAGGGGGGTATCTTGGTGAATGTTTGAATCATGGCTTTTTAAATGCATAAAAACATCCACTCAGGGCACAAGAGAACTCAATGGGATTATTTCAACCTATACCACCACTTCTGTCAAGTATGATTTCTTTCCCTTGTTCAAGATACCAAACAAAATAGTTAATTAACAAGAGTTAATCAACTAATTGGTTAATTGTTTTTATTGAATGTTGTGTTGTCAGGTAAAAGAAATAAATGTGCACAATTTTTAGCTTAATCCAAGATTGGGTGTGGGAGAAATAATGTGTACAAACTTTTTACCACGCAGACAGACAGTTGAAATTAGCTTTGTAAAAAGCAGAAGGGGGGAGGAGGGCATATATCTGGTATTTGGTCAAGGTTGTACAAAAAGCATGTGAATAGATATAGCCCATAATGCAATGTCGCTACAAAGTAAATGAATAAGTTGACAGTACCACCTTTACCCTTCAAGTTAACATCTTTGTAAAATAAGCTGAGACATCAACATAATGGAGTATTGTTTTCATTCAAAGAAAAAGACTTTTTAAAAACAAAATATATATATATATATTTAATATGTGTATATATACAACTAAAACTAAAGTTTGAAAGAGAAAATTTGTTGACTCAATATTGCACAGATAGAAGAGTTCCAAAATAATAAAAAGGAAAGAAAAAAAAAAGTCTTTTAAATACTTACAACCATTAAAACATCAAAGAGAATTTCCAATAGAATTCATTCACTGATTCGCAGGGTGTATAACCGGGTTAATTAAAATGATAAAATCAGCAATCCTTTACTCTAAAGAACAAATGATGGAATAGCAGCAAACAAAAAGAACTATATTGTGAAAGAGACTTGTTTCTGGGGACAAAGAAAGGAATAGCACAAGATGGCTACCAAATCATAGTCTTATAATTATGAAGGTTGACAGAGTGGTTAAATATTTGACAGCAAAGGTCCCAAGTTCAAAACCTGTGGGGAGAATTTTTCTTCCTCGAGTCTGTTTTAATAGAAAAAAACGAAGTTTGATGAGGCAAAAATAGCAGTTTTGCTTTGTACAGAAATGTAAAATATGGGTACATAAAGGGTAGACTACTCTAAAAAAAAATTGACTACTTATTTGTGATCATGCTATTCCATCACTTGTGTCTGTAACAGATGACTTTCATACCTGGTTGCGCTGAAGTTAAGAGAATAAGAGCTTAAGCTCTCAGTGATTCCCTAAATAAAAGAAATGAACCCGTTGCTATAAAGTAGAAAGTGAATTAGTTTATGGCGTTTCATAATAGAAACAAATGATAACAATTCACTCTTTAAAAACATAATGTTAAAAATGCTAATTTTAAAACAGTCCTAGAGAGGACGCAAACATGGCACCTAAAGATGGAAACAAAAAAAAAAAGATGAAAGCAGCATAACTACATTGAAAAAAATAATACTTATCATTTGAAAAAAATGTACAATTTTGATTGAATGACATCTTTGTGCTTCAATGGTAGTCAAAACAAAAAAACATTTTTGTGCCATCAAAATAAAAATATGCATTTCAAAAAAACTCTTCCTAAGTTGTACAAGCCTTATTTTGATTATAGGATGTATTTTTGTTGATTATGAAGCTACTGTAAGGGAAGGAAGTGAGGACGAAGAGAAACTTGAAATAATTCAGAATGTTTCTCACAGGTTGGTCCAACATTGATAGTGTTACTTTATTTTGTTATCTTTCAATAAAAATGAATATCTTACATCAAATGAAGAACTATGATTTCCTTAAAAATGTTGTTTAGAAATGATACTAATGATCTTTTTTTTGGAAGTATTATAAAATATAAGATAAGAATATTGAAACAAAAGTTCTTACTGTAGCCATCAATTAAAATAACATTACTAGGAACAGAACAAAGACAAATATTTTATGTTGTTTTTTTGTTGCCATTCAATAATTATTTACCTTGTTTTGTTGTAACCAAAAATAAATGTTACAAATAGAAAAAAAAATTAAAAAATTCAAATATTGATTTTATTCATGTATCAAACAATTTTTCCATTTCTCCAATCAAATAGTCAGAAATAAAGAGATTGATCCAAAAAAGCAAACCATAATTTTCTCATTTCAAAGACCAAATTTACAAGAATTATACATACACTTTAAACAGAGTCATAAATGATTACATAAACGTAAAGACACAAATCTAGTTTTGTCCAACTAATAGACTGGTTTATCATAAAAATTAATATAGAAATAATTTTATACAGTGGTATCACAAAAAGTTATTTCAAGTTATTATAATTTTTTAAAAAAAAGGTCAATGTACCTACTTCAAAAACTAGTAGCTTAAGAATATATATATATATAAAGTATACATTTGTACATATAAAGAAATGTTCAAGATTTATAGAGTTAATTTTTTCTAAGCTACCTTCAAACAATACTTTAAAAAGACATTATAGCAATGTCTTGCAGTTTAGCCACAATGCAAGTAAGCATTGAGTAGCAGGTCTTCCAAGTAGTTCAGAAGTACAAACTTAAACTTACTCTGTGTTTAGCTATTTCATGGTCAAAGTTACCTTTTGAGGGTAGAAAATGTCCAGAGCCATACAATGTATATAGCAACTTATATTAATAATGTCAATGGTCTATTACTGTTGACCCACAGAAAGTATATGACTGATTCTTATTTAGCTATAAAATGCAAAAAAAGTCACCCTGTTTAATAATAGGCAATGGTCAAAAACTTTTCCAGGCAACGCCAATGTCAAAGCTTTTTATTTCAGCGATACCAATATTCAAGCCTTTATTTCAACAATGCCAATGGTTAAGACTCTATTTAAACAATGCCAAAGGTCAAGCTTTTAGTTAAGCAATGCCATTAGTTGAGCCTTAATGTAGACCCAAGATCACCATTATATTAACAATCAGGTTCAAAGGCCAATAAGTTTCAAACTTATTGTTGTTTTGTTTTCTGTCTTTGTACATTCTTATATACAAGTGAAACAGACACAAATGAACTAGAAACATTCATTCTTTTCAAAAGTGTTCATTTACTAAAACATAAAAAAAAAAATATCCCCTAATAAAACAAGACAAAAAAAATTTGTTCACTAATATATTACAAATTTACCAAGATTAAAATATATTAAGTTGTTTCTAAATTGTCAATGTGGGGAGCAGAAAATAATCTGATTCTGTAAAACAAACAAAATAAAGTTCTTTACTAAAAACTTATGTCCTTTGTATAAAGATTAGTTTACCAATCTTAGATAAAGTACATCTGAAGACAATATTCTTTTTTTAAAAGTTTATGTACCAAGTAAAGCTAAAAAAAATCTTTTACTTACAAAAGCAAGAAGGTGCAATACCTTTGCTTACAAAAGTAGTTTTGCAGAATGATACAATTAAACAACGTTCAAATATGAACTTATGTTGTAGAAAGAAACAAAACATAAAAACAAAACTTGTTCCTTGACGACAAAACAAAACATACACAACATACAAAGTAGAGGATATATGCTGCATCATAGCGCTATGTAATTCAATTACATGTTTTAGTATTAATAATAATAATACACTAATGGTGTATAAAAAAAAAACAACTAAAAGCATAACTACACAAAAAATATTTAAACTTCAAGTCTTATAGAGAACAGAGCAACTCATTTTTTTTGCTATTTATCTTTACAAAGTTTCTTCATCAAATTAAATTTATACAATATAACAAGTATTGAAAAGTTAATTGAATTGCAAATCTACAATTTAATAATGATTCTATGAAAAACAAATATCTTTATTCTAAATTTTGAGGAAATTGTTTTTTAATTTTGATTTAAAGAGAAAATATTTTAAATGAGATTATCATTTTTTTTAAACCATTGTCCTCAAAGGCAAAAAAAATCAAATTATTTATCCTGTCTTGTATTATTAATTTTACTTTAATACCTAGGTGAAATTCTTTAAAAATAGACTAGATCAGTTGAAAAAAAAATTACAAATCCTAGATTTGCATTTTTTTAGTCTGTATTTTCTGTGCTTTGGGGAAACCTTTGCATAAATAAATAAAAATGTATTAACACTAGTTCCTACAGAATAAAAAAAAAATACAAGCATCATAAACGCACTTGACAAAAGACAAGGAAAAACTACCTGAGGAACAAAGTGTGTGAAAGAGAATCCTGGTTTTTTTTTAGACACAGATTTCTGCAGTGAAGAGTTGATCTTAAAATCCTGCTGGCTTCTCTCGACAGTAAATGATCCTTTCCAGCCACGAACTTTCAAATCTGTTGTTTATTTATCACTGCCCTTCCATCAGGAACCGATGATGAAAGAAAGCTGCCATAGAGTCTTGGTGGGGAAAAAAAAACTCTAGCCTCTTTGACCAAAAAAATACCACTAGTTAAATAAATAAATAACATATTTTTACAAAACCAGAAATTCCATCGTAGCTAACGACACACATGAAATATTTTTCATTACCACCACTAATGTCACACAACAGGTGCTGCCAACTCACCAGCAACCTGCCCAACAGGGGAAAAGACACTGATGGTAATTAGGTCAGTCACGGCTGCTGTAGTCACGGCTGCTGTAGTCACGGCTGCTGTAGTAAAATCTTTCACTCTGAATACACCCAAACAACACACAAACACATACAATCACAAGGTGAGCTTTTTGGGCCGGGTTCTGCCAATTTTTCTTTTCTGTTTAATGGCTTCGTACTCCTGCCTGGTCCTCAAAATGAAAGTTAAATCCACAGAGTTATTCAAGGCATAGAAAACATTGGCCCTGTCTGGAATCAAAAGTTCTGGAGAGAAAAACAAGCACACAAAATGTATCAATCAAATAAGAATCAAAACTTTTTTGTTTTATGGGAAATCAGAGCTTGCATGTTAAGCTTAAATAGTTTAGAGGAAGAGTTGCAATTTTTTTTGTGTGTGATTATAGCTCACATTTAGTTACCTGAGATCTGTGAAGACAGTCAGTCAGAGCTAAGTGATGGACTAATTTCAGAGCTAAGTGATGGACTAATTCTTACATTTTGGTTGACCAAAGAGATAATAAGTCAAAGCTCAGTGATGAACTAATTCTTACATTTTGGTTGACCATAGAGACAATAAGGAGGCGCGGTCGCTGAGCGGTAAAGCGCTTGGCTTCTGAACCGGGGGTCCTGGGTTCAAATCCTGGTGAAGGCTGGGATTTTTATTTCGGGATCCATGGGCGCCTCTGAGTCCACCCAGCTCTAATGGGTACCTGACATTAGTTGGGGAAAAGTAAAGGCGGTTGGTCGTTGTGCCGGCCACATGACACCCTCGTTAACCGTGGGCCACAGAATCAGATGACCTTTACATCATCTGCCCTATAGACCATAAGGTCTGAAAGGGGAACTTTACTTTTCTACTTTATAGAGACAATAAGTCAAAGCTCAGCAATGGACTAATTCTTACAGTTTGGTTGACCAAAGAGACAAAATATACCGTATACGAAACATTTTACAAAGAGACCAAAGAGACAAAATATATACGAAACATTTCTGGAAATCTCCTGAATTTATTAAAATCTCCTAAAAACTCTTAAAAAAACTCTAGAGAAAAATAGACAAAATTCTCATTAGTGGGAGTGATTCATTGCGGAAAACGCCAATCCTATGCGTGATAAAAGAAAAAAGGCATTTTCAGCTTTCATGTAATAAAATGTAATAATCTAGCAAATTTTTACCTTAATCAGATGTTTGACTACTTTATTTACTTTATAGGAGGCCTATTGGTATATAAATATGCCATTGGTTACAGGGTTCATAATGTATAGATCGCAATTTTTAACTTAGTAAAGAAAGAATGAAATTCAAAGTCGATTTTGTTTTCTTATACAAAATCTTAACTCTTTGACTCCGGAACAACGATTTTTCGTTGATTTTAAAAAGGGGGGAAAAGAACGGACCAACGAATTTATCGTCAGCTATTTAAAATTTATTTTTTCGTTTCTATTCCACCAATTCATGTTTTTTATTGCTTAATTTTTTATCTAGAATAGTTTCCCTTTACTAAACATCCGGATCTGAGTTCACTGAATATGTTTTTAGTTTGTAGGAAGGTTTTAAAGTGATTGCATTTATTTTTTCTGTGAGCGTGTTTTATTTTACATGGACCATCAACCAGGGCAATCTAAACTTTGTAGATCTAAATATTTCTTTGATGAAGAAATCACATGACAGTGATTTTATTTTATCTGATGGTGATTTTTTTTTCTAAATCTAATAGTATCGATCTAGATCTAGTAAATTAATTTATACAATTTATAGAACTAGGGCTAGGTCTAGTAATGATGAAGTTTAGCTGATGAAGCAGCCCCACCCCCAGCTAAAGTTCAATGTAGATCTAGAACTAATTTAGCTGTTTCTACATCATCCAGATCTAAATCTAATCAGATAGAGGTCTACTCTAGATTAGTCTAGATCAAGGCACTGAAACAGAAAAATTTCAGATTTTTTCCACCAATAAATGTGGGTGTCAACCTGGACTTAGTCTAATGAGTTGGACTTTTTCGTTGAAGTAGTGACATTGGATTATTAGCTCCAGTTTATTATTTTTTATGTCTATTGCTGTTTCTTCTGTGGTTTTATGTATATAAATGGATAAAAATGAGGAAAAAAGTTCTTAGGATTCAATTTGGACAATAAATTTCTTAAAACATGAACTTGGATGGATATTTTCAATGTCAGTTGGTAAGTTTTTCATTTTTTCATTTTATATTCAAAACTCAAAATTACAACAACAACATAATTTGCATACGAGAAAACTTATCAAATAGAAAGAACATATCCATTTCTCTTTAATTGTATATCAAATTTATTATTTTCCAATAATAAATAAAAATGTTATACAAGTTATTTTGAAGCAGAGTAGCGCACTCCGAAATGGTGGAAAAATTAATTCCGCCCAAAAGTGGAAGATAATTCCGGAGTCAAAGAGTTAATTTTCACTTATTATCCTTATTCCCACACCGACTAGGCCCCGAGCAATCAGTTTCGCATAGGGCCCCACAATTGCTAGGACCGGCTCTGGCTTCGTGACATCAACCTAGAGAATATGCCATAAGACCAGGCAGCTTAACTACATGGAACCTTTTTTTTCTTAAAGGATTTAAACCTGAAGTACTTGCTACAATCTGGAACACCAAAGCAGCACTCACAAAATTCAAGTTAATAGACAAGGACAAAACTATATCTCTCAATCAATGAGGGTCAACAGTGGAATGAGGAATCCAAAATATAAGGTTCAAAAGAAGTCATGAAGCATTACACCTTTTTTTTTTAACAAATATCAAATCGGATATAAAGGTTTGATAGAGCTACACAAGGACTATCCTATTGTATGAAAGCATACATGGAATGCAAGGTGGCAAAATGTCTAAGAATTTTCTTGTTAGGTTAAAAAAAAAGATGCAGAAAGCCTCAAATTTAATGAAAACTTAAGGATGACGAAAAAAAAAAATTTAATGATTCACTAAAAACCTGTTCCAATAGACATAACTGAAAGATAGTGGAGGAACATTCTTTTTACTGCATTATAAATGATAATGTTCTTCATGATTGGTGAGTTTTAAGAGTAGTGACTTTTAGAATAAAAGGTTATGAAGAATAGGACTCTAAGGTTTCAAATAATGAATTAAATTTAAAGCATAAGCTAAAATTTTATTATTTAAATTTTAAAAGACAATATGTTGTTCTTGAAACTGTCAGGTAGAGTTGAGCTTTCGGTTCTTAGAACTCTAGGCCAGCAAAAGCGAACAAGAGCTCAATCTCACCAGTCTGAATAGGAACAGTGTACCTTCTGTCTAGCAGAAGGTCAGAGGCCACGTACACCGGGACCCCAGCCATTTTCTTTTTTTATACCAGGCTAACCATGGAGGACACGTTATTTATGTAACCGCCTCTCGACGAACGGCGCCTGGATTGTGACAAGCTTGTGGGAGCTTTTTTTACAACTTCGCACATTGCAATGAAGATACTCTCTCACCCCCTTAGGCACCCCCATGGGAGTCTTGTTTTGCTACCCTTTGACCTAATCGTTTCCTCCTAAGAACGTTTCCACCTGGGCGCCACTTTAAGGCAGGGTAGCACGACATAATAAAGACAACATTAAAAAAAAACATACCGCCATCTGGTAAAATCTGCAAAAGACAATATTTGTCTGCTTGTCCCTCCAGTCCATATTTCTCAATAATTTTCTCAATAACTGTGTGAGTATGATCACTGTTCAGCAACTAGTAAAGAGAAGCAAAGGAAAAACAACCTTAATGACAAGTTATAGGAACACAAAAATGAATACAAGAAAAAAATAAATACCTAAGATAATTTCTCAACTTATATGCAAAAATTTAAAGCCAATTCAATAACTCACTAGCCTTCCCTTCTACACTTCTATATTCAAACTGAATCTTTACCATAATACTTTTATATACATGCGCTGCATCGTTCTTGTTACTTTCAATGGAAACTTTGATGACATAGGAATCTGAAGATTTGAATGGTGTGTGTGAAGATGGGCTATCACTGTCTGATGAGATCACAGATGAGGTAGAGGACGAGTGAGACAGCTGTCAGCAGAATAATAAACAAAAAATTAAATTCCATTAAAATAGCAGTTTTAGATGCATCTGTTCATTTTAGTTTTACACAAGAGATGAGATCAGTTGTATTGTTTTCTTTTAATTATTCAATTGATACACAGAAACTGACTTGATAATTTCACAAATGATTTTAATAAACAAATACTATAACAGGTGTAGAAACTTTTGACAAAATAATTAATACTTGATTGTACATTTATTATTAGTAATGATGTGAAGGTACCAGGGCAAAAGTTTTTGACCTCAATATCTACTCTTTTAAAAAAAATATCAGCAGCTTGTGTTTCTCACTGTTTCTAGTATAAATATATATATAAGAATGTTAAAGGTCAATTGACTTTTTGTAATGTCAAAAGCATTCAATATAAAACTGTAATACTAAAAGTTAACTATCAAAACTTCAATATTAAGTTTCAGTAAGACTGTTGTATGAATATACATTTCATCTAGCCTCTGCATTATCATCATATTTTGGTATGTATAATGCACTATTGTAAAATATATTTAGACTAAGATTAGTGTTATGATGAACTGGACTATTTTTTTTTCCCAATTCCCTCCAGGATAATACAAAATATTATCATTATTTTTGTAGAATCTTTATTCTTAAAAAACAATCCAAAATAAATGAATGGTTCCAGTGCAAACATGTTTGAACTGACCTGAGAGACCTGACTGACCAGTGGACCAATGGTGGCAGCTATGGTGGGAGGGATACTCTCAATGCTGTGCCTCTCCTCCAGGCCACAAGAAAAAAGACCCAGCTTGTTGTCCAGCCTGGCTGGCTTTGTCCCTAAACTAGAGAGCAGAGAGAACAAACAAATTACACATCAAAGTCCTGAAACAAATCTTATCTTATACATTCCAAACATTACTTCCAAAAAGAAGATAATCACTTCCAATGCATTACATGTAGATCTAGTACTATATGTTAATCAGTGACTTAAACTCTGCTAAATCATTGGTTTTCCTGGCTGATCCAGGCAACCTATAACATTCACTAATAGCACTAAGGAAGAAGGAGCATTTGTACAAATTTGTCCTAGCATATGGAATAAGAAATCTGCTTTTGCGTTTTTTCTCAATATTTTATTAGGTTGTTTTTCTATTTCTAAATTATGATTAAGCTATTTTACATTTTTTTCTTCTGAACTAGCTTTCAACAGGTGTATGGAATCACTGAAGTAATTTCCCATTGTTAGATATATCAGCTATTGATATTATACAGAATGTTTTGTTTTGAAAATGAAAATCCCCATCAGTTACTAACTAGTACAAATTCGATGCATGTCTTAAATAATGGACTAATAAAATGATTGCTTAACTAGCTCAAGGTATATTACTTATCAACACTGTAAATAAAATTTACATTTATTTTACACAAAAGAAATTATATTTATTTAGGATTAATATTTTTATTAATATGGTTGGAGATGGATTGTGCAGCAATCACATGATAATAACTTTTAACTTATCAACACTGTAAATAAAATTTACATTTATTTCACACAAAAGAAATTATATTTATTTAGGATTAATATTTTTTATTAATATGGTTGGAGACAGATTGTGCAGCAATCACATGATAATATTTTAAACCAAATTAAAAAAAAAAAGCAAATAAAAAAAACAACTAATGTATTAGGATTTTTTTCTGACCCCAGAAATAGATAGGTGTAGAAAAGTAATAAATCTAGGGTGAAGAAGTATGTTAGTTAAATAGTGTCACTGAAACAGAATATTTTGTTATCACACCAAAACATAACCCAATTGTTGTTTTTCTAACAAACTAATCTTATTGAAAACAAAAACTAAAATAAAGCAATAGTATAGGAATTAGCTAATGAATTATGACTACCATATGGTTTATGCAGTATATAATAAATAAATAAATAAATATAGGTTACGTCCACAAACAATATTTTATTAACACTGCTGTTATCCCAGCATTAATTTTAGAATGAAAGATTTAAATGATGGGAATGTTAAATGTATTGCATATATAGTAAGGGATAAAATGAGATTTAAAAAAAAAATGTCAGAACTACGCCCCATCATTCTTCATTTTCAAAGAATTTTTCCTCAACGTAATAATAAATGTATTTGACAATATATTATTTAAAAAAAAAAAAAGATATTGAATAGACATTTCAAATGTTTTAAGATACATGTAAATGGTATACAACCTAAAATTTAAATATTTCTTATCCTGTAAATAACCTATATAAAACTGTTGTAAACATACTGATTGTATAAACTTTATTATTAATGCCCTACATTTATTAATAAATACAGTTTTCATGCTTATGTTATACTAAAATCAGTATTCTCAAAGACTCAAAAACAAAGATTTACTGCTGCAGGGGTGAACGGCTGTACAGAGAAGAAAATATATATATATATGTATATGCATGTTTATTGTATTTTCTACAATCAGTAAGACATGTCTTAAGTAGAGCTGATATGCCACATTCTTAAATTAAAATCATAGGAACAAAAAATGTTAGTTTATTTACCAATTAATAAAAAAATAAGTCCACTTGAGTAAATTATAGGAATGACAAGCAAGCTTCATAAAGTGTAAGAAATACAATAAGAGAAATAAAATTATAGGAACTAAAGATTTCAAATATAAGAGTCAAGCTTCAAATAGCTAGAAAGAAAAAACAAATTCTGAAAAATAAAAAAAAATATAAAAAACTAATGGTTTACAAAAATTAAGCAACCAACAAAAAGAAAAAAAAAATGATTTGTATACAAATGTAGGGGACTTATAGCTCTACTAGAATATTGGACTATGATTATATCATAAGCCAGAGACATGGGAACACAAAGACTAAGTCAATCCAATTGTATACGTGTCAAGGTCTAAACAGAAGTGTAAAATAAAAGTTTATTATACATTGGCTTCTCAAAGTTTTTAGCTTCTACAAAGAAGCATAAAGGGAAAGAGTTTGTTGAACTTAGAGTTTTTGGTTTGAAAACCAAAATATTCTTCTTCTTCGTTCTCATTTTTATGTTGGAGCGTTCAGATGACCAGACCAATACATGAGATGATCTGGGCAGTGGTTTCCAAATCAGGGAGCTCTCCATATAGTTTTATTTTTATTGGGGTGTTTAGAGGCCAGTGTCAGGGCAAAGGATAGAGAGGAATGGAAAAAGATGGTCTACATGTCTAGCTTGGTGCTGGTGCCCCAAAGGTCCACAGACTAAATGATAAGTAACAGGTAACAGGTCTTGTACGGGCCTCAAGGTAAAGAGAACAGTTTTGGAGGACATGGTCGGCAAACCTAAATATATAGAAGAGTTGTTTTCTCAGTCCAAAAAGTGAATTTAGTTTATAAGTTGTAAGCTTCATAAGTCTACTTTTAGAGAATATATTATTGACTTTGAAAGATAACGTGTATAGTGGCTTGCTATATAGTGTTTGTGTTTAATCTTTTCAAGATTTCTACTTGAAGGATTAAAATCTTTGTTGCATAAAGAGGATCTCTATTATCTCTTGACATAACAAATATTGGAGGCTGAGCGGTAAAATGCTTGGTTTCCAAATCGGGTGTCCCGGGTTAAATCCTGATGAAGACTGGGATTTTAAATTTCAGGATCTTTGGGGTGCCTGTGAGTACACAGGGTACCTGACATAAGTTGTGGAAAAGTAAAGGAGGTTGGTAGCCACATAACACCCTGATTAATTGTAGTCCACAGAAACAGATGACCTTTACATCTTCTGCCCTATAGATTACAAGGTCTGAAAGGAAAACTTAACTTTTTAAACAAAGATCCCCAGCATACAGCACCTGGGTCATAAGATTTAGCTTCTAAAATGACCAAGACACATTCAGCACTCAATTCTAGTGTAACACTTTCATTCTTCTGTATTCCTTTAGTTTGTCCCTAGTGTTCAGTGGCAAGACTAAATAAAGGAATAAAATGGATTACTGAAATAAAAATTTAAAACAAAATAAAAGCACACAAATAAGATTAAAAGAAAATAACAGCCAAACACAAATACTATCTGAAACATTTGTTATTACTTTAACCCCCTAAAAATCAATTATTCATCAAATGATCAGTAATGAGTGTCTAAGACAAATTACACATTCATCATTTTCTTTCACTAGTACCTGCAGATAATTGACTTAACTTGTATACAGGAAGAAAACAATTCAAGCTAAAATTGAGATACAAAGAAAGAAAGAAAGAAAGCATGAGTTAAGAGAAAAAAAAGGAAAGACTCAAAAAAAAATAATTATTCAGTGCTTATATGGAATTAATAGAATTAGTGTGTGAAAAGTAAAAAAAAAAAAAAAAAAAAAGCTATAGAAAGTTGTGCCACCTAAAAACCTGGTTACAAAAAAAGCTGCAGCAAAGCAACTAAACACTCAAAGCTGGACTAGTAACTACAACCAGGCTGACACCACCTTGTTTGTCTGCTAGGAGCCCTGCTGTTCATTTAATCTATCATTTAATTGCATTGGCCACTTTAAAATGGGCAACATAGTTTTCCTAATCCTAATAAGCTATTTTACACAATCTGCCAAAGCTGTTACAGTTCGTTTTGGCGCAGCTGCTTTGGCACTGCTATTTTGGCAACGAGAATTATGTTGATATTTTAGAAAAAAAAATTTTTGTGATAAACATATTTTCTAAATGAAAAATAGACCTAAATATTTCAAAAGAACAACTAAAAAAAAAAAAATTTGTTTCTTAAAAAAAAAAGACCAAGTTTTGAATATTTAAGCAATACATGGATCTTACTAGAACAAATCAGACTCTCAATGAACATGATAAATGGGCAATAAAAAAAGCTCCTCCCAAATCCCATAAACTTCAAGACAAGTGGCATTTTATTACTCCCACCCTGCACTTCCCATCAAACATATCGATATCACTTTACAGCTTAAATCAGGTTAAAAAATAAAAAGCCTCTCAATGATTTTTTAATTAATAGTAATAAATCCCATGTTTTGATATGAAGTGACCATATAATGGCTTAACAAATATCCACTATCTTAGAGGAAAATATGTACACATAAAAATGTACATAATCGGAGTATAAATACACATACAAAACAAAAACCTGTATTAATCTTTTGAAACATGTATTTAAATTAGTTTACATTAAATGTTTAAAAATTTAGTGCCAAAGCATCACCTTGCCAAAACAGCATTGCCAAAATGACCACCAAAACAATGTCACCTAAATATCCTGTAACCTGGCCAACTGTTGTGTTGGTCAAGCAAGTATCTGAAAACTTGATGGATCCCTACAAAATCCATACGATTACTCAGAAACAACAAACAGTTCTTTTTTTTTTCCAAAACCTTAATAAAACTCCATCCGATTTCTATTTGCAAAAGGACTTTCAAATCTAATAAATTCAATACACTAACTCTTAGTTCAATTTTACATTAACTTTTATCATTTTAAGTTTTAAACCAAATAAAAACATTTAAAAAAAAAACTGACAACTCAGATGATCAGCAGGGGCCCTTAAGACAAACAACTATTGATCAAGCACTTACCAATCCTGCTGGTCATAGGGCGCCCGGTTGTCCTCCAAGCTGGATGAGGACATATTGGGCTCCGAGAAGCGGGATCGGCAGGCAAAACAAGCATACAGTTTAGCCGCCGACACCCTCCTTTTCAAATGTGGTCCATTAATACTGCCGAGCATGCATAGTCAAAAGATAAACAGATCAAAATTGTAAGCCAACAAAGTGCAGGCACACAGGTTGGAGTTCTAAACATTCTATAATAAGTATGTGGGCTGTGTCGAGTGAGACAGACAATGTAAGCACATCGATTATCCCCCCTGGTCTTTCAAAAATAACTCCAGCTTAATAGATTAACATAAAGTAGTCTTTCAACAAAAGTTTTGGCTAATATTTTACTGATTAACTTTTTTTTAAACATTAATTGTACTCCAAAATGTTATCAATATTGAATCAATAGGAATTCACATAAAATTATTTATCCAATAATTCCTTGACTTTTATTTTTATACCTGTGCTTTATGTGTTGAAATTTTAAAGCAATCACTTTCAGTATGATGATATAAAAAAAAATAATAATAATGTATACTAATTTTTAGTGACAATATTATAAACCCCCTTCTGTAAAAGAAATTCTTTCAATAACTATTTAAGAATGACCTTTTAAATACTAAAATATTAAGCATTATAAATAAATTTTAAAACATTATACAAATAATGAAAATGTCAATACTGAACAAAGAGAAAAAGAAAAGACATTAGTAAAAACAAACAAATGATTTAAACATAGATTTATTCTATCAGCCTTGTGCTTAGCAAATGGAAAGGGATTCAAAAATAAACATTCTGGAAAATGTCAGTGAAATTAGATCACAGGTAAACAAAAAAGACACAGATGTTTCCAATATAAAAAAAAAATGCTTAAGAGTGACCAAGGTAAAGCCAATATCAACATTACATATTGAAAAGTGACATAGTAAGATTGTATTTCTAAAAGAAAAATGACATCCATAAAGTGCATCATATTTCATAACTAAACCTGTTACTGTATTAAAAAAAAGTGAAGGAACAAAGAATGAAATTCTAAGGTCCTGTAAATGTATGTGTGAAGTTTGTCAAAACAATACTTTTGTAACAGACAATACATTTGATGGAATATCAGCATTTGTGTGATGGAAAAGTAATTCTTTTCATACTTTTTCAGAAGCTCAGAAAATTGTCCAAATAACGAAAGGTCCATAAATATAATTTAATAAATGAAAAAAAAATGGTTAAAAAATTTAGTTCAAAGATTTATTAAATTGAAAGCTAAATAATAATAATTTGTACGCAAACAGAGGTTAAAAAAAAAAGATGAGAGATTCTTGTGTTTCAGATTTTATTGATGAATGGAAAGAAACACAGACAAGAGAAAATGTTGTAATTAAATATTTGACAACCTCCGCTGCATGTACATCTAACTGCCTCATATGGCTGCTCTTTACTACATGATTTTGTATTATTAATTGCAAAAAAAAAAAAAAGCCTAATTAACAATTTGTACAGGAATAAAAAAAATAAAATCTTACCTGGCAGACTTTTTTTTTATTTTAGCCAGACTTTCTGACTGAGGCTCAAGGGAGCAGGACAATTCATGACTGGGGAAAGAAAAACCACATTTTTCTTGAACATTTCAGAACTAAGCAATTTTTGCAAGAAATATCTAACTTAACTATAAACTCAAGTCATTATTTACTACCTTATCTAACAAAGAAAGTGAAAATAAATATGAGGTATACTATTAAGTTTTTTTTTGTTTTGTTTTCTTTGTTTATAATTTTTTGTTTACAGTTACCTTTCCAGGTCAGCATACGTGGTTATAGAGTTGAACCAACGCCAGAAGCTGCTGTCCTCTGCGATGTTGTAGATGGATGCTGCAGACTGAAGGAGACGAAGCTGAGCCAGCACTTCAAACTCCTTCCGACGTTTCTCAAAGTTGATAAGGCCTTCTTCGGTGCAGTCTGGATAAGCAGTGTCTATCATAGTCAGGTCAGTCAGGAATGTCCCCAGATAAGGAACAGTACCCTGAACTATTCCCTGGATGATGTATAGATTTGAACAGAAATAAGCAATATGTTTGTAAAAATTAAAAATGTAGTCTCTTTTTGAATATATTTTGTTTGTTTCTTTTTATTTATTTGGTTTCTTAAAATAAAATCTGCTTGGAAATATTAATTGTTATTTTGTTAGCAGGATTTCATGTGAAATGAAAAAGATACGTTGTGATAGGTCTACTGAATTTATTTAGTTGTAAATTTAGAGAGAGTTAATAAATAAGAACTAAATACAATAAAATATCACTGAACAATATAAAAACTGCTGCATTATGACTTGCAAGATTAGAAAAGAAAAAAAAAAACAACCTACATTATCTATCCAAGATCTTCGCTTTTGTAAATTTTTTCTCTTTAAGCTTTTACTCTGTGAATCTAGGTCAGGGAATTTGGCTGTGGCTTCCTGCGGAGAAATTAATGTCATGTAAATACCTTTTATATGAATTTAAAGTAACTTCTGCAAATCCAAAACTTGAATTACGTTATAAACTACTCAACTTTAGAGTTGTTCACATCTAAGGAATTTTAAACAATGTCACAACATCAATAAGAAAAAAAAACAAATTTAATTCTTACTTTCATAAGTAACTCTCTTGAGTTGATTTGATTGTTCTCTACAGAGAATATTTCACTGAGTTCTTCAAATAGAACCATTGCATCTCTGCAGAGAAATAAAAAATATTTATTTATATATCTATACACATCATAAATTAATAAACATACAAAATATTTCAAACTCTGAGTATTTTTGTCTTTTAGTCTCAGAATTTATGTTTTATCAACACCAGATATGATAGCCATGCAATATTTTAGTTGGGGACTGCAAGAAGGCTGAGTGATATGGCAATTGGCTTCTGAATCGAGGGGTTTCAGCGTTTGAACCCTGGTAAAGTATGTAATTTTTAATTTCGGGATCTTTAGGGCAACATGACACCCACGCTAACCATAGAAACAGATGACCTTTACATCATCTGCCCTATAGATTGCAAGGTCTGAAATGGGAAGTTGTTTACTAGGGACTGCAAGCTGGTCAGAACATGTTACAATGAAAAGACGAGGCAAACTGTAGAACTAATTCCACTACACTTACTTTGATAAAACCGCCCAAGTTTTTTTCAGCCTGTACACAGGATGAGACTGTAGTCCTGTGATGATGGCTTTCAGTGAAGAAAAGTTTTTCAACTCACGAAGATCCTTGAAAAGTTTATTTAAAAACAAGAAAGAAAAAGGAAAAAAAAATTTAAAAAAAAATGTTCTAGTGTATTACTAGTAGGTAAATTCAAAACAAAGAAAAACTATCATTTGAGATACAATTAATAATATTCCATAATTCAAATCACAATTGGAAGAATTTACATTATGTAATCTATCTCAGCTCATAGCTATTCAAGAAACTATTTGTAATAATGAAACATTCAGGAAAATATTTGATTGTCATGCCCAACAGTGCATTCAGGAAAGAGGGTAGAATGAAATGAAGTAAGTTAAAAGAAAAAAAAATACTACTATAAACTTCCAGTTAAGACCTTAAGCAACGTCAACTGGCCAGCGTGAAGGTAACTTTAATGAAAGCTTCGAAAGCTACAGGGGCGTCTAGAAAAGTCTAGTTAATAGAAAAACAAAGCTGCATAGCTGGGATCTTTCAGTCAAGTTCAGTTTATGTCAATAAATAGTGTATACGTAATACCAGATTAAAGTTCAATCATATATATTGTAAATGTTACTGTGATTTCTACTTTTTTTGAATATCAATTTCTTTTTTTTATTCTGTGTCTTGAGTCTAAAAAGAGTTTTACATTTAAGCTCAAGTTATCAATGTGTGGATTTCAGCAGATTTCAGCAGATTTCAGGTGGGAAGCGTGGTCGAGAGGCCAAGTGCGGCTTGATCTTGGCTTGCTTGGCTACCTAGAAGGGGGCCCGAGGTTCGACACCCGACTCGGGCAGAGTTGTGTTCACTGAGCGCCCAAAGGCAGCACGGGAAACCAACTCCTAGATACCCCCTCCCCCCACTGGTCCACAAATGAGATTGGACCAAAGCGCTCTGAGCATGCTATAAGCATGAAAGTAGCGAAAAATAATAATAATAATAATAATAATAATAATTAAATGAAACAATCAGTTACTTTTCAAGTGTGAGCCCTTAAATAGTGACAAATCTAGTCCATTTAGAAAAAAATGAATGCACATAGAAAAGGATGATCATAAGTTTAAAGCAACAAAGTTGCAATATACTTTCAGGTTTGACTTTGTTTTTAAAATTATTTTTTTCCATCCTTTAGCTACACTTTTACCAACTTAATACAACCAATAACTTTATTTACTCAGAAAACAGTAAGACAACTCATAAAAGTGCAAGAATTATTGACTGTGGGTTACTAGTGGTTATTTTGCCATTCTAACCTGAGCAATCATTATCCACTTCTGTATGACCTTCGCCCTCTGGGCAGTTTTCAGCTCTCTGGTTTTAAGTATGGTGGCTATAACACGCCGAGACACGTTGTTGAATTGCTGGATGGTGGCCTGAATACTGGGGGCATCACACTGACCTTCTTTATCTCTGCGGCTCCAATAGGCCCCTAGGCAGTGGTGTGGAATCACTTTACGAAACAGATCCTGTAGGAATAAATTAATAAATGCTATTTAAAAAAAAAACATAATTAGGAATTTTTTTTTTAAGATGGTAGGTCATGTAACTGGCATTAAAGTGTGCCTGAAGATGATTGGCTCAATTAGTGGGCATCATTTTCAGAGAAATGACCATGCCGAAAAAAATTGGACAATATCAATTTTCTCCCAATATCAATTTTCTCTATTTTAAAGAGCTATCCACAATCTTCCAGCTATGGCCAACTTTAATAAACTTTCACTTTAAAAGATTAACACTGCACACCCACCCTAAGAAATTGTCATTCTATCCCTCTTTGAATGCCCCAATTCAATTCACCTTACTCAGACCCAAACTACCACAAAGACAAAACTTAACCAACACTCTGTATGGCATCTTCTAATGAGTACATGAGTATATTGCAGTTGAAAATAAAACATGCTATTTTTCCTTTTTGCCAAAATTAAAATATTTTAAAAAGTCTACAGCTCATTTGTTAAAAGCTGGCTAAAAGTAGAAGAAGAAAGGGAATGAAGAAAATAACTGACAATGATGGGAATCATAGGAATACAAAGAATGATGATGATTCATGTAATGAATAAATAGCATGAAAATTACAAGGAATATAACACTATTAGAAAAAAACAAACTGAAAACAGCTAGCATTAAAACATAATTTGAATATGAAAAATTCCCAGAGGTTTTAGGCCTTGGCCTTCCCATACATAAGATAAGATAATTTTTATTGATCCAAACTAATGGAAATTCATTTTGACTATAATTGACAACCTCAGCGTAATTACTATGCAATAACAATATAGGTGGGGAAAAAAAAGGAACTTTCAGACAGAAGGATTGAGTGAATTCATCTCCTGTGTTATATATAATAAGCTACTGGTAAGTGAAACATAAACACAACAAAAGAATTAATAAACAACATTTTATTTGAGAACTACTTCAAAACAGTAGAGTTAAAAATTGATTACCCCCCACGTAAACATCAACAAATTAAGGTCACAACAAACTTGTAACTAATGTATACATAGCACATTATGCTGTTGTTTTTTTTTCAAGATGGAATTAGTATAGAAAGCTATTTTAAATGTACTTACTGCATCCTTGAATGTCAGCTGTTCTGCTATTTTCCTACAAGAGATATCCAGCAGAGCTAGAGACTTGCTGCTATCTGTGTCTGGTGGATGACCACTTCCATCTGTCAGGGAAAATGATAGCTCCAACTGCCGAGCTGTGGTACAGTTTTGAAAAAAAAACAAGATGGATATGAATACGATTCATTCAGTCAAACAAAATAAGACTTTAAAAAAATTAAAGACAGAACACTTCTTGACTACAATTACTATTTTAGTCTAAGAGATGAAAGTAATATTTACCTACTAATGTAGTCCCCCAAGTTATTACCATTTAAATATGTATAAATAGACCAAGATGGAGATCATGAGAAAACAAGGAACAGAACACACTGCAGTCATAATTGTTTTAAAGTGATGGAAGTATTTTGTTTTAGTTCTATTTTTTAAATTAATTGGGACATTTAATTATCAAAGAAAATGAGTGGATGTAGGATACAGATTTGATTTAATGACAGCTCCAAATGTATCTTATATAATACAGACCTTACTTTAAAAAAAAAAGAAAATGATTATGTCCTACACGTAATGCATTTAGTCAGGCATGTTAACCAATGACTTAAATTCTGCCAACTCACTAGTTTTCCTGACTGGCTCAGGCAACCCATTCCATGCTCTAATGGCACTAGAGAAGGAGCACTTATACAAATTTGTCCTAGCATAAGGAATGAGTAATGTGCCTTTATCTTTGTGTCTTTCTGAGTAGTTTATTAGATTAACTGATTTTGTTTTTGTATTTGAAGATTATGGCTCATTGTTTTATGTATAATTGCTACTTTACTTTTCAGTCTTCTTTCCTGAAGGCTCTCTAAATTTAAATAGTGATTTAGTGAATCTCATTGTGTGTCTGTTACAGCTTTTTAATGTCTTCTTGAGTTGAAGGGTCCCAAACACAGGATGCATATTCTATTATTGGCCTAACCAAGGTTAATAACATTTTAGTTTTATGTTCTTATTTGATTTATAAAAATTTCTTTCAATAAACATTAATGCTTTAATGATTTTTAGCGGCCCCCGTAAGGGGAAAAAGCCGCTATTAGGTTTGTGCAAAATGTCCGTCTGTCCGTCTGTCCGTCTGTCCGTCTGTCACACTCAGGGCGCCGAAACTAGAAGAGATACGAAAAATATTTTTTCACCATTAAATGCGGCTTGAAAAGTTTAGGTGCAACGGCTACTT
>JADKLZ010000166.1:25133092-25156679 GCA_021533235.1 Biomphalaria straminea
AACGGCTACTTTTAGTTTTCTAAAAGCAAACCGTTTAATTTATAAAATTAATTATGCAAGCGATTTTTTAATAACAAAACACCAATTCTAAAATAATTACGTAAATGTAAGGGAGGAAATGTTACTATAAGAAATACGCTAGGCATGTAGATATCACACACATTTTTCAAAATGATTTTTTAGCAGCGGCTATCGTGTACTAGCGTAAAGCCCGGAAATGACATGATTCTAAACTAATTTCTTAATTTTTTTAAAAAATCAGATTTTTTAAAATAAAATTGTTTAATACCCCCATTAGAATGGAACTACCATATTTTTGTGCGTTTTGTCTATTGGTTGGTCTGTCCGTCACGGTTAGAAAAAAACACAAAAGGCTTTTGAAAATATGATTTAACCTTTACTGTTCTTTCAGAAATATTGCGATAGTTTAAGGATGGGAGCATACAGAAATTGAGCCAGGGACTTAGAAGGAACATCCAAAACATCTTGCGAATAGGCGGATCTGACAGGAATCCGACTCCGACGGGGGCCGCCTCTGAGTTTGTGTATTACACAAACTCTCTTTGTAATCTTGTTTTTAAATAGTTTCATCGATATGGTGATTCCATGACAGTTCAAAGAAGATGATGTTGCATATTAAGATAGTAGCTAGATGGTTCCTTACAAAATTGTATACTTTCTAACAAACAAACGGATAAAGTAAACTGATTCACCTGTCATCTCTGCATCTTCTTGTCTGAACGCCTCCAGCTTCTCCTTCACTTTGGCTTCTATCCCAGAGCCAGGAGCAGTTTCTTTAGCAAACTTCTCCAGCTCATGAAGGCAGGTGTAGTCTGGAGCCATGTGAAAGTCTTCAGGATAAGAGTCGAGCCAAACAAATAGCACAGATTTTAATGACCTTCAAGAGAGAAATGTTTATTTTGACAGACTTCATCTTCAGCTTCACGGTAATTGGTTATTTCATACAATTTAAAAATAAACATCATCTAAATTTAATTAAATGGTTACTTAAGTTTTCAATCTATATTTACAATACATGCATTCGTTACCTAAGCATGTTCTCACACAATTCTGTTTTATCCACTTTAGTCTGTGACCTCAGAAATCGGTATCTAAGATGCAAAGTATTATGCACTTTTTTATAAAAATATATATAATATATATAAAAGGAAAATCCATTTTGTTAATTATACTACATTAAAAAAAAGTAGCCTCTACACCCTGGATGCATCTTTTTTTAACCTATAAAGGCCATTTTAAATTAACTCTTTACCTTGTAAGTCTTTGTGCCCCCCCCCCCCACATTTCTTCTTATTGAGGGTTATTCATTTTTAGGAAGTTAGTCTTAAATAACATTAGCACATTTCTTTTTTTTTTTTTTTTAGTTATTTTGATTCTGTTTGATATAGGGATTTCAACATTGTCTAGTGTACATATAATCAAAGCTTATTCATCTTCTTGCCAAGGTGCGAGAAACTAGAAGATGCGGGCTAGTTGGGATATATTATTTTGAGTGTGTAATCATCAATGGCTAGGATGAGGTGGAAGTAGTGAGCATCTTATGAGAGATAAAGACAATAAGAAGAAGCATGATAATGCTTACTGTCATCTATCACTTTAAATTTATTTGTCAACTGTTCTTTCTTTTCATCACTTTTTGATTTTGTTACCATGAATATGAGTGTGTCAATTTCAAATTGTAAAGTTGTTGTTTTTTTCTATCCCTAATTTTTGTATACTAGCAACATGAGTATATTTCCTATTATATAAGTAAGCACAAAATACTTTAAAATTGATTTATATATAATTAAAATGTATATATATGATAAAAGGATCAGAGGAATATGGGATTACATATTCAAGGAGATGGAGTGGTGGAAATAAAGTGAGACAGGAGGAAGTGACAGGACACTGATTAAAAAAAACAATTTTCTTTAACTCTTTATCTCCGTAATTATTTTCCACGTTCTGACGGAATTATTGATTTCATCCGATCGGAGTGCACTAATATGTTATAGTTAAAATGGTATAACTTTTTTATTTACAATCATAGAATTATGTTTTTGATATGGAATTAAAGGAAAATGAATGTTCTTTTTAGATATTGCAAAATGAAGTGTATAAATTGAAGTGGTATTTTTATTTTGTTTTATGAAAAGTAAAAATGAAAATATGAAAACTCACCGATTGACGATAAAAAATTTAATCCAAGTCACATAAGAAGATCATTGCTATTCCAAACTGCATATAATGCTATTGTTTTATAATCCTGATTCATATTTTCACAAAATAAAACCACTAAAACAATAGAAAACACATGAACTACAAAACTATAGCACATTATCCAAGGTCACCACCATTAAAATTTTATGAGAAAAAAATAATAACTTGCAACGTTAAGTTCCAGTTAGTAGATCTAGATTTACTGGATGGAATAAAAAAATTGCTTTCTGTTTTAATACCCATCTCTGCATATTTCCAACTTATTTAAACAGGTCTAGATGTATTAATTGTGCTAATATATTTAGTTTTAGAAGGGGGTGTAGCAGGTTCATCAGCTGATGAATTATCAGATTCAGATCTAGAGTTCTAGATCTAGATTCTAACACTTACACTGGCACTAAACTAGTCTAAACTATCACTATCAGAATCAATATGATCAGATAAAACAATATCATTTCATCTAGATCTAAATCAATAAGGTCTTTTACTTGTTGATCTGAATATAATATAGATCTACAAGTTTTAGTAGATCGACCATCAGATGGGCCAGCTTCAATTTCCATTTAAACACACACAAAAAAAAAAGACTTTCAAAACCCTCTCTACAATTAAAAACATGCTGAAGGAAGTAAACAATGAACTCTTCTGCAAGCGGAAATCACGTAGATTTAGAATATAAGCATTTAAAATTATTAACCAAGAATAGAAACGAAATAAAGATGTTTTACTGCACCGACGACATCATCGTTGCTTAATCGGCTTTTACAAAAACGACCGACGACATTGTCGTCGCTTGGGAGATAAAGAGTTAAGGCAATATTAAAATACTGCAAATATATAATAACACTGATAGAATATAGCTAACTAACCGTTCCATCAAAGCATCCAGCACCTGGCGAGAAGTGGCAAAAGTTCTGTATGTTGCTAGAAAAATATTGACATAACTGGAGTCCATTTCTCCTTGAATGTTGGTCAGGCTCTCCACCAACTTGGCTAGAGTGCCAGCACGAATCACTCTGACTTTATGAGTTTCCCACATCAGATGTGAGAACTCACTGTTTCTTTCGTTCTCATCCTCCAGCTGAAATGTTTTTAATTTAATAATATTTATACCCAAATTTACCTCATAACTGCAGTATTTTAAAGCTCTATTGAGATATCTGCTTTATAGGAATGAAAGATAACTTACACGGGCCTGCGACAAGTATGTTACTTTCTTTAGGTAAGCATGGTATACTGCACCCTCTTCTCTTTCTTCACGCCAGAATCTGTTGGCATCATCTTGAAATTGAACAACCTAAGTCCAAAATATTTGTATGTTACTTCAAAATTTTGAATACAGAAATATACATCAATACCATTTATAAAATGACATCATTAAAAAAATATATAAATAAATTTCCTTCACAACCAGCTTAGAAAACTAGGGTCTTAAACTTAAAATATATTTTATATTATAAATCTATTATTTATACCTGTACACGAGTTACAGAGGTCAAGTGTTTCTTAACACTTTAGCATATTATTTTTCTTTGGTTGCCAAATTTAAATGCAGTGATTTGGATCAATTTTTTAAAATGTGATTTTAAATTTTACTGTAAGGTTTTCAGTTAGAAGTCAATAGAATTTTAAAACAAGATTACAAAGACAGTTTGTGTGATACACAAACTCAGAGGCGGCCATCGTCGGAGTCGGATCCCTGTCAGATCCGCCTATTCGCAAGATGTTTCGGATGTTCCTTCTAAGTTGAAAATAATTAACTTCTCGCTGGACGACGGAGGATGGCGAGAAGGGTATAAACCTGCCTTATCTTGATGTTTGCGCACTTACTTTAGTTCGGATTTATCGTTGTTCCTTGGCTCAATTTCTGTATGCTCCCATCCTTAAACTATCGCATATTTCTGAAAGAACA
This sequence comes from Biomphalaria straminea, assembly GCA_021533235.1. Lineage (NCBI taxonomy): Eukaryota > Metazoa > Mollusca > Gastropoda > Planorbidae > Biomphalaria > Biomphalaria straminea. The sequence continues at coordinate 25,137,228 of JADKLZ010000166.1, forward strand.
GTAAAGGTTAAATTATATTTTCAAAAGCCTTTAGTGTTTTTATTATCTAACCGTGACGGACAGACCAATCAACCGACAAAACGCACAAAAAATATGCTTCTTTCATTCTAATGGGGTACTAAACAATTTTTTTTTTTAAATCTGATTTTTTTTTAAATTTAGAAATTAGTTTTGAATTATGTCATTGCCGGGCTTTACGCTAGTACACGAAAGTCGCTGCTAAAAGTTCATTTTAAAAAATGTGCGTGATATCTGCATGTCAAAAGCATTTGTTATAGTAACATTTTCTCCCTTACATTTACGTAATTGTTTTAGAATTGGTGTTTTGTTATTAAAAAATCGCTTGCATAATTAATTTTATAAATTTAACGGTTTGCTTTTAGAAAACTAAAAGTAGCCGTTGCACCTAAACTTTTCAAGCCGCATTTAATGGTGAAATAATATTTTTCGTATCTCTTCTAGTTTTGGCGCTCTGAGTGTGACAGACGGACAGAAATTCATTTTAAAAAATGTGCGTGATATCTACATGCAAAGAGCATTTCTTATAGTAACATTTCTTCCCTTAGATTTACGTAATTGTTTCAGAATTGGTGTTTAGTTATTAAAAAATCGCTTGCATAATTAATTTTATAAATTAAACGGTTTGCTTTTAGAAAACTAAAAGTAGCTGTTGCACCTTTTAGAAACTTTTTAAGCCACATTTAATGGTGAAAAAATATTTTTCGTATCTCTTCTAGTTTTGGCGCCCTGAGTGTGACAGACGGACATTTTGCACAAACCTAATAGCGGGGCCGCTAAAATGAAAGTAGGTTTTAATACAAGGCAAATACATGCACATCTTTACAAGTTTTATTTTATTGTGCAAGAACGTATGTAAGAAACATCTTCCTTATTACTGATTTAATTGTGGTTTTTGTAATTAAAGGGCATGCTAGTAAGCATGTGGTGTGTTTAGCTCCCCTTTAAAGATAACCCTGGTCGGTGTCTTTTCATTATTGTAATGTGTACACACAAAACTAAGCCTTTACTTTTATCTAAAACATAATTAGTTTCTGGCTTACTGGGCTATCAGATCTCGCAGTTTGTGTTATGTGTAGTAAAAGGTCACTCCTGTAGGTGAGTGTTCTTTAGTCCAGCCTCCTAATTGAGATTTATCTCCAAGTAGGCAAACTCTGCACTCATGTAGAGGTGTGGCTTGTAGTCCAACCCAATAATTGAGATTTTTTTTTCCAAATAACCAAACTCATTGCCCAGTTGTGTCCAGCACCCTTAAATTAAGCCAGTCAAAATCAGTTTCCTCGTACAGTGTGTCAATGTGCTGACATTAAGCCTACGTCCTCTCTATTAATGAACTCAATGTTATGGACTAATGAAATAAATAGGGATGGGAGTTGTTCATCTCTACATCTGGAGATATCCTGCACAACTATTTTTAATTTTATTATTATTTATCATGACTAGATTTAGAATCTAGATTCTAGAATATTCTATATAGAATTCTGATCTAATCTATTACAGATATTTATCTTAGTAATTATCAGTATAATTATGCATTATATAAATAGATTGTCTAATCTAAGAAGACTACACTAAGATTATTATTGATTATAATTATTTAAATCTACTTCAGTACTTGATCTAGAATCTAGATCTACTAGACTAGACTTTACTAGACTAAAATTAATTTACAGATCATCTAGTGTAACGTACGGATGTTGGCCACCCGGGTTTCGTCTTGCATATCAGTCACCGCACTTTATTATTATTAAATCTTCGTTATTAGAATGTTTACTGCCCAACTTCCTCTTAAATATTGCGCATGGACTATTTTGTCACACTTCCGACACGTACAGCTCCCTTTTTCATTGAGAGAAAGTAATTTTATTTGGGTTCAAAGTAGACTACTGTAAAACTAACCTTTTTTCTCCCAATGGGAAGAACGAGATAGGGTCTCGAGCTAAGACGATTTTTAAGCCCCTAGATCCATCAGCCACTTAAAACCCAGATATAATGCTTCTAAATAGACATAGAAATAAATACATTTCAAAACCCAGACTCTCTTTTCCCAATTAAACATGTAAATAGGGGGTGGTCCACAAGCTTTACCATTTCTGAATAAGAAAACATATCGTCATATGACGCAAGTCATCAAAGGGAAATAAATGACGCTGCAAAGAAGGGGAAATAAATTTTTTTTGTTCTTTTTTTTTTTAACAATTAATGAAATAATTTTGTATTTTGTCAAAATAATATATAGTACAAAATGCATATATTTAAGTTAAATGTATGTGTTCTTGTGTGTGTTTGTTAAGTGTTTCATTAAAAAAAGTCATAAAACATATTTATAAAAAAAAATCTAAGATGGCGTAGATGCAAAACGTATATAACCATTTATTTTAAACCATTTTATATGCAACTAATATATATGTACAAATGTTATAAATAGCACTTATGTGCGCTTCACTATACATTGCTCAATCAGCATCAATGGGCTGCTGAAAAATAAGTCACAATAGCAAAATCATTGTAGACCTCGAGCCTACATTATTGATTGACCAGGTGCGCTTAAGGCCTTTGTGTGAAACATCAACATGCACTGGGTTTGTGATACGTAGATAAATACGCATATGGTATGTGTGGTCTAAGAGATTGTTAAAATCAAAAGAGAGTATGAAGCCTCCCCCAACTCCCTTTTATTCCATGTCTCCTAAGCATACCATAAGAGTGGAGACGTTCTTAGAAAAAAAAAACAGGTGAGAGAGAGGAGACTAGCGATTATCGATCAACTGGTACCAAAAAGGCTAAGGTGAGACAGACATACACTGCGCTAGTGGAGCTGTGCTACAGAGAAAAAAAGTGCCCCGTAGAGACAATAAGGTAGAGTAGAGAGAGTATACTCCTCCTCTTGTCCCCCATAACAGAGGCATTTTTTTTCCCTAGCTAGGCCCAAAGTAATGGCCAAGGTGTGACGTCAGTTACAAGCCGAGAATGAAAGCGTGGAGCGAGGGAAAAGTGACAATATGGCTTGTGTCATTGCGCTAATGTACAAAAAAATAAAATTAAGGATGAAATGTCTTAATAATAACATGTTTTACATATATTACCTTTGATGTGGCCGATAAATCTCCAAACCGGCCCACAACTTTTACAGAGACAAAAAACATGACTTTACAATAACTTTTCCTATCAGAAATCGGACCCTGTACTCCTTTTTACATTAGATCTAATTTTAACTATGCGTAGCAATACATTGCAAAGAAGCTATTTTTATAGACAAAAGGATGACGAATTCATTGACACCCTCAGTTTTTTTTATAGGTAAAGACCATTACAGAGTTATGAATTTTGAAACTTAAAAATGGCTGGAGATTGGCTTAGGCTTAGTGTGGCCAACATCCCTACGTTACTCACTCTAGATCTAGACTACGTTAAAAGTCATTATTAAAATTGTTAACCTGTTGTTGTTCTTGGCGATCTGGCTCCATCCTTAAATTGTGTAAGGAAATAACAACAATTGTAATAAATAAATCCGCATTTTTATGTCGAGTAGATCTAGACTACCACTTCAGTCTTGGGAGTACACAAAGTTGACAAACCAGAGAGAACACTCTGCCTCTGGCTGAGTCAGTGTCAGTGAGTGCACCGAATCTGTGACTGCAGTCACTGTACTTGATGGATTGTTTTTACATTAAATTTAAATGACCAACTTGATAGTGTCTAGATATGGAGATCTCTAGATAGTGATATATATATTTAGTCTACCACTTTAGTTGTAGACTATTTATTTTAACTGAATAATAATAATAATAAAATAGTTTGGTCTATCTACAAAAATATAGATAGTCTACCATCTTATATATAAACACTAAACTACTTCCGGTTTACACCGAGGCCAAAGTTTACTTAGAGTTATCTTTTCATTAAGTAAAAAAAAAAGTATTATGTTAGGTTTCACGACTTCACAAATAGATATAGGTAACATCCTCGTTTTACGCAAGAGAAAGAGGTCAGAATGGTACGGGATTACAAATAGAGAACACCTCGAGGCTCCAGAGATAATAATTTAGAGGAAAAAGAAAAGGAAAATTTTAATGAAATACAGCAGGGGCGGCCTTAGCAGTGCGCGGGACCCTGGTCGAGTGTTTTGTGCGGGGCCTGACTCCTGAGCCGTAAGGATGGCTGCCTGGTCGAGCGGTTTGCACGCTGGACTGTCGTATCGATTTAGCGATGGTCCCGGATTCAAACCCTGCCCGCTCCCATCCCCCGTCGTCCTGCGGGAGGTTTGGACTAGGAAATAACTATCTTCAACTCTGAAGGAATTTCCGAAACATGTAAAACATTTTACAAAACAAAACATTTTACAAGGGTAGACTATATGTAGGCCTACCGCACCAAATCGCGCTAACGGGCTAATTCGTCTCTAATAATGTAACAATAACAGTTCAGTATGTCTGCCTCTAACACTGTGGGCCTTTTTTTTTGTGTGTTACAAAACATAGAACGAACAGTAGCCTATAGGGGCTGTTGGCCTACTATTGTCCAACTTAAGTGTTTTATATATAACTAGTCGACCGGCGGCATAGCATACGCCGCTATTTTCCAGGGCAGGCCTTAGGCACTGCAACATATGCGACCACAGTGGGTCCCGAACTTTCTTTAGACCCGTGCTAATTTTTATGTGTATAAATAATGAAATTGAACCATTTTATAAAGCATAACAGATTCCCCGCGGCCTCTTGATTGACCAGGAGCCCCCTGGAAATCTCCTGAAATGGTATTAAATGCTATGCCGCCGGTCGAAAAAGTCCTGGAAATTTCCGGACATTATTAAAATCTTTTTAAAGTAAAAAAAAAATGCTATGCTATTTTGTGAATGAAAATAGTGCGGATTTGGATAGGCTATTATTTCCCATTCGATTCACACCATGTTGCGCCATGGGATCTTCCCATTTGCTTGTTATAAGTAAAAATGCGTGAATTCATGAATGAAAAATACTATGAATGTAGATTTAAAAAATGGCTAATTGACCTTAATTTACGCGATATTAAGAATATAGCTGCACTCATGTAACAATGCTTAAGAAAAACAAATTTGAATGTTAATTTGATTAAATGGACTATAATTAGTATGTTCATGTGCTAAAGCATAAAACTATACTTGCGAAGAGAAGTTCTATAATCTTCTTAGAGTTGAATTCGAGTTTTAGATCTAGATCTAGATCTAGGAACAGATTTTAGATGTATAAATTATTAAATTAAACCATTTTATAACATATAACAGATTTCCCGCTGCCTCTTGATTTACCAGGAGCCCCTGCGATATCTCCTGAAATGTTATTAAATATATTATAGACCTACGAAAAAGTCCTGGAAATCTCCGGAAATTATTGAAATCTTTTGTAATTCAATAGTAGATATATATATATACATGTGTTTTCACGAAGTTACTTCCTTTTCCCGGTCTATGCTATTTTGTGAATGAAATAGTGCGGTGCGGATTGGGTCCATGCACACCGTGGTGCGTGCGCCATGGAATCTTCCCTATTTACTCGTTGTTGTTGTCTGACCTAATTCTTTGAGAAATAATATATAGATAGGCTTACTGTATTGTAACAAACTTTTTTAATTTAAAAGAAAAATCTTTTAGGCAGACCAATTACTACGCAGTAGGGAGATTGGGGAGATATGGGCCACCATTTTTACTTTTTTACTAAAAGTTACATAAAAACATAAATAACAAGATTACAAAGAGAGTTTGTGTGACACAAACTCAGAGGCGGCCCTCGTCGGATCCCTGTCAGATCCGCCTATTCGCAAGATGTTTCGGATGTTCCTTCTAAGTTGAAAATAATTAACTTCTCGCTGGACGACGGAGGATGGCGAGAAGGGTATAATTAACCTGCCTTATCTTGATGTTTGCGCACTATACTTTAGTTCGGATTTATCGTTGGTCCCTGGCTCAATTCCTGTATGCTCCCATCCTTAAACTATCGCATATTTCTGAAAGAACAGTAAATTTAAGGTTAAATTTTATATTTTCAAAAGCCTATTTAGTGTTTTTTTTTAATCTAACCGTGACGGACAGACCAATTATAAACCAACAGACAGAACGCACACAAAATATGCTTCTTTCATTCTAATGGGGACACTGAACAATTTGTTAAAAAGAAATCTGATTTGTACAAAAGTTTAAGAAATTAGTTTAGAATCATGTCATTGCCGGGCTTTACGCTAGTACACGAAACTCGCTGCTAAAAAGTTCATTTTAAGAAATGTACGTGATATCTACATGCAAAGAGCATTTCTTATAGTAACATTTCCTCCCTTAAATTTACGTAATTGTTTTAGAATTGGTGTTTTATTATTAAAAAATCGCTTGCATAATTAATTTTAGCCTATAAATTAAACGGTTTGGTATTAGAAAACTAAAAGTAGCCGTTGCACCTAAACTTTTCAAGCCGCATTTAATGGTGAAAAAAATATTTTTCGTATCTCTTCTAGTTTTGGCGCCCTGAGTGTGACAGACGGACATTTTGCACAAACCTAATAGCGGCTTTTCCCCTTACGGGGGCCGCTAACAACAAGATGTTTTTTTTTATATTTCTGTATAAAGTAGCCATTTATTTCAAAATATTTCTATAAAAACTGTTTAAAATGTCATACATTAGGCAAAAATAATAATTAAAAATAGGCCTACCACCCCAAAATGGGGAGAAATGGACCACCTGTGGGGAGAAATTGACCACCTTTGGGGGAGAAATGAACCACCTGTGGGGAGAAATTGACCACCTTTGGAGGAGAAATGGACCACCTGTGGGGAGAAATTGACCACCTTTGGGGGAGAAATGGACCACCTGTGGGGAGAAATCGACCACCTTTGGGGGAGAAATGAACCACTAGCATGCATAAGACATAGAAGCTTAAAGAAATTAATAATTGAATCAAGTTTACTAGATTTGTTTAAATCTCTAAAGGCAACGCACTTTTACTCTTTCTTCTGTGGCACATTTTTAATTGTTACTGCACTGTTCAGTACGTTGGTTTCATCTAGATATAGCTTATAAATATAAAATGCCTTTGACTCTAAAAGCAAAATCTGGCACTTAATGAGCAATACGAATAATTTGAAGAACATTATCTATAAGACAAAATCTAGGTAATTTCTAGGGGGTTGTGAAATTACTATCCATATTATATTATATAATGACATCTGATGGAGAAGTGTCCACTAAAGTGACATCTGATGGAGCAATGTACACTTAAGTGACATCTGTTGGAAGAATGTCCACTAAAATGACATCTGATGGAGCAATGTCCACTAAAATGACATCTGTTGGAGGAATGTTCGTTAAAGTGACATCTGATGGAGAAATATCCACTAAAGTGACATCTGATGGAGTAATGTCTGCTAAAGTGACATCTGAAGAAGGAATGTCCACTAAAGTGACATCTGATGGAGAAGTGTCCACTGAAGTGACATCTGTTGGAATAATGTCCGCTAAATTGCCATCTGATGAGGAATGTCAGTTAAAGTGACATCTGTTGGATTAGTGTCCCCTAAATTGCGGATGAGGAATGTCAGTTAAAGTGACATCTAATAAAGGAATGTCAACTAATGGAGGTATAACCCCTGAAGTTATATTTACTGAAAATAAAAATATCGACCTAGTGGGAAAGTAAAAACTTAAGTTACATTCACTGTAAGCAATGTTTGGCGCTATATAACAACGACAAAACACAGCCATATTCAAATGGAAATATTCAAATAAAGGCTATACAAAATATAAAAATAAATAGAAGACGTCTAAAATTCATTTTTATTACAAACAAACAAAAAGTTTGAATTTACACAAATTCTCGGGAGTCAATATTTTTTTTTCACCGGACAAAAAAAAAATATTTTATAGTTAAAAACTTTGAGTAAACCTAACTTTGTTTAAAAAAAAAAACAACAAAACAAAACAAAACAAAAACAAACACTTTTTCTATCATATCTATTTCTACTTAAAATTCTCAGATTTCACATTTGAAGTCAATTCATAATAAATAAGATTCAAAGAAATCTCAATGACAATAATACCGGTATCTACAATGTAACAAATTTTGATTATAGAAAATTTTTAAAAATACATTTCCTTACAATAGCTGTCTCACAAAAGATAGCTGCCTTGTTGTCTGGTATGCATTCTGGGCTGTTGTCTCGATTTTTTTTTGTTCTAGGCAAGAACCTCACCTGCCGTCACCCCTTGAATAAGATTTAGCCTAGGATGTAATCTTCAATTCTGAAGGAACATCTGAAACATGTAAAAATCAGAAAAACATGATCTGGAAACAATATTTCAAAAAGTATTGTTTTTTTTTTTTTTTTTTTTGAAGACTTACAAATGTTGACATATTTGAAGCAAACCTGGCCAGACAAGATCACCAGGTACTGTGGCAAAGAATGAAGCAGTATCTTGTTGAAGAAGATATTCTTCAGAGGCACTGGAGTCCACACTCTTCACAACATTACAAGACAAGCCATCGCCTATAACCCCAAATAAAAGACAGCCCAGAAATAAATGGAAGTGAGATTTGGATGCAGATGCCGAACAATAGGTTAAGACAGAACTATTGGAGAGACTTACCCAGAACCAACGCCTAGAGGAAAATTATTGGTGTCCTATGCACTAGACAGGACCACAGACATAGATGAGATGAATAAATCTCCCTATAGGTTTTATAACAAAAAAAAAAAAAAAAAAACCTGCCTTATCACTATGAAGCATAATCAACAAATTATTTTCAATAATCAACAACCATTATTTGATAAATTCAAACACCAAAATTGTAAAATTGCCTCCCAAAAAAAATGTTAATAAAAATGCTGCCCAAATCACAGGTTCACACAAGAAAAATTTTCTTACAAAGATAAATTTCTGAATACAAACTAGATAAAATAGATACAAAAACAGTTTCTTATAAAAGCAAAATTCTCCTTGGTTTTTATCTGAAAAATAAATATTTGCCATAAACAAAGTAAACAATGTTTGAAGTCAATAAAAAAAAATTAAAATCAGCATATGAAATAATTTTTTTTTTACAAAAGTGTATTGTTACATGCCAGTTTGGCAAGCACAAGCCATTTTGCCTTGTTAACTCTTTCTCTCCGTTATTATTTAACAAGTTCTGGTGGAATCAACATTGGTATCGTCAGTTAGGAGAGAAAGAGTTAATAGTGAAGAGTTTAACTTTCATGACATCAATTTCTAGGAAAAAAAAACACAACTAGTTCTGGAATGGCTAAAAATAGCTCAGGCAATGTATGTAACATTAAGATGCGTCTCAAGAATAATCAGGGAAACACTAAGCTAGGGAATACAAAAAAAAGCAAAGACAATGATAGATTCTGTTTTTCTGTTCGTTTAGATCATATCATTAGTTAGGCTTAATAAAGCTATTTTATTTCAATTGAATGTTGTAATTTTGAAATATAACTATACTTTGAAATTAAGGGCTGTTCTTTAATATGAGAACTATCGTTCTGGGTTCAATCGTTGCAGACAATGTGCTACTTCCTATTATCCTAACTTCCAATCTACAACATTAAAGCATTATGCAATATCATATACTTCTTTACATAGAGAATAAGAAAAGAAAAATTATAATAATAAAATCACATTTTATCATATAAATTTAAAATGCTGGCAAAACTATTAAATTAGCAAGATTGATGATCAACCCATCAATTTAGTCAAAAGTATTATTTAAATAATGTTGAAAATAGTGGAAATATAAAAAAAAAATATTTTAAAAAATAATAAAAAAAAAATATGCAGATACAAATTTATTTTCACCAATTCCCCCCCCCCTTTTTTTCTGTAAGATTTAAACACTTGTATCATAAGGGACATGGTTAAGTAGTTTATAGCACCAACATAGTGGCTTCAGCTGTGTATGTAACCAGACATACAATTTATGGATGTGTTCAAACTGTATCAAAATATGCATTGTTGAAAAGACATTTGTTAAAAATACATCAATTTTTAGCATACTTATGCTCTGGACAATTAAAAGCAGTTACCTCCCAAATGATATACTTATTCACATTTTTGTTATATTATGGATGAATATCAATGTCATCTTATTGTACCTATTATGCAAGAGATTGTGCACATATACCATGAAGGGATGGCCTTAAGAAAGACAGTTGCTTATGGCACAGTGTGTTAAAGGCGACTACTAGTCTCTCTACACCATCTGAACATTAAAGGGAAATGTGAGTCGCTTGCTAATGTGGGGGGAGATGGCTGCTTTGTCAAAACCATTATCAAATCCAAATCCATCCAATACTAATTTTGAACTAACTTTACCCAATTTAATAAATGTTTAAATGTAGGAAGAACAGAAATGACTTACTAATAGATCTTTTTCAAACTGAATCCATTTATATACCAGTATTAAGGTTGGAGTATCTCTTAATAACATTAAAATATATAAACCCTGTTTAGCCAAAAATTCTATAAGGCAGATAATTAATTAGTAACATTAAAATATATAAGTAACATTATATATATATATTAATAACATTATATATATATAAGTAACATTATATATATAAACCCTGTTGAACCAAATATTCTATATGGAAGATAACATAAGGAGTTCAGATAAAGAGACATTAGCATTAACAAAACTTAGACATGGTTTCTAAACAAACCATTTGTATTAGTAGATCCAAGAATAGTCTACAGTTTATTAGAGGCAACTGCTTCAACCATTCAGCAATGATCAATCAGATTTTGGTTATAATAAAATGACATGGAATGCCTCTTATTAAAATAAAAACAAAAAAAAAAAAGTAAACATTCTGAATGCACAAGACATTGTCTGTAAAGTAAATAACAGAAAAAAAATGTTAACAAATAAATCTACAGTAATAAGAAACAATGTGAAAGTAAAAATTGTAAGTAAATAAACAAATGATATAAACTTTCTGTCTAATGTTAACTAGATACTTTTGTAAGTAATCACACGTGGTATAAGACATTGACTGAATCATACATTCATTGCACATTATGGTACAGTAAAATTACATTAAAAATTTAGCTTTTTTTTTTTTTTTTTTTTTTTTTTTTTTTTTTTTTTTTTTTTTTTTAGAATAATGAGAATAGAAATCTGAGAAGGAAAAACACAGCCAGCACTATGGCCAAGTTGAACAAGTAGCTGTTTCTTAAGCTGCCTTTGCTGGAAGGCAGTGGCCTGGTTTTGAGCGGGGCTAATGTCCTGTCCCACTGGGTCAAAATGGCATTCCTAGCACCCTGCCATTGACCAGGTCCATAGAGTCTGTAGGTGTAGGGAGTGACTGTGTCAAACATCACTTTGAAGGCAAGAACTGGGTCTTTTTTCAAAAGATCCCCTGAAAAAGAAAAATTGTGATTTCATTGGTTTTCAAAAAACTAAACTATTGTATTATTATACATTTTTTTTATTTAAATTTAAAAAAAAAAATTATTTTAACCTATTTTTGATACAGTCGTGTGGTGGCTGAGCAGTAAATCGGTTGTCTTCCAAACCAAGGGATCTCAGGTTCGAATCTCTGTGAAGATTATTGTTTTTTTATTTCAGAATTTTTAGGCATCCCTTAGTCCACCCGACTTTAAAGGTTACCTGACATTAGTAAGGGAAAGCAATGGGAGTTGGTCACTGCGCTGGCCACATGACACCCTCATTAACCATACGTCATGGAAACAGATGACTTTTACATTATCTACTCTCATAGATCATAAGGTCTCAAAGGGTTATTTTACTACCAAATTACTACTCTAGATAGCTAAAAAAGATTATGATTAACAAAAGAATAGTGTTGCGCATGATCCATTTTTGGCTCTTTGCAGCAACCCCTTTAAAGAAATAAAAATTAATGCTAGCTACTCTTTTCTAATACGAACCCACACAGAAATATTCTGAAAGCTAAACATTTATGACTAGTAGCAAGCACTGGGTGCGTTTTCAGTTAATTCTGCGCAAATAAATCTTGAGAAAAAAACAAGGATGTGCATAAATGAAGAGGCTCTACCTCTATTTAAAACAAAACAAAAAAATGCTTACAGTTATCTACTTTACATCCAACCAATTCTGCCAACTCATCCATGAAGGGGAGGTAATCTACTTGAATAGTGTGCCTCTGGGATTTCACATATCTTTTGGCCATGTTGGCTTCCTTCTCTCTAATATCCTCCCACATTGTTTGTTTCGGAGGCAAGAAACTTTCACCCTGATGACAAAAAATATTTAAACATACAAACAGGAGAAATGTGGCTTGTGGTGTATACTTTAAATGGGTACTCAATCCTATTTTTTTTAGTAAAAAAATAATAGCAAATAAAACTTAGTGATTTTATATCATAAATCAGTGTTTCCGAAACTGTGAGACCTGAGTAGGTGTTCCACAAACTACTGGAATAACAAACTAGTATACCACTCCGTGAATTAATTTATCAAGGTGTAGGAAGTGTTCCATTAGAGAAAAAGTTTGGGAAACATAGCTATACATGTAATGCAATATGAAAATCATGTAAGATTTATATGTTTTGATATATCAGTGTATTACGCTAGGGTAATATATTAAATAGGGTCAAACTGTTGTACTTAAGCTAATGTCACATTTTTTTGGGGGGTAAATTAACCTTCTATAGAGAAGAAAATCTTCTTATCTTATCTTATACAATACAGACGTTACTTCAAAAAAGAAGATGATTACGTCCTATGCGTCATGCATTCAATCATGCATATTAAACAATGACTTAAATTCTGCCAAGTCACTGGTTTTCCTGGCTAGCTTAGGCAATCCATTCCATGCTCTAATAGCGCTACGGTAGAAGGAGCTTTTGTACAAATTTGTCCTAGCATATGGGACGAGTAATGTGCATTTTTCTTTGTGTCTTTCTGAGTATTTTATTAAATTTTGTTTTTGAAGATTATGGTTCAGTGTTTTATGTATAATTGCTACTTTAATTTTGAGTCTTCTGTCCTGAAGGCTTTCTAAATTTAGTGATTTTAGTAAAGGTGTTACTGTAGTCAAATGTGAATATTGATTTGTTATAAATCTTACTGCTCTATTTAGTGTCTGTTCCAGTTTCTTAATGTTTTCTTGAGTTGAGGGATCCCAAACAGAGGATGCATATTCTATTATAGGCCTAACCAAGGTTAAATAACATTTTAGTTTTATGTTCTTATTTGATTTATAGAAATTTCTTTTAATAAACCCTAATGCTTTGTGTGATTTTTTTTATTGTTTCATCAATATGGGGATTCCTAAATTTATTATTTATCATATCAAAGGTAAATGATCACCTTAATAACTCTAGTGGCTAGCCTGCACTGCATTTCAGCTATAGGCATGATAGCACCAAGGGGCTGGAAGCATCCAATGATTGCTAGAGTGTTTCTCTCTAAGTCTGGGGGGTACATGTACTTGTAAAGCTGAACTCTGTTCTCTTTCACGTCAATGATCTAAAAAAAATATTTTATTACAAATTATGAAATATTTAGTATCATTTCAGACCTTGTGGTCTATAGGGCATATGATGTAAAGGTAATCTGTTTTGTGGCCTACGATTAATGAGGGAGTCAAGTGGCAAGCACAATGACAACTTCCTTTACTTTTCCCCAAATAATGTCAGGTACCCATTAGAGCTGGGTGGGCTCAAAGGCGCCAAAAGATCCTGAAATAAAAAATACAAGTCTTCACCAGGATTCGAATCCTGGACCTTGGTTCAGCAGTCAAGCACTTTACCACTCCGCCACAGCGCCTCCATTAAACTAGTCATGCATTAAACAAATAGCCCCATATAGTTTCTTGTAAAGAATTTCTAAGTGAAATGCTGAACATCAATTCATAGTGATAAAACATTTGCTTCCATCTATGCTTATCTTACCTCTTTATCTATGAAAGGAAATCCAAATACATATCCAGTGGCCAATAATACAATATCAATATTATCTTCAAATGTTCCATCCACAAACTCCACACCAGTGCTAGTGAAACGTTTCACATCCGTTTTAATCTTGACAGAGCCACAAATGATTCTGTTGGGCAGGTCATCGTTGACCAATGGATGCTGCTGGAACACACCATGTTCAGGAGTCAGGCTAAGAAAACAATATCAAAGTGTTTTCAGTCAAACCAATACATTCTAAAAAAGGAACCTTCAATAGGAAGCTTAAAATATTCAGCTGTAAAACAATGTGACAATTTATAACTATAAATAAAATATACATTGTAAGTCTATAGCCAAATGTGTAAACTAAAGATGGTGTTAGAGTCACTGAATGTACATTATATTAAATGGCAAAACTCTAATAACTGTAAGCTGCAAACCATAATGTTGTAACTGTAAACTTATAATTTATGGCCGAAATGTGTAAGCTGAAGCTATATACATAAATATGCAATCTATATATACTTCTAGTCAAAACGTTCATGCTGTGGAATAATAACTCTCATTTATATATTAAGTGTGTTAGCTATATAAAACCATATTCTAAACAAGACAGCTGGAGATTTTTGACAAATGCAACAGGATACAGAAATGAGACCAAAAGAAATTCCACAGAGGATGAAAGGCATAGATAGTGAAAAGAGAACCTAAAAAATCAACCACAGCAGGATGTGGCAAGATATGTAGGTCTCAAGTGGGATTGCTTAGCCATGTGAAAAATGCACTCATCATTTAACTTCAGTCTCGAAGGAAATCTGTATTATTATTTTTTTTATTATGTCAGCTAAGAATATGTTTAAGACATTGAGTTGTTGAGCTTCAAACCTTTAAGTGTGAAATAACAACTGTTATATATAAAGATAAGATCATATATGCCTGCATTTGAGATATACTGTACTATGTATAAAGATGAGAGCCTATAGGCCTGCATTTGAGATGCACTATGTACAAAGAAAAGAGCCGATAGGCCTGCATTTGAGAGGCTTTATTATAAAGATAAGAGCCTTTAGGCCTGCATTTGAGATGCAGTCATATAAGAGATATTATATTTCAGTGTAAGAACAATATTCCATACCCATAGACATCATGGTCGATTTTGTCATTGACTTTTTTCTTGATCAACTTGTTAAACACACTAGGTAGTAGCCCCATTATACAGTTCATAGGTCTTTTGAAGGTAACCATATCAAGGGGGTAACCTCCGTCACTGATCCTATTAAGTATCCAAGTACCTCGTCGTGTGCTAAGGAATACCTGAGGAAGCAGAAGTAAATTTAAAATTTCTTTCGGAGCTACGATCTCATTATCTAAATTTTCAAGATGATCATCACAAATTTCACACTTGTCTATCCATTTCACAGCATCACAATTAGAAACAAGGACTTCATTTAGTCACTTTGTAATCAATCACTTCTGTCTTAGCTTAGAATGTGTGCAGACGTCACACATGTTTTGTTTGTGTGATTTCAGCAAGGTATCTGATGTGAGGGCGTGGTGGCTGAGCGGTAAAGCACTTGCCTTCCGTACTGGAGGTCCCGGGTTCGAATCCTGGTGAAGACTGGGATTTTTATCTTGGGACTTTCGGGCGCCCTTGAGTCCACCCAGCTCTAATGGGTACCTGACATTAGTTGGGGAAAAATAAAGGCGGTTGGTCGTTATGCTGGCCACATGACACCCTCGTTAACCGTAGGCCACAGAATCAGATGATCTTTACATCATCTGCCCTATAGACCACAAGGTCTGAAAGGGGAACTTTTTTTTTTCTGATGCAAAATATGTGTGTGTGTATTGTTTACAGATTCTTGATTCAATCTTTCCTTTCAAACTTAAGCAAAATTGATCATAACCTGCAGATTTTGGAATATTTGATAAGCAGTAGAAAGTTTGAAAAACATTTATAAGCCTATTCATTTTTGCTAGTTAATTGATATACCTGAGAGGCAATCCTGCTCAGTTCTACCGCAGCATCCCCACCAGAGTTGCCTACCCCTATTATCAAAACTCTTTTGTCCTCAAAACCTTCTGGTTTTCTGTAATCATGGGTGTGTATGACCTGGGGATAATAAAAATAAAGTTTATAGTAGGGTTCCAAAACAAAATATTTAAAAATTTTGACTTGTTCTTTCACCAACATTGGCAATCTTCTTTCAACCAAACATAAGTAAAAAAAAAAAGAAATAATAGAGCCAACAAAAGAGTATCTAAAAAAATTTGATGAATATTTTTTTTTTCTTTTCTTTACACCTAGTATGAAATAAGCTGTAAGATCAACACTAATAATATCCTTACATTTGTAATGATAAAGTTGAAAACTAAAATGAAATTTCTAAAATGCATTTAACAAGTTATGTCTGGGGTCTAGTTTGCAGTTGGAGTGCCAAACATATGAGTTACAGTTTGCTACTTTTATATACATCATATTAATCGACAACTGGCAGACAATGGTTATGCTTGTCCTGGATGTGGCAAAATATGTAGGTCACAGCTGGGGCTCCATAACCACAGGAAATACTGATTTCCTCATTAGTCTTTGGACTCAAAGACAAGTCTTAGTATTATTATATACATCAGTAAGATGTGGAGACGGGAGGTCAAGTGGTAATGAGAGAGGCTCACTAACCAAAGGTTCTGCTGTAGTCCAGGTGACTTTCAACTATGAATTGATATCTGATATTGCATGAGGCAAGTTAAGACAGTAGCTTGCTTGTAGGAATGCTACAAATATTGATATATTCTGAAAAAATACCAGAAAAGATTCATACCTTTCCTTGAAACTGGCTAAGTCCAGGAAATGTAGGCTCATATTTTTCAGCATGGTGACCAGTGCAGACAAGAACTCCATCAAATGTTTCTGTTGTGACTCCATCTGTTTCCTTGTCTCTATATTTGATCTCCCACTGACCAGTGATAGCAAACTTCTCTGACCTCTTCACATAGAGCACCTCAATGTTGAATTTTATATATTTGGTCAGCTTAAAATTATCAGCATACATTTTGAAGTATTCATACACCTGGTACAGTTAAAACAATGAATTTAAATACAAGGCACAAGAAAAGCACCAGTATTGATATGAACATTGACAATATACTAATATTATTATTGGAAATCATTACCATTATTAGGATTGTCTAAAAAGTATAAATAAATAAATAATTGACAAAAAAAAATAAACAAAATTATAAATTTTAATTGAAATTTAGAATAAACATTTATATTATGATTATTGAAATAATTTTAAAGTTTTAAAAATTAATAGAAAAAGAAATGTTTTGGATTGAAGGTTTTTAGCAAAATATGTACTCTTTAGTTTATGAACATTGAAATGTAATTTATGTCAGTTAACCATTGCAACAGAAACCATTAAATTAATTAGCCACTAATTTTTTATGACTTAATTAAGAACTCCTCAAGCTAACTAAAAAAATGGAACTATTCACTGTGGAGGCCCTACAATTTTTTAAAGTTTTAATAAAAATCTACTAAAGAATGAAAATACTTATACCTAAAAGCATGCTATAATTAAAAGGAAGAAATATAGCAATCTCACTTTACTTTTTAAACAAATATTTACTATGCATATAAGAGTTTTAAAAAAGTGTATATTTTTGACGTTGTGGAGGGTAAGGCCCTTAGTAGATGCATCGTCATAAATCTGGAGCTGTATTTACTTATTCCAAGTATGCTATAATCATAAACTACTTAATCACAGCATTTTTGCCAACCATAAAAATGCAAAAAAAAAAAAAAAAAAAATTTGCAAAAAAAAAAACAACAAACAAACAACAAAACTTTAAAGTTTTTAACTCGTCAAAATTGGGATATATTTTTAACTCATTTGTTGAAGCCCTTTCTTCTCAATCCCCCAGACCTAAAGGCCCCACCTGCCCTCCTAAAATCCAGACCAGAGTTATAGTTAGTTCAATGGTAAATTAATCTAGGCCTTGAGTAATTCATGCAGCTTACATGTGAATTGTGCATGAAGATGGGGAATTCAGCAGGTATGGGGAAATCACTGTATGCCATGATCTCTTTACTTGTGTTAATGACTGTTGACTTCATGACGCAAGCTTGGCCATCCACTGGTTTGTCTGTATACCTCCACAGTCCCCCAATGTGCTCTGTTCTCTCAAAACACACTGGAACAATTCCTTCATCCAGGCATGATTTGATAGCCACCAGGCCACTGGCTCCAGCTCCTATAACAGCAACTCGTTTGGGCTCCATCCCCTAGAAGACTGATCTTTGAAGCTGTGAAATATTAATGCTGAAATAAAATTGAGCAATAATAATAAACTGAACAAGAATACCCTACATCAGTGTTTCTTAACTCTTTCTCTCCTAATTAATAATATACCATCGTTGATTTGACCCCATTAAATTCAATTAGATCTAATTGTTCATTTTATTAACTTTGAGGTACCCACCGTAATAGTAATAGTTTAGATACCCAGATACCTTTTTCCGCCACCATGACGACCATGTTCATTTTGTTGTTTTTAATTAAAAATATAAATAATAATTAGGCCTAAATAATCTGATATATATATAATAAATATTAATATATATAATATATAGTCAAATATAGTCTTATAGAGATCATAATAGATCTATTACTATTAGATTGTAATTTTTATTAGATATTTATTATTAGATCTGATGATAATTAGTCTAATCTAAATCTAATGTAAGTCTAAGTAATTTAAAATCTTATTAATAAATCTAGATCTAGATCTAGTCCTAGAAGAAGAGTACCTGACCCACCTAGTCTGTCCTAGATTTAGATTAGAATTAAATTAATAATTAAAATAATTAAATTAGATTGTTCCTTGTACTAGATCTAGATCTATTTGCGTACTAATTTTAATTTTTAACAGAACACATGAGAGATCTTATTATCTAGAATTTAGGATAATAGTAGATCTTTTTTTTTCTATTAGATCTACTAATCTAGAGTATTCTAAGAGTCAAGATCAGTAGATCTACATCAAAGAAAATATAGATCTATTTGTTTTAAACAACCTTTGCCCTCCCAGAATCCAGGGGATACTACTTTAAAATTGAAAGAAACTAAACCTAAATATTAGAGTACTCTCCCTTGGAATCTATAAAACTCACACACCTATAGATAATATCCGCTGCCTAGATTACAAATCTAGTGGATAATATTTAGTTCTGTCAAAACAACAGTGAATGAAAATTCATTGTTGGTAGCACCAAGCCAAAAAGCTGAGAGTTTGTTTATGCCAGCGGAATTAGAAATATAGGATTCTAGCTGCATTCAGGCTGCATCGAGTGTCCACAACTAGCGGATCCATAACTTGGAAAAAGGGGAGGGGCGGACGTAGACCCTTATTCTAGTAGGCCTATAGAATTCACACAATTCGTATAAGAATTTATTACTTATGTTAATAATAGGCCTATTTCTAATTGTTTATATTTAAACCTATTTTTTTTATTTCGCCCCCCCCC
>JADKLZ010000166.1:25158892-25171976 GCA_021533235.1 Biomphalaria straminea
TCTGTTGAAAATCAAGCCAGACATCGACAATGTCACCTACAACCAATTTATTAACCTCATGTTATGTGAGGGTACAAACATACACATTCTGTTTTTGTTTTGAATGAACCAATCGCCATACAAGGCATGAACACTGATTTGCAACGTCGCGAATTGTGGGCAGTTTAGACCAATAGCGTGTCGTCACCTCACAGACGTGGCAATAAGCTATTGGTCTCCACAGCCGACAGGGTGTGACGTCGCAGGTCAGTGGAGAGGCCTTCTATAACGAATGATCTCGTCTGAACCCCCTATCAGAATAGCAATGATATTACTATCCCATTATTTTAACTCTTTCTCTCCGTAATTATTTTTCCACGCTTTGAAGGAATTCTTGATTTTGCTAATTACTATTTCACTACCCCGTTATGATTGGCCTTCGATAGCTGTGTTGTTTGTTATCAGAAAATGTTGTATTTGGTATAGAATTAAAGGGAAATGCATGCTCTTTTTATATAATTCAAAGTCAAGTTTAAAAAAATGATCAATTATTTAATTTGATGAGGTCAAAATCAACGATGGTACCGTCGATTAGGAGAGAAAGAGTTAAGAAAATAAAAACGAGTTTGAATCCCGTAGAATGTAATAATTTGTATATTGTGTGTCTTGCGCTCACTACCTCGTCTCACAGCAACTCAATGGAAAAACTCATTTGAACGCATCTTACGGCAACTAACGTTATTATTAAGACTATAAGCCTTTATATAATACTAGGTCTGCATGTTCCTAACAGTGACACTAACACATATCTCATTTAAACATGACCAAGCAGACACTCAAAAATCATTCTTATCAACAAACCTACAGAGGTCACTAGCCAGAGTGTCAACACTGGTCCATCTCTACAGGTCACCAAGGTCTACTAATATACCACACACATGTCCGTATTTCACAAGTAATTTTAAACGACGATTTTGAAATTTATTATACTTAGAATGTCCTTGTAGTATATAACGTTTATTGGGAATCAAAAGGCTGTTTTTTTTTTAAATTGTGTATTTATCTGAGGATAGGAAGTGGAACAGACAAAAAGACAGACAGAGTTAGTTGTTATATGCTTTGTAATAAAAGGTTTGCAAAGCTTTGATCCCTAGTCAAATCACTTTCGGCCTTCTAGCCTTGGCGTCCTACAAGAGGTTTTGGGCCAGATTGGAATAGGACTCGTTTGTATTTCTGGAATATCTAACACTTTCAATTCAATTTACGTTATTATTTTTTTCTATTTAATGTTTTAGTTTTCACAATGGACTCATTCACCTATTGTAAATACACACATTTAGCCACATCATAATATTGATAAAAAAGTGAAAAATAAGTATCATGTGACAGCCTTACGTTTGGTGTAATTTGTATAAACCATATAGAGAAACTGTTTTTTGTTTACGTTTGGTGAATGAGGTCCATTAGAAGAGGCACTTTTGCGATGGCCACTAAAGATCCAGGTAAGATCTTTTTAATGCTATATATCTAAACACTAAATTTTTTGATGAAAGGTTTTTTTTTTTTTTTTATTGTCCCGGAAAGACCACAGCATCACCTGTTCTCACTGCGGATCCAGGGGGGGGGGGGGGGGGGGGGGGGCGGGCCCCCCCCCCCCCGCCGCTCGGCCGACCTACTTCCGTAATTTTTTGCTTAGAACTTTGAATTATAGTTCTGTAACAAAACAAAGTTACAAACATATGATGAATAATGAGCTGTTGATGTCAGCAGAATGCGTTTCTGCAGTGAAAAATGCAAGAAAACGCTGTTGGCGTCGGGGCTTTGAGCCGAACCCCACTGATCAATAATGAACTGTCGATGTCACATGCGTTTCTTCAGTAAAAAATGCAAGAAAACGCTTTTAGCGTCGGGGCTTCGCTCCGAACCTCATTTATGAATAATGAGCTGTAGATGTCAGGAGAAGGCGTTTCTGCACGGAAAAATGCACGAAAACGCTTTTGGCGTCGGGGCTTCGACCAGAACCCCATATTGAGGCTTGCAGCGCTCCCCCAGACCCCTAAGCTATCAAGAGAAAGGCTTCAACATAGCTGTTTTTGTGGGTTTTTTTCGACGAAGGTTGAATATATATATATATGCTGTACGCACGTTTATGCATAGGGTTAGCGTTTACTAGGCGTTAGGGTTAGGGTTTGGAAAAAAATCGCCCCCACCACTCCAAAGTTCTGGATCCGCTAGTGCCTGTTCTATATCTGTTTTTATGCACATTAAAAAAAAACATTTCTCTTTCACTGGATTTAATGAATTCTAGGAAAAAATTAAGGAAGCACTCGTATCTCGTACCCTCACCCTTCCACCTTAATATTTATATTTCTATAACAGAGATTCCCGAACCACGACATGAGGTTCATAATAAGCGGGTGACCAGGTGCTATCTTGTCACTACAGACGGTGATCACAGTGTATAATAAAGCTGCGGAGGATCCATTATTGGAATTGGAAGTTTTTGTTTAATTTATCGCTGTTGTTTGGCGACACCCTGATGTTGGAAATGATTGAGCACCAGTAAGTGTGTCCGAGTGAGTGTTGTGCAATTCTTCCTTTGTGCATGTGTGAGAGTGTGTGTGTGTCTGTGTGTGTCTCTGTGAGTGTGTCTATGTGCGTATGTGTGTCTGTGATTTTTTTCCCCTCTTTCTGAAGTGTTACCGAGAAATTCTTTTTCCCACAGAAAATAGAATGCATTCTGCATCTCTACCTCATAAGATGTCATTAGTTGTCATCAGATGTCATGTTTCTTTTTTTTTATCACAGAAATGTCAATGATGCTGATGTGATAAAATGACAAGCCTTGGCATTTTTTTCTCCCATTAACTGTTCTTTAGAGATTTTTAAGACAGTCTTCGAGACAGCTTTCGAGACAGTCTTAGAGACACCCGTGTGAAGGAGAGAAGTGCTAACGTAGACAGGTTTGGTAACTAGAGATGCTGGTGATGGTCACAGACGATAAACATGACCCAGACGCTACTGAAAGTGGATGGCCGGGGCAGGAGTGGTGGTAAAGTGAGCTGAAACTTGCAAGTGTATTGGTGGACACAGGAGAAAGTCTTCATCCCATTTCGTTAAAGAGGACATTTTTTTAGAGAAATACAAAGAGGTAACTGTGAGTCCAGGTCAATGCCAGCATCTCAATTTGATTTTTGTTTTTGGTTGTTATACATGTTTCACACGTCGGTACAAAAAAAAAATGAAGTCATTAAAAAAAAATCATGGGAAAACGATAGGCAGGGTTTTAACTGGCGACCATCGTGTCAATAGCTCGAAGCGCAAGCCAGTCGATCAAGCAGCTGTCCTAAAAGATCGTAAAAATTTCAAAATTAGTAGAAAAACGATTCCTTAGTTTGGAAAATTGGAAATGATACATTTTGGTACAGAAAAAAAAGCACATAATATCTATAATATCTAATCTTCTTTTCTTATAAATACAGACGTTACTTTAAGAAAAAAAGATTACTCCCTGCGCATGCCCCTAATGGACCTCATTCACCAATCGTAAACAAACAACACTTCGCCACATGGTGCTCTATCTCTTCTATATAATTTACGATCTACTTTTTAATACACGATGGCAGTCACTAGAGTTTTTTAAAAATTGTTTTATCAATATGATCACGTGACTAAATGTTGCTTGTTTACAATTGGTGAATGAGGTCCATTCAATCAGGCCATGTTAGTTATTCAATGATTTATACCCAACCAAGTCGTTGATTTTAATGGCTGACTCAGGCAACTCTTTCGATGCACTAATAGCACTAGGGAAGAAGAAGAATTTGCACAAATTTGTCCTAGAATACGGAACAAGGAATGTGCCTTTATCTTTGTCTTTCTGAGTAAAGTATTAGATTAGATTTTGTTATTGTATTTGAAGATAATGATTTAATGTTTTATGTTTAATTGCTACTGAATTTTCAAGTTTTCTATCCTAAAGGTTTTTCTGAATTAGTGATTTCACTAAAAGATGTTAATCTAGATAAATGTGAATATTCGTTTGTTATGAATCTCACAGCTCAATTTTGTCTCTGTTCCAGTTTCTTAATGTTTTCTGGTGTTGAGTATTGAAACTTATCGTATAACTAGAGAAGTTCCTTTAATTAAAAAGAATTAAGTACGATAAGGAATTATTTTTCAAAAATTGAGTCTTAATGAATTGTTGACAGTTTTGATTCACTCTTTTGCGCTCAAACAGTGTGTCACTAGAAGATAAATTAATCAAGAGTATCAAGTCGTCACACGTTCAATATTATTAAACATTGAAATTATTTTATTATCTAGGCTACTTATTTCTATGCTTATATATTTTTTTTCCAGAGGACTTACTTCTAGTGGAAAAGTTGAGGAGACATTTAACAACAGATCCCCAAATGCCTTGTCGCTTAAATATGTTGTATATGTTAGTAACATCTATAACTCACTATTTAATATTTATTTTTACAAAGCTTATATCTGCTTCCCATGATTCCATCTAAGGTAAAAAAAAATTGTAAACGTTATTTTTCACACATCTATTCTCGGATCAAGTCAAAATTTATATCATTATTAATGGTACCTAACAAAACTCGAATCAATAAAAAAAATTAACCATTAGTTAAATAATTATTAGTAATTAATTATTTTGTTTGTTTTCGAAAAAGGGAAAGAAATGCTACATATTTAGAAATGTTGATGTATATATATATATATATATATATATATATATATTGCGTTTTCCTTCTTATTACAATATGTATACCTTTATCCTCACATTCTGGGATCAAGATCATCAAATTGACTTTTTGCATAAGTATTCATAGCCGAAGACAATATATGAATCAATTGAAAAAATTATTCAATTAGTTAAATTATTGGTAATTAATTCATTGTATTTTTCATACAGCAGAAAGTGAGCTAAACTCTGTCATTTTGAGATATATGACAGTAATTTGAAGCTCTTCCCCTTAGATAAGCCCTGTTTAAAAAAAAAGCTAAATTTTTCTCTTAAATATAAAAAAAAATCTTGAGACATTCTTTTGACTAAAAGTGAAACTTGAACTTTTGTGGTTATGCTAATAAATATATTTCGTGGATTGAAGTGTATAGAAAAATTATCTAAAGTGATTTAAAGATTTGAATGACAATTTACGGTCTAGAATTAAATAAAAAAAAAAGATCGAAGAGATTGTGGATGTGTTTACAGCTAGTACTATACTATGTTTTTACCTAGACTTACCTAACACCTGAAAGTACGGCTACAATAAAAAGAGAATATAATTCCTTGTCTAGTCCTATAGTTGTAGGTCTCAATATTTTGCCTTGCTGTTGAAAAGAATATCGCTATCAGTTTTCAGAGGCGTCGTTAAGGTATGTGCGGCGGACTCACGATGTCAAACCTCCCCCCCCACACACACACACCATTTTTCATTGGGAAGAATTTAACGATACACGAAAGTACATTGAGACTCAAGACTTCTTCATTGATTGCCCACTTTCGTTGTATCGCGTGATATGTTGTTGGGATGCCGCAACCATTTGGCTAATGATTGGCCACCCCACCCAACAAGAGGGACCGAGTTCGAATCCCAACTCAAGCAAAGTTGTGCATCACGGAAACCTTATCCAGTGACCTCCCTATCCACTGGACTGCAAAAGTGATTGGACCAAAGCGCACCGAGCACGCTATAAGCAAGAAAAAGTCGCTAAATTAAAGCAATTTTTAAAAGAACAATCTAGACTCTCGACAAGAGTTAAACCAGTGACAAGCCATGCTCATGAGCATAGATTTTTGTGATTTTTTTTAAACAAACTATACTTCTTTAATCATACTTATATAATAATACTTATATAATACTTATTTTTTTACTTGTAAGATAGGTCTAGCAGTAAAAAATAAAAATGAACTAACTTCGTTTGAATTTTTACCAGAAAATGTAAAAATATGCCAATGTGACAATCTGACAGTGCCAATCTGACAATATGCCAACTTGAAAATCTGACAATGTGACACTCTGACAGTGGCAATGTGACAATGAGACAATGTCACAGAGTAAGTACACACACACACAGATTAACGTCATGATCTTCAAATCAAATATTTAATTACATGTATCAAGAATAAAATAATGAAAGATGACATCCAGCGAATCCTTTTAATACACAGCAAAAGTGATTTCGTCCTTATCCCATAGTACACACTTTTTTTTCCCTAAACTCTTAAAAAGACATAAACGGGTAATCATGAACAGCATTTTATATTCACAGTATAGAAAAATAAATTGTTTACCATTTATATCACATCATCGAAAACAAATAATAATAATTATGAACCATAGTAATTATAATTATAGTATTAATGATAAAACAAAGGAATATCTTAAAAAATAACATTATAAGGTCTGGGCAGTCGAGGGTTAAATAAAACAGACAACAGCAATGAGAAGGTTAAAACATTTAAATTAATAAAACCCCAAGAAATATTTGTAAAAAAAAATAAAGAAAAAACATAGTAAACCCAGACTTAATTGAGCAAACATAACATGTTCACATTTGCAGTTTTATCTCTTGGACGTGGTATAGAGTTTGTAAGTTTTGACCATTGATCAACCTGCAAGTAGATTATTTGGTGTACTATTGATTGTATGTATGTCTGTTGCAAAATAAAAAAAAGATGAAGAAGAACTCGACCCACTTCGTTGAAATTAGTTTTAAAACAGGTCTCTCACGTTTGGAAATATTCCTTTTTTTTTCTTAACAAATTTTTAGAGTGAAGAGATTTTAGCAGTCTCTTTTACTTTGGTGCCCTTTTATTTTAGAACATATGGAAATCTCCTCATGGCTCTATATTACATCAATGTATTTCAAGTTGATGAAGACATTTTTTTTACATTATAAAACAATTTTAAAAATTATTATTTATAGAAGAATGACTATCAATTTTCTGATTCTGATTATCGCGGCTCAATATCTAGTTAATACGAAACTTTTTTTTATGATCTAGGGGGATACCCACCACCCTTGTAATATCTACCGCACATTTTATCTCTCTTAAAAAGTATCCTGGTTAGTTATAAATGAATGCTAGTGATTAACAAGAGTCAACGTGACTATTACGAGAACTGATTTTTTTTAGAGCATACCGAGATATTGTCAACAATAGAGAAGTCATTTCTCACACGAGTGCCTGTGTTCAGATTGAAATGGTGACTGGGCGTCCATTATACGAAAATAAAGCAGGTCTACCAAAGTCAGCTGAAAAGAGGAACACGATAGCAAGGCCGTACACGAATAACATGCAGTCGCATCTTCTTAGAAGAACTAAATTCAGTGGGCACTAGTTGAGAACAGGCTGGGAAGTAGCCTATGACTGACCTCAGTGAAGAGAGCTTGCTGCCCTATGTGCTGAACGGCGTGGAGGAGCATTTAAATTTGGGTACATACTTTTTTCCTCTTCTTTTCTTTTAATGTGCATTTTTTTTTCATGCAATTTGACATCAGTTGTGAAGGGTTGGATATGATCCGCAGGCCTTAAGTTGGACGTCATTGCTTTTGGTTTACTTTCGTTTCGTTTGAATAATTGAGGATAATTTTGACTCTGGGTCTTACGACGTTCAAATAGATGTTCTCCTTCATTCAATGGGCTGCTTCTACGATTAGCCAGGCTGTTTGGTAGCAGAAGCAAATAAGACTGGGTGCTCACACAGAGTGTCAGAGAAGGAGAAGAGAGACAGAGAAAGAGAGAGAGAGTGAGACAAAAAGAGATAGAGTAAAAATATTGCATTTTTTAGCACATACGTAATCTGAGTCCCTCTCACTCTAAGCCACCAGTTGCAAAATCAGCATATTGGTAACATTCTTAAAAAATGGTTTTACCCTAGGTTTAAACATTCAACTAGTGACTATCAGTAATTTACCATCTGAAATTTTACTCTGCTGATAAAACAAAGTATTAAAGAAAAGTAAAAACTGTCTACGTTTTTTTAACGCTAATTATTATTTTTTTCTATTAAACGTGTTAACGATAAAACGCGTTTTAAATTAAACATATTAAAAAAGTTAATTGCAATCTAAAATTTATAATTTTAATTAACAAACATTTACGCCTACATAAATTTTTATGTTTTGTTGATTTTTTTTTTTTCTTAAAAAAAAAGTTATACATATCGTGTGTGTCATAACATAGAAAAATCATCATATTGCATTTAGATAAAATCAGCATTTGGCTCAATTCATTTAATATATTAGCTTAATTTGAATTTTAGCTTAAGCTGTACCATCTGGCAGGCATACTCTTCTCTTTGAGCAGTTCCTGGCAATGCACGCCATCTTCCGAGTCCGGAGGCAGCCGAACACGACCGATGCATTCGTCCACGCCGATCTTGTTGTCGTGGTAGGCGGAGACTTCAAGGCCGATGTTCTTCAAGTTTTCTCTATGCACGCTAAAGACAAGAGCCTCGTTCCAAGTGGGAGAATTGGTGCCGTGTGCAGTGGAAGTTTTCTTCTTTTTGAGCTTTTTGCTTCCGGAGGTCAGGCAGACTTTGATGAAGGAATCTGAAAGAAAAGGATGGAACAGTTTGACCAGTTGCTATGATACATACATTCAATGAGGATTTTACGATGAACTTAAACCACTAGTCGACCGGCGGCGTAGCATACGCCGCTATTTTGCAGGGCCGACCTTTGGACACTGCAACCTATGCTATCGCCGTGGTCCCCGCACTTTCAAATGACCCGCCCTAATTCTACGTGTATAAATTATTAAATTAAACCATTTTATCACTTATAGCAGATTTCCCGCGGACTCCATTCGATTTACCTGGAACTCATGAAATTGCAAAATATACGAAAAAGTCCTGAAAATATACGAAAGTAATTAAAAATTTTGAAAACTTATACAAATCTCCTGAAATATATTGACAAAAATTGGCATTTTGGGGTGTACTACGCACGATAAAAAAAGGCATTATGTTATACCCATAATTGTGGAGTCTAGTGAAAGAAGCTTATCGTGCTTCAAAGTAATGAAGAATTACTTGAGGTCAACAATTCTCGTAGATTGAAGGTAACGTTTGGTAATTCTTGCTATTGAGCGTGATCTGTATGTAGGAAATAGAATTTGTATAATATACCGTAAGACTTCGCTATATATAATAAGAATATCAATATGACAAGTATTATTATAAATACAGTTAACAATAATGGTGCACTTTTTTTTTATTTTGCAACTCCTGGGGCGGATGTTTTTCAGGGCGAAGTTTAACGAAGGTATCTTTTGGCCAGCATCATGACAGACCGCCTTTACTTATATCGGCTGCAGGGCCAGCCTTAGATAATTGGTGGCCCCAAAATAAGATTGAAAAATAAAAAACAATAACCAGCGAAAATGAAAATAAAATTACGCAATCTTTTAAAAACTTACTGAGCTCCGATTCGTTTCGCTCTTTCGTTTCTAGTTCTTTGCGAGGCTCCCAACAACTGGAGGTCCCAGGAGGCTGCCTAGTTTACATAGGCCTAAGGTCTGTTTTGGGTACTCATTAGATGGTAGGACTTGACAAGTAGTATAAGACCAAGCGGAAAGCGTGGTCGAGAGGCCAAGCGGCTTGAGCTTGGCTTGGCTACCTAGAAGGGGGCTCGAGGTTCGACACCCGACTCGGACAGAGTTGTGTTTAATGAGCGCCTAAAGGCAGCACGGAAAACCAACTCCTAAATACCCCTTTCCCCCCCCCCCCCCCACTGGTCCACAAATGAGATTGGACCAAAGCGCTCTGAGCATGCTATAAGCATGAAAGTAGCGCTATATAAAAGCTATAATAATAATAATAATAAGTCTTCACTGGAATACAATTTCATACCATTGTTTCTGAAACCAAGCGCTTTATTACTCGGCCAATTAACATTTTCAAATAAAGTTCACCCTTTCAGACCTTGCGATCTATTATGCAGATGATATGAAAGCCATCTGTTTCTGTGGCCCACGGTTAACAAGGGGTTAAGTTAATGTTTTTTACTGCTTTTTCTTTGCTTTTTGTTTCTTGTTTGTTTTAGATAGTTTCTCCACTTATGGACTTTTTTTTTCTTTTATAGTTTTATAAGTTAAATTTTAAAAAAGACAAAAAAAAAAAACAAAGACTGGAGAAGTACACAGATGAATAGGTTGACTTGAATGAAATCCTAACCTAGCATCTGATCACTGCGCCATTATTCTAAAATGTCACTACCCAGAAAGAAAAAAACAAAAACAAAATGCAAAAAAAGTCTTTGAACTGTTTCTCTCTGAAATGTCAACCAGGCGACTTCCGCTAGACTGCACCGCACACGTTTCATCACTCTGTCTAGTGTTGAATTCACTACTTCACTATAGCAGGGTACAGACAAGAAAAAACAAGAAGTGACAGCTTAGGGAGGAATTAGCCTTACTATAAGATGACAAGGCTTTTACGGTGTAGTCTAACAAAGTTGTAGCCAAGATTTTTTTTATCATGTTTTTGTTTTTAGAATAGAGACTTTTTTTTTCAACACATACATTATTCAACAGTTCAACAAAGAAATATTTTCTTTTCTTTAACTACAAAGTAATAGGATAGTTATAAACAGAACAATGATTGTCCACATTAAAGCTATTAGACGTTTTGTTTTCAATGGAAGTAATTTGATCATTTAGAATTAATATAAAAATTATTTCAAAACAAGTAAATATAAAGGAGCAAAAAAAGTTTTGTATAAGGAAAAAAAAACTTCTATTACTGCCATATCTTTCAATTCTGCAAGATTTGTCTACTTTTTAAAAAAAATAAAATTACTGTAAAAAAAATAAATAAAGTTTCTCTTTCTACAGGGCAGATGATGTAAAGGTCATCTGATTCTGTGGTTAACGAGGGTGTCATGTGGCCAGCACAACGACAAACCGCCTTTACTTTTACCCAACTAATGTCAGGTATCCAGGTAAAAGGTATCCCTAAATTAAAAATCCCAGTCTTCACCAGGATTCGAACCCGGGACCTCCCTCACAAAAGCCAAGCGCCCTGAAATAGTTAATTAAATACTGTTAATGGTTCGTATAAAAAGGGAAATATATATTACAGCATTGAGATCTATGGCAAATGTGGAGCTCTTTCAGTATTAAAAAATATTTTGCTAATGTTAAGATCAAATTTATCCTGTAGTATGCACATACATGGGCGCCCTCAGGGGGGTGCAAAGGGGTGTACTTGCACCCCCCTGGATTATGAGTAGCCAAATTATAGCCATTTTATTTTGCACCATCAGATTAATTAATTTCTAAGTAGCAACTGAACAAGTATGCTTCCACTGGTTAATGTAGTAGTAGAAATAAGTAGATAAACCTAGGCATATAGAATGGATGGCTAACCATGTAAGTGCGCGCCTCTGAATTCTGAGTTTCCACATTTTAGCTATTTTTTTAAAATAATGAAATACATCTTCCAGATCTTTTTTTTTTTACTACGTAGATGTAGATTCAGTCAGAATCCAGGGGGGTGCAAGTGCACTATCATGTACCCCCCTACAGATGCCCGTGCATTATTAATGCAAGAGTTTAATAAATTAATATTAAGGAAAAATTGGTCTTCTAGATCTAAATCTAAAAGCTTATCATTAGAATATTAAAAAGTGTAGTAATTTAAAAGTAGTGCTTCCACTGAAAAACAGTTGTAAAGATGATATACTATTATTGTAACTAGAATACGCAGATCTGTAGTTCATGTTCGACCATGTACGATTTTTATAGTCTTGCTATTCTTTGCACTATGAAGGGTGTCAAATATTCTGTAGCATCGTGACGATTTGTTTATATTTGCACATAGCTATCGTTATTATGAATGCCACAAGGTCGACTTTCACAAAACATTCTGTGTTGTGATATAACAGAAGGCATGAGATCCGCTGGTCGTCCACTGCTGAGGTATAGGCCTACTGATGTATGCAAACGTGACACCAACAGCTGGAAAAAAATGGCACTGGATAGATCCACATAAAGAGCGAGCATAGTAGTAGAAAGAAGGTTGAAAGTACAAAGGATTGGCTTCTTTGATGACACATGAAGTCACCAAGGGAAAAAATTGTCGTGAGACGTAAAATGCAACAATTTTTTGTTTATATTTAGCTAAGGTCTAGAAACATTTTTTTTCGATGTGATAAATGCTATATAGTTGAGGTTGGTGTCAGCGTTCGATAAAACAGCGGGTTAAACACGTGCACCAGTTTACAATAGAAGAGATACAAGAATGTCATTCGAGTCAAAAAGTTGATTTGGATCAGCGGAGCACTGGCAGCAGCAAGAGCCCAAAAACTACAAGCTGCAGCATCATGAATTAACTGCTTTTGTTGGGTATTTTAGTGATGAAACTGCAGATATATCAGGCACTGAGCAGATGTCTTTGAGTGTTCGGTTTGTAAATTGCGATTCTATTCGACCTCATTAGTTTAGTTCCTGTGGTTCAGAGAGACATGCTACATGTGTCTAACCGTCTAAAGGCATTGTACAGTCTATACATGGACAAACTACTCGGCCAAGGCTGCTCGTGATGGCTAGAAATCTCATTCCGAATCAGTACCTAGAAATAGCGTTGGTGCTACATTTACCTCTTTGTGTGAGACACAATGAACTGAAAAATACGAATCTATTCAAGCTTATAGTCTCAACTTTGACATCTTTTACTGTTTGGAGGATCTTAAAATTACGACTGCAAGTGAACCAGATAAACTGCACATGTTTAGTAAATGTCTCCTCCTCTTGTGTTTCTGATTTGTCTTTTCATTGTCGTCAATTATTTATCCAGTTTCTATGGTGTTTTGCAGTCTTTCCAACTTAACATAGTCGCCGCTCAACAGCAGCTCAGCAGTAACATTAATGGCATAATGAAAAAACCATCTTGACCATCCTGAGGATGTCATCTTGAGGAAGGAGAGACTACTGGCAGAAAAAACATGATATAGGATATTGAGTTGTTACCGCCGAGAAAAAAAAACACGTTTGGATTTTGGGAGTTATTACAGAATACGGCTTTACATTACATATCTTAATTCTTAAGTTTCTTCAATACCTCTCGCGGGGGGGGGGGGG
>JADKLZ010000166.1:25184051-25199115 GCA_021533235.1 Biomphalaria straminea
GCAGGCCGCAGATAGATACCTGACATTAGTTGGTCATTATGAAGGCCTCAGGCCTCGTTAACCTCGGGCCATAGAAACAGATGACATTTACACCATCTGCAAGATAGATCTCTAGATCTTAAAGGGGAAGTTAACTTGCAGTAATAATCATGAGCCAAATTTATTACTTTTCGCTTTATTAATTTTTTAAAAATATTTGGTGGACCCCCAAGGCAAGTGAAGTGCCCTTAGATATAGTTTACATTGTCTACGCTATAGGTAAATCTCGCACAGCTTACGTTGTTCACAAAATCAATTTATTGTCATTCTATCTTACAATAAAATACGTTATCTACATGTGTGAGGCAATTACATGCTTGTGAGGGTATATAATGTGAGGGTATAATAAGCCTGTGAGAGTAAGCAAAAGTTCAAAGAGTATATTTGGATATTTTAAGCACGACCAATGTGAAGGTTTAATTATATTACAATATCACGTCTTTGTTTTCGACTTATGAATATGTCATTGTCGATTTATTGGAGTAGAAAGTATTAAAAAGAACTAATCAAACTGAGCGAACCGAACTAACCAAATTAACCGAACTAACAAAGCTAACCGAACTAACAAAACTAACCGAACTAACAAAACTAACAAAATCGAAGTAACAGAGCTAGCCGAACTAACAAAACTAACCGAACGAACGAAACTAGCCGAACTAGCTAAACTTACCGAACTAACCATACTAGCCGAACTAACAAAATTAACCGAACTAACCGAGCTAATCAAATTAGCCGAACTAATAAAGCTAACTGAACTAATAAAAGCCATAACCAGGCAGAGGCGCAGTGAGCGAAACGTGCGCCTCGGGGTCAGATACTTTATTGGCGCTCCACCTCCCCCATTTACCATGAACATCACATAGAAATATAGATTTTTCTCTGGGTGTGGCGCCCTCCTGAGGGCCCCCCCCCTCACTACGCCACTGTGTAGTCATATGTGGTATATTAGAAAGTATAAAACTACAAGCTATCAAAAAGAACAATCCTATCTTTCTCTATACAAAATGTACATAATGTATAGCCAGGGGCGTAGCTAGAAATTTATACTATTTGGGGGCCCGGGGGGATTGACCTCTTTTTTGCATTTTGCGTAATACTTAATTTTTAATGTAAAAAAACACTCATTTGGGGGTCCGCCCTCAAGTGTGGGCCCTGGGGGATTTTCAAAATTTCCCCCTCTTACCCACACACTAGCTACGCCACTGTGTATAGCTAGAATTTGACAGCCTTCACACACATTCATCCCTGGTCTATCTGCCTCAAAGGACCTGCTTGTCGACTGCTGGTCATTACAGAATTCCTTGCATATTATTTTGTTTGTCTTTTTTTTTCTTTTTGTTTTAGAGAACCTCTATTCAACTCGTAACTTCGTGGAAACTTCTGATTGGGAAGGTGGGTGGAGCCTTAGTGAACAGGGATCTCGTAAACGGCTGAAACGATTTTTCTAAATAATTTCCCAGTTGCTGTACATCGTTGAGAATAGTATTACTAGATATAGTTAGACCGTTATAAGTTTTCAAAAAAAAAAAAAAAAACAACTCTGGCCAGAGAACGAGAAAATATTTATCTTGAAAGGACTAAACGTATTTTGGTGTTTCCGCATTCATTGAAGAGTTTAATAAATTAATGTTAAGGAAACTTTTGCGCATCCTCTTCTATGTCTAGATCACAGACATAAATAAATATAGACTGAAAAAAAGGGAAATAACTTCATGTAACTTGAAAACATGTTCAGGCTTAGAGATTAAACAAAACTCATAGACATAGTATTTATTTAAAAAGTACACGCAAATGCAATTCATAAATTTACATTTCATAAAACTCTCTTATTGGCCAGTCTATATTTACACTACACCCAATATAGTAAAAGGTGAGGCGCTGGAAGAGGTGGAAAGCTTCATCTATCTAGGCAGCATTATAGATCACCATGGAGGAACAGATGCAGATGTCAAAACCCGCATTCATTAAGCTCGAGCAGCCTTCCATCAGCAGAAGAACACCTGGGGATCTAAGGAATTAAGCACCACCACCAAGATAAGGCTATTTAACACCATTGTTAAGCCGATACTACTTTATGGAGCAGAGACCTGGAGAACCACCGTCACCACCGTCAAAAAAATCCAGGTATTCATCAACACCTGCCTGAGGAAGATTCTTATGATCCGCTGGCCAGACAAAATCTCGAATGAGGAACTGTGGCAAAGAACAAATTAGCAGCCCATTGAATTAGATATCCTTCAGAGACGCTGGTGATGGATAGGTCACACCCTGCGCAAGCCCGCATCCAACATAACAAGGCAAGCCCTAACCTGGAACCCCCAAGGAAAGAGGAATAGAGGACGGCCCAGGAACACATGGCGCCGCGATCTGGAAACAGAAGCCAAGCAGATGGGCAAGACATGGGGACAGTTGGAGAGACACGCCCAGAACCGAGATGCCTGGAGAAAGTTGGTTGGTGGCCTATGCCCCAGTAGGGACTACAGGCAGAGATGAGATGGTGATATTTATTTATGTCTATGGTCTAGATCTAAAGTCTAAAAGCCTATCATGGGAATTTTATAAAGTCCAGGATGGTTAACCAGGATGGTTTCTCGGGGATGAAAGGTGGCAGGACAGGGTTGAATAATAACGATCCATTGTTTTTTAAATCTAACATTCATAAGCTATTGAGAGAAAAACAATCGGTCTGTAACTTGTATAAAGAAGCTGTTGTCTTTTTTAAAAAGTTATTTTTTAAAATGTTTTCCTTGCTTGCTCAGTATGGCTTAAGATTACACTTTCTGAGTGTGTGTTTGTGTTAGATTTCGTCTATGTCTGTTCTATTTATGCATCTATCCATCAGTCCGCTTTGCTGCTTGTCTGACCGTCTGACCATCTGCTTAATCTGCTTAAATCCCTAACATTTCATTCATTAAAAAAAAAAAACAAGACTTTAGAAAAATGCATATAAAAAAAATAACTAAATGTAATTTTTTAGCAGTCTCCCTTCCCCCTACAAAAAAAGGGGGGGGGGAACAGTCTATATTAGTTTTGTTTAGTCTGTCCTTCTGGTAGTCTCTTCGTCACGTTTAGATCTTAAAAAAACTAAAAGAGCTTTTGAAAATACGATTTATATTGTAGCGTGCTAAAAATAGGTACAATGTCTATATGTGGTTCTCTGAAATCGAAACCTTCTATTTTTAAGATTCCAATATGACGTTTCTCTTTCCGTACAAATACAACATTTTCCAAACAAGTCTCTCCCATAGACAAACCCACACCCACACTTACACTCACTCATAGACAAACCCACAGGGCCTGTACAAGAGCTCACTCTTCTACCCTCACAACGTTATTCTCGGACTCCAAGTCTTGTCCTCATTGTCCATCTCAAAGTGTCCCTCATTCTCCATTTTTTTAAAAAATATTTATCTACATCCTCCGGTCAGTTAAAGCCATGAAACGAAACATTATCGATCTAAAGGGACCCAGACTGGACACACACTGTCAAATAACAATGACCTCCCCACCGTTCCCAAGCTCCCCTTCCCTTTCTCAACTCCATCAGTCCCAGGCATTTGTGTCATGTTGACCGATGGTCAGCTCTCGATGCGTCCTGTAATAACGCGTGTAGTGTCTAACCTAGCCTAGGAGAGTACCACGTCGCGGGAGTACACTTGTAGATGACCAATCATTATAATAAGGAAAGGTTTTAATTATTACACAAACAGGTATGTATGTTAGGTGGGTGAGGCTTATGTAATAAAAGAGTTATAATTAGTCAAGATCATAGACATAAATAAATATAGACTGGCCAATAAGAGAGTTTTATGAAGAGAAAATTTGTGATTTGCAAATTTGTGCGCCTTACTATACAGCATGAGCAGTATAAGAGTTAAGTATTCATATCTATTTCCGCCATAACCTATATAAGTATTACAATATTTTTATTAGTGTTTAATATACGCCTTTATATTTTGTGAATAAAGAGGCAGTGTAGTTTTGTTTAATCTCTAAGACTGAAGATCGTGCAACTTGTCAGATTTCGGAAATCCGAATACAATAGATATACATTTTTTCAAGTTACATAAAGTTACTTCCTGTTTCCAGTCTATATTTATTTATGTCTATGGTCAAGATATTTAAACAGGATTGGGGTGGAGGGTATTAGAGAGGAAAACGCACGGAACCTATGAAATCAGTTTGAGAAATCTTCGTACTAAATTATTATGTTCTCAACTATTCCATGACGTAGTAGACATTCAAAATAATAATTAGAAGTCGGCGAATCAATAAATTCAAACATTTGTCATGAACGTGTTTTGTATCAAGAGAGAATGCCTGACACGACCGGCCTTAGGCATAGGCAAACAAGACAGCCCCATAGGGCCTCCAATCGGTACATTTGTCATTTACGAACTTTGTATCAAGGGCGGATGCCTGACACGACCGGCCTTAGGTATGGGCAAACTTAACAGCCTCCTAGGACCTCCCTTCGGTACATTTGTCATTAACGAACTTTGTATGTATTAAGGGCGGATGCCTGACAGGGCCGGTCTTAGGCATAGGAAAACTAGACATCCTCCTAGGGCTTCCGTATGGTACTTTAGTAGACTACATATGTTAGAAGACCATTATTTCTTCCTGTTGGTAAAATATCGAAACCCTATTTCTAGTCTGGTGATCATGACTCGTCCCTGAAACACTTTAGAGCTATCGACACATATAAACTTATTTATTAACTTATTTGTTGATTGAGATATAGATACAGGATGTGTTATAGTTCATGTTGTTTTTCTTCGGTCCTCATTTTTCGCTTCTTATTTTTCGTTTGGGCCCACACTATTCGCTAAGACCGGTCCTGTACCTGATATAAACTCCGCCACAGAAAGCCTCGTTCTGGCCAGCGCAAATCAAGTTGGAAACATCGTCCATTTGTCATAATCATCAAACGATCCTGAGATAAAAATCCTTTTGGGATTTAAGTCATCGCCCGGATCTAGTGAAACCCAAGCCGTTGGAGAGAATTTCTCACAACTGTGAGGCAAGAATCAGAGACTCTTCGCACATGCTTTTGCAGAAAAAGTTCCTTCATTATAGCGTTAAGCCTTGCTTACAGTGGGACTTTTAACTAGAATGACGTAATTAACTTATGAAAAAGTGCGCCTTATTGACGATTAGCATTTGGAGTGGCTCAGAAAATCCTTGTGACGTCACAAAGCATCTTTAAAAATTCTGAGAAACCTGTGGTTCTGAAGAAAAATTTATAAACGCGAAATTTGTTACATTCCTAATAAAAGTTTGGTTCAATAAATATATTTTATGTGCATTCAATATTATAAGTGTTTGTGTTCTGAGACTGTGTAAATTTGTGTATTTCATCTACATCATCGTTCCTTTGTGTTCCTTGTGGAACATAGGGCCTCGACAAAAAAAAACGCCACTCTCCACGGTCTCTTGCAAGTTTTTTGATGGTTTCCCAGCTCTTTCCGGTCCTCTCGGCTTCCTCCAGTATTCTGCGTCGCCATGTTCGTTTTGGTCTTCCTCTACGTCTTGTTCCCTTGTTGGTTCCACTCTAAGGCCTGCCTAGCTCTGTTGCTGGTATCTTTTCTAAGGGTGTGACCAATCCATCTCCACTTCCTCTCCAAGATCTGCATCTCTATATTTTTCTGCCCACTCATCTCCCACAGTTTGGTATTTTCTACTTTGTCGTACCATTTTATTTTTAGGAGATTTCTCAGGCATCTGTTGATGAAGGTTTGTACTTTTCTTGTTGTCACTTCAG
Organism: Biomphalaria straminea; assembly: GCA_021533235.1. Taxonomy (NCBI): domain Eukaryota; kingdom Metazoa; phylum Mollusca; class Gastropoda; family Planorbidae; genus Biomphalaria; species Biomphalaria straminea. Next base: position 25,189,855 of record JADKLZ010000166.1, read on the forward strand.
TTGTTCTCCATGTTTTACTGTTATTCATTAGGAAAGCCTTTGTATTTAGATATTAAAAAAGGTTTGGCAATTCAACTCGTGTATAACCATACTCTATTCGTTACGGAGATATTCTTTTCGTAAGAGGGCTAAGAATCCGCTAAATATATGCTTGTAGATGAACATATACACAAAAGAAAAAAAAACAGAATGCTACAAAAACATAACATTTCAATAAATAGGTCCCTACGTTTTTACAAAGCTTATATTAACACACTCCGTCTGTCTGTCTGTCTGTCCGTCTGTCTGTCTGTCTGGGTCAAATTCGTTCACGTTTTTTTTCTCCCACTTCCCATTCTCGGATTAAGTTGAAATTTGACACAATCTTGTCAATGACGATACATGAATCAATAAAATAAAAAAAAAATTAGTTCATCGATTTGTAGTAATTATATTTTTTGGTATGTAGTACTGCAGTACAAATAGATATAAGGGTGCAGGGCCGGTCTTAGGCCACTGCAACCTATGCGGTCGCAGTGGGCCCCGCGCTTTCATAGGCCCCGCGCTAATTCTATGTGTAATAATTGATTGCAAAATATATACGAAAAATTCCTGGAAATATCCTGCACTTATTAAAATCTGAAAACTCATAAAAATTTCATGAAAAATAGACAAAATTGTCATTTGTGGGTGTCATTCATTGCGGAAAACGCCGATCCTACGCTCGATAAAAGAAAAAAGGGCTTTGTCTGCTTTCATGTAGTAAAATGGGATGATTTGGTACATTTCTATTACCCATACCTTATTTACTTTTATAGTCACTAGCATGTAAATATGCCATAGGTTGCAAGATTCGTAAAGCAAAGCTAACTTGATCGCAATTTTGTACTTAGAAAAGAATGAATAAAAAAGGAAAGCCGAATTTATTTTCTAATAAAAATCTTAATTTTCACTTATTATCCTTATTCCCACCCAGACTATAGGCCCCGCGCAATCAGTTTCGCATAGGGCCCCGCAATTGCTAAGACCGGCCCTGTAAGGGTGGCTTTGCGGTTCTTTCCCAAAGATAAGCTTTATTTGTTTTGTTTTTTCATGATGTATATTTTAAATATATATATATATTATTATTATGGCATTATTTTTAGTGCACCCGTCAAAACAGAAATTTCACTACTTACTAAGGTCAACCCGACCGTCGTCCTGCAGACGCAGATTTCTTGCCTTGACTACCACCACGGTGAGGCGCTCAGCACTGGGCAGATAACTTAAGGAAAACATGACGTCACCAAGATCTCGTTGCTAGAGAAATCAGAGAAAAAAAAGTTTGATTTTAGACAAAATAAAACAAAGTATTTCTTATAAAAATAAAAAAGAGCCTTAAAAAAAAAAGAATTTAAAAAAATGGAAAAAGAAAATACTTCAATTAAGAAATATATGCAAATAAGGAGGCGCGGTGGCTGAGCGGTAAAGCGCCTGGCCACCAAACCGGGGCCGGGGTTCGAATCCTGGTGAAGACTGGGATTTTTAATTTCGGAATCTTCGGGCGCCTCTGAGTTCACCCAGCTCTAACGGGTAACTGACATTAGTTGGGAAAAGTAAAGGCGGTTGGTCGTTGTGCTGGCCACATGACACCCTCGTTAACCGTAGGCCACAGAAACAGATCACCTTTACATCATCTGCCCTATAGACCACTAGGTCTGAAAGGGGAACTTTACTTTGTATATACATATAAGATAAGATAATGTGGTGTAGTCTATCTAGTCCTTATACTGTGTGCTGCCCCAATGGTTCAACAGGCTAAGGGATAGATAAAGGTGAAGATAATAAAAAATATGAAAGTCAATTCCTCCTGTATGAAGCTCATCACTTATTCTAAAAGCGATTACTTTGTTCTTTATAACTAATGAATGAGAGATACAAAAAGGAAAGAGGAAAAAGAGAAATCGGTATAGATCAGCGAGACGCGGTGGTTGAGTGGTTTAGCGCTTAGCTTCCGAAACTGGGGTCCTGGGTTCGAATCTCTGTAAAGACAAGGATTTTGAATTTCTGGATTTTCAGGGCGCCCGGAGTCCACCCAACTATAACAGACTAACTTTACTAAGGAAAGTAAAGGTGGTTGGTCGTTGTGCTGGCCACACGACACCCTGCTCGTTACTTGCAGCCCCAAAGGAACATTTGACAAAGAGATCGCATAGTTTGAAAGGGGAACTTAACTTATTTACTATGTGTAACAGCTCAAAAGAATTTATTTCCAAGATTAAAGGAAAAGCTCGCTATTTCATACGAATACGTATACCTAGCTGTGACATATATTAGTTTGCCACACCCAATGCAGACAAAAACTTGTCTGTGGGTCAGTATGCGCATTAATGCTTATTTAAACCAGAGGCGTGACCTAGTGTCTTTCTACGTAAAAAACTCAGGCTCCCCGATTTCACAGGGCTCTAATGTAGGGTAGGCTATAGACATAGGCAAACTAGACAGAAGCCTCGGGTCTCCAATTGGGAGCCTCGTAAGGACTCCAAAATTTTTTTTTCGATAAGACAATTGGGAAACTTGTATCAAATCTCAAAGGGAGGCAACCCAAAGGCAGACCCCGAATGCGATGGATTGATGATGTGGAAGCAGATCTGCAACAGCCTATGGTTAGGTCGTGGAGACGAAAGGCCCAGAAGAGATCTGAATGGAAGGATGTGCTGAAGCAGGCCAGAGACCTCCATGGGCTGTCCCGCCACTAGGATGGATGCATCAAATCTCAAACTCTATAGACCTCTAAGACTCGTCTACTAACCTAGCTATAGGTCTCTAGAGAATAATTCAGGTTGCCATATGGAGTGCAATAAGAATTTATTTTTTTACAAAGCTTATATCAACTCAATGTCTGTCTGCCTGGTAAAAAGTTTGTACACGTTATTTCTCCGACACTCATTCTCGGATGAAGCTGAAATTTTACACAATTATTTCTTTTATCTAACAACGCAAGAATCAATAAAAAATATTAAACAATTAGTTAATAAACTCTTGGTAATTAATTATTTGGAATCTCGAACAAGGGAAGAGTGGTGGTATAAACTGAATTATCCCCCTTTATAGGTCTCCGTCTGAGGCTTAGTGAACACAAACATGAAAAATAAAAACAATAGATAACTCTACAATCTTCCATCTTCATACGCACTTCGCTAGCAGAGTGGTTAACGTGTTGGCATGGAGAGAGTGACTTTAGACCTCGACTTCAAATTCAGCCTATATTATTCAGGTTGTCCCTTTTTGTGTGTGTGTGTGTGGGGGGGGAGTATAAATACATTTAAAAAAAGCGATCGCCTAACAACCCCGCCCTTTCTCCCCCTATTCCTTTCCAACTGGTCCAAACAAGTGATCTGAACATAACGTATTGAGGAAGCTAAAAGCATAAAATTGCGCTCATAAAAAAAATGGTAAAAATATTTCTAATCGTACAGATTTATCATTGTTAGACTAGACCTATTACAAATTTAGTTACACGACTTATCCAAACTAATTGATACATGTAATATAATCTTTGTTCTCAACAAATATTTTTGTGTGTATTTTTCTTGCTAATTTGTTGATTTAGATATAGATACAGGAAGGTTTTAATATTCTGCATTCATCTGTCTTTTTATCTTTTTTCTATTTCATCTGGGGCCGCTTAAATCACTTCTCAGTTACATAAGTCTGTCATGGTATGTATGTGTAGAGTAGCTACAACTTCCAACAAAAATATAGATGACTGTTTTTAATGTGAACAATAATAAATATTGAAATACCTGTTTTCTAACCATTAGGTTATCAAATTTAGCTTAAGGCCTAGAGAAAAAGAAACCATATATAAAGTAACAATCATAGAAAAAGAAACCGTATTCAAAGTAGCAACTAGAGAAAAAGAAACCTTATTTAAAGTAGCAAAAGAAATCAAATTCTAAGTAGCAACTACAGAATAGATATATCATATTCAAAGTAGAAGATGGAGAGGAAGAAACACGCTGGAATAAAAATTGCAGATAAAAAGTAATTTATAAAAAAAGAAAAAAAAACTCAACAGTATTTTGTTTCACTCAAACGTGATTAAATCAGATCTTGAATTTTAACTCCACCATTTTAAATCAAAGATTAGATAACCGTTGCTTGTAACAAGACCCTGGAGTTCTCTCCAGTCAAAACAGGGACCTTGACATTGGAAACTTGAGGAGCCGATCGTGAGACCAAATATTGCTCTGGGACTAAGACAAAACCAGTCCACACTTGGTCTTGCTTTGTTCTTCCTGGTAGGCAAATCTGTTTACATTCTAATGTTTTGTTTCCAAGCGCAGTGGGAGCAAGAGCTTCCGCCTCTTAGAAATCAATTTTAAAAAATCGAGATTTACTCGATAAGAAAAAAAAAAGATGCTACATTACTCTGGACGTTTTTTTTTGTGTGTAAGTTTTGTTTAGCTGTATACATTGAAAAGATAATTAAAAAAGGACAACCAAAAAATAATTTTAAAATATAGACCTAAAAATGTATGGTTTTAAAAGCTCCTTATTTACATGAAAGAGTTAATTTTGTAGAGCCGAAGATTCTTGGAAGTTTAAGCCCAAGAAGCTTCCCTCCATCGGCCTGCTTGAATTACTGCTCTGTTTGTTACCTCCCTATTATCAACGGCTGATATCTCAAGACGCTCGGAGAGAGCAGAGGCCGATTACTTCATGGGAAATCTTCCATATTCTTTCTCTGCACTACATCAGCCCTGCGGGTGTCTGGCATGAAGCGGTATGGTATGTAAATGACTACTAAATGATGACATGCTTGTTAGTGCTATCTTTGATCGCCGACAGTGCAGTAAGCACTTTCACAGAGGGGTGGGTTTGTGACGCTTTACTATTGACTTATCGTCTTCTATAACGACACTTTTTTTCATTCGGGCGCCATATTGAGGCTAAGAAGCATTTGTCAGGGTCATAGTTCACTAAAAGTCATTCAACGTATCAGTTTTCTAGATTTAATTAAGCAATTTCTTTTTCTTAAGTCAAAGCTTTGGCTGTTATTAAAAAAAGGATAGATAGATAGACAGGCAGATAGAAAGATATATAGATAGATAGATAGATAAATTAGATAGATAAATTAGATATATAGATAGATTGATAGATTAGATAGATGAATACGAGTAGATAAAGTACATAAATAGATAGATAGATAAATAGACAGACATATACATGAATTAGATTAATTAGATAGATAGATAGATTGATAGATGAGATAGATAAATAAGTTATAAAATACGAGTAGATAAAGTAGATAAATATAGATAGATGGATAGATAGATAGATATATATATAGATAGATAGATAGATAGATAGATAGATAGATAGATAGATTATAAACTCATTTGAAGCAAAGCTTCTTAAATTAAATAGATAGATAGATAGATAGATAGATAGATAGATAGATAGATAGATAGATAGATAGATTATAAACTCATTTGAAGCAAAGCTTCTTAAATTAAATAGATAGATAGATAGATAGATAGATAGATAGATAGATAGATTATAAACTCATTCGAAGCAAAGCTTCTTAAATTCGTTTGTTGAGTAAGTCCCCAATTTCATCAATTTTGTTTTAGAAAAAAATAATATCAGTATCATTTTCCCCCTACAAAACTAGAGCAGCTTTTTTTTTTAAACCGTAAAAAAAATACTTAGGAAGTTCTTGTATATCATTAATGACAAGGTTTATTCTTCATAGGGCAAAATGGCGTCTAGTCGGTAGCGCTAAATCTGCACTTATCTCTACATGACAAATAATCATCAAAACAGTCGCGCTATCAAGTTATGATTCAAACAAAACTATTTTGGTTCTAGATTATTGGCTTAATCAATACATCCCAGACTATTAGTACTGTAATTTTACTGTAACACTAAGATTAAATAAATCTTTACGATATGCGAAGTTTTTGTAATCAGTCCACACTTGGTCTTGGCTTTGTTCTCCCTGGCAGGAAAACATGTGTACTATTGATAGTTTTGTTTCCAAGTGAAGCATTGCAATGTTACTTCGTAAAAACATGAACTCATCTAAGGGGCAAATAAACGAAGAAGTTGGAAAAATATTATTATTATTACTTATTATTATATTATTAAATATTATTATTTATATTATTATTTATTGAGTTTTTATAAAACAATATTGAAACCGTCTAAGGAAAAAAAAATACAGATAAGTGGAACAATAAATTAAATCTTGTACAAAAATGATTTTTTTTTCTTGAAGTTCAATTGTGAGGGATAACTGACCCCCCTTTTTTTCCTACATTCTTAAGTTCGTTCAAATTTAAAACCCTAAATGTCACTGGAACAACCATGAATAATATCCTTTATTGTACATATCTGCAGACGAAATGTTGTTGCGCATGTTTTCTGCGCACCATGTATTGTAAAAAAAAAATGACTGATAATGTCAAAGAAGATATCCACGTCTCATCTTATAAAAAGGACTACCAGTGGCGTATATAGGTATTTGGGGCCCGGGGAGTTGACCTTTTTAGGGGCCCCTGCATTTCAAAATTCGACATTGTGACATGAGATTAAGCAATAAAATATTTAAGTATAAATTCCGATTGGTGCAGTATATAAGTAAAATTAACAGAAAATTATCATTAATCTTTTAATGAATAATACCGTTGTTTATTGGCAAAACAATGCACAAGTGACAAATCTCAATTCATATCGGCTCACGTCGTACTTTCTGTACAGCAAAGGTCACCTATAACATCATCTAGAGTAATCTAAATCAATGCTGTCTAGTATTTTGACTCCACGTCAATAGAAATATTGCATGGCAGTGGCGTTATTTTTAAAATTCAATGTAAAAATAAATAGGACATTCATGTGGAGGCACCCCTAAATTGGGGGTCCGGAGTGACTTACGAATTCGGACCTCCTCCTCCCACCCTATCTACGCCACTAGTGCTTTTTTTTACATCAATTGATTGTAAAACTGATCTAGTCTTTTTATTTTTAATAAAAGCAAAAACATTCACCCTAAAGACCTGTTGGTTCATTCACTTATTATATGATTCTGGAGCGACACTTTTAAAACTTGTACTAGTAAAACCTCCTCAGAAGATATCAGTAATAATAATAAACAGATAATTAGAAAATACTTCATTTTCCACTACGCCTGTCACATTACGGTGCAAAGCATGTAACAAACATTTCTACTGGACCCGAATGATCCAATCCCAATAAAAGCTAATGTAACACGATAATCGAATGTACGTCCGGCTGTCATGTCATACATCAAAGCATTAATAACAGGCAATTAAAGATCCTGCAGCCAAGGCGTTAACTAAGCACTTTACAGACAGACCAGAGACAAGATAGATAAGAGGGAAGGGGGGGGGACAACGCAGACCAGAGACAACTGACCGATTCGGAGGATTAAGTCTTCATTTATGGAAAAGCTGTTAAGGATTATCACTAATGTTTATTGGTTAATGAAATGGGAAACTTGACAAGATCGTCTGGAAAGTATTGTACTAGTTTTCTTTGTTTCGACCTCTCGCTCGGATGATCGATACATCATAACTCATGCCCCCCCCTCCCAGCAGGAGGGTAGGGTACAAATAATAAAAATGTTCCAGCTAAGGGTTAGTTTGAGGACTTTTGCAAACGCTTTCTACAGAAACCTGTTAGAAAAATTAGCAGCACTTTATAGATATGGATGCACTCCGATGAATCAATGGTTTTGTTTTTTTCTTCTTTTGAGTCCACGCAGAATCTGGTGTTACTAAACAAGCTGATTCTTGGTAGCATGAAACTGGCTGACTGAGTCACCCAAGATAACCAATGACTAATTATCTTCTCTTTTAAAGTAACGTCTGTAATTTATAAGATAAGATTTTAATAATAATACACTTAAAGCTGGAGGCGCTGTGGCTGAGCGGTAAAGCGCTTGGTTTCTGAACCGCTGGTCCCGGGTTCTGGGTTCGAATCCTAGTGAAGACTGGGATTTTTCCTACGGGATCATTGGGCGCCTCTGAGTCCACCCAGCTCTAATGGGTATCTGACATTAGTTGGGGAAAAGTAAAGGCGGTTGGTCGTTGTGCCTGGCCTCATGACACCCTCGTTAACCGTAGGCCAAAGAATCAGATAACCTTTACATCATCTGCCATATAGACCACAAGGTCTGAAAGGGGAACTTTAACTTACTTTTTACATCTAAAACTACAAGAAGACACCGTTCTTTTCAAGAAACCCATTTCAAAAGCTAAACTTCTAAGACCCAGGTGCCATATCCGGCCCTTCGAGACCTCCGTTCACAGTGCAAGTCATATGCATATTGACAAGAAATATAGGGGAAAAAAAATCGAATCGACACAAGAGACGCGGGTCCAAAATGTGTAAACTTTCGGATCGAACATGGTTGTATTTCTTTGCTACTCAGCATGTGTTGTCCAAGTACAAGTAGGTCTCGACTTTAACGTCGTCATAATATGAAATATCTAAATAATGGTTTCGAGAAACTAACAACTATTGATGTGTAACCAGGTCCAAGATTAGTTAATCATAAATTAGGCAAATTCGTAAGAATGATAATAATACAATGGGGTTTAAAAATTCAGATTGGTTGAAATAGTAAGAGTCACAGTTTATCAATCACTTTCTCTACCATGAACTCAAATACTTTTTCTCATATGGCATCACATTTTCCAATAAAACATACTTCCCTGACATCACACTCACCATGGCATCACGCATTTCTCTGATGACATTTACAAAGATATTGTCCCATAACGACACAGTGTTTCTGCATTGACACACTTTTGGTCCCATGACATCACACACTGTTTTCCCGTGACATCACACCTTTTCCCACATGAAATCACATAATTTCTCACCAGTGACATCACAGACTTTCCATTCTACACATCACACACAGTTTCTCTGCCTCGACATCACACAATCCTCCCTCAACTGGTCGTGCGGTATGTCGTTCAAACTTCTCAATGGTCCTGGGTTTATTATCCCCCTACCCTGCCATACCCAGTCGTCCTGCGTGAGGTTAGGACTAGAAGTAATGTATCTTCACCTTCGAAGGAACATCCGAAACGTATCAAACAGTTTATAAACACAAACAATCTCACGTTAAATTCCACTATATTCTCTCCCTTGACATCTCACACTTCCTCACCCCTGATATCACACTTCCTCACCCCTGATATCACACATTTCCTCACCACTGATATCACACACTTCCTCACCCCTGATATCACACACTTCCTCACC
>JADKLZ010000166.1:25199125-25211489 GCA_021533235.1 Biomphalaria straminea
CTGATATCACACACTTCCTCACCTCTGATATCACACACTTCCTCACCTCTGATATCACACATTTCCTTACCCCTGATATCACACATTTCCTTACCCCGATATCACACACTTCCTCACCCCTGATATCACACATTTCCTCTCCCTTGATATCACACACCTCACACTATCTATCAAATCTCTCTAGTCTTAAAAATAAAGTCGCTAACCCTTGGGACTAAATAAGAAAACAGTAGACAATTGCTTACAACAGCAAACGCCTTTACACCCCGTCTCTCTTACAGGCTACATCCCCCCTTCCTTCTCAAGATCTAAACAAACATTGCCAACTATGTGTTCTCCTTTTACCAGCTCCCCCCCCCTTCTATTCCTCCTGGCTGTGTCAAGTTACTTTTTTAGTTTTTTTTTCTAAAGTTGTGAATTAAAGGCCGTGCAGAGCCTCAAAAGATCTTTAATGAACTGGGATAAGAAAGTACTAGGGAGGGAAGGGATTAGGGAGGAGATAAAAGAAAGGAGGGGAGAGAAAAAATCAATGAAGAAATGAAATGAAGAAAAGAAGGAGAGAGTGCTCGTTACTGGCACTAAGACGAGGATGTTATTTTTAGATCAAAATGAAAAAAAAGGGGGTAGATGGATTGAAGTATGAATGATTGTAAAAACTGTGTGTGTGTGTGAGTTAGTAAGTATGCGTACGAGAGAGAGAGAGAGAGTGAAAGAGAGAGAGAGGTATAGAGAAACACAGAGAGAGAGAGAGAGAGAGAGAGAGAGAGAGAGGTATGGTTGGTGACATAATGTAAGAAAGTGGTTATTTAAGTTCAGAGCGCCATGGATACGTCCTCATTGTATTGATAAAAACTATTTCATCTTTAATTGAAAAATAAACACACACACACAAAACAACTAAGTATTAGCTGTACAAGTGTGGAGCCACGATGAGAGAAAAAAAAAGATTGAAAGATTGAAAGACCAAAGTGCAATACAGAGAAAGAGACAGTGTCAGAGGAATAGAAAGGAAAGTAACAATTATTCATAAAACACTGCACCATAATCTTAAAATACAAAAAACAAAATTTAATAAAATACCCAGAAAGACACACATGTGTAGGAGACAACATAGTACAGTATGTTAGGACACATGTGTACAAATGCTCCTTCTTCCCCAGTGCTATTAGAGTATGGAATGGGTTGCCTGAGCCAACCAGGAAAACAAGTGACATTAACATAATTTAGGTAATTGGTTAATATGCATGACTAAATGCATGACGCTTAGGACGTAATCATCTTCTATTTTGTAATAAAGTATGTATTATATAAGATAAGATAAAAATTGAGCTAGAAATAAATTGATAAATAGAATGATAGACGAGTGGAAGACGATGAGACAAAATGACATAAAGACCAAGACAGAGACCATTAGAAGATAAAGACAAATTGACGGACAGAATGAAAAAGCAAATTTTCAGAATCCTCCACATCCATATTGTTTTCACACTATAGATTTAGAGAGCATAAGAAAAGGGATCGAAATTATATAATCTTCTTATCTCATGTAATACAGACGTTACTTCAAAAAAGATGATGATTACGTCCTACGCGTCATGCATTTAGACAAGAATATTCACGTCTATTGATTTTATTCATTTTATGTACATTTAAATTGATTGATTTTGTTTTTATATTTCTAAAAATTGCAAAATAATAATTCTGAGACGAGTGTTAACTTATTATCGATGTCTACTTACTAGTTTTAGATCTAAACATTAAATTAATTGTTACATAGCTTACGGTTAAAAAAAACAACGACTTGCGTTTTATAATTACTTTACAAAACAACGACTTGTAACACTTGTTTTATCTTTTTAAGACATTTTCCACGACATTTTTTGTAGTATTAAGAGATCTCCATGTCCAGTCTAGATTTAATATATATATATATATATATATAGGTCTGTGATCTAGACTTTGAAGACGATGCGCAAAATGTTACTGAACATTAATTTATCAAACACCTCATTCAATAAATGCGGAAATACCCGAAGACATATAATCCGTTCAAGACAAATATTTGTTTCGTTCTCTAGCCAAATTTAAATTTTTTTACTTTGAAAAATTAAAACGGTTTAACTAGAGTTTCCCCAGCATGGCCAACTAGCTAGTAATTCTTTTGTCAGTGATATGAATCAACTGTGAGTTTTCTAGGAAAATAGTTGGAGCGGTTTTTAAGATTCGTGTCCATAAAGGGACAAATTGAATAGAGGTATTGTAAAAAATATCATATGTAAACCCATACACATAAATAAATATAGACTGGAAAAGGGAAATAACTTCATGTAACTTGAAAGCATACATATCTATTGTATTTGGATTTCCGAATTCTGAAAAATAGAAAAATTGCATGATCTTCAGTCCTAGAGATTTAAAAAAAACTCATAGACAAATATAATGCACACAAAATTGCAAGTCGCACATTTTCTTTTCATAAAACTCTTTTATCGGCCAGTCTATATTTATTGATGTCTATGTGTAAACCATATCAATATTTCGTCAATATAAAATACTAGACAGATATTACCCGCTGCTTGCGGGTCCAAGAGCATATATTGCTGATGTAGTTAGCGATATAGTGCATTAGAAACAATTAAAGAAAATAATAATGCTGTAAGTAAAGCGAATGCGTGAATTCACGTAAAAAAAAATATGAATGGAGCTAAAATTAGTTAATTGGCCTTAATTTACGCGATATTAGGATAATAGTTGCAATCATGTAAAAATGCTTTAGAAAACAAATTTAAATGTTAATTTGATTAAAATATGAAATGAATGGACTATAATTTGTATGTTCATGTGTTAAAGCTTAAAACTATCTTTGCGAAGAGAAGTTCTATCATCTTTGAGTTGAATTACAGTTTTAGACCTAGACCTAGATCTAGGAATATAGAGATGTGTAACCTTTCGGTAATGTCTAATGAAAGTATGTTCAACAGGATATTTATATTCGCAGATACAAAGAACGAATTTATGTAAAAATCCTTTTGAAACACAAATTCGAAGCTTAATTTTGTTAAATAATAAAATCATTAGACTATATTTTGTATTTTCATGCGTCAAAGTAAAAATGTATAAGTGCAAAGTGTATTTCTTAAAATTAGATCTAGATCTAAATCCTTTCGATCTTTTCTCATGTCAACATTGTAAACAAAGCCTAGATCCATAAATATTATAGCTGTAATATAGTTGAGCAACTTTATTTTTTTTAGGGTTTTAAGTTTGTTTTGGGGCTACAATTCATACACACAGGTCTAAGTTAGTACCCAAGGAACATTTCTGTCAAGTTTTGTCAAGATCGGTAAAACGGTTTTGATTTCTACACGGGGACATACATACATACATACGCCTTTGTTTTCCTTTTATATATTAGATAAAAACACAAAATTCAACATAACAAAAGAGAACAAAATATTTATAATATAAAATAAAATAAAACTTATTTAATCTCTATCAAAGGACTATTTGCGTTCCTATTTAGGAAATGATTCTCACTCGGTTTAAACATATTTATATTTCCAATCAGTCCACCTGACACATGAAAGAAGAATATAAATCTACGAACTAGGTTCGATATACAACTCTAGGGAAACAAAAGAGAAGCATTAATCCGTTTTTTTTTCTTTTATTGAATCTGTTACGTCCTGGTCGGCGTCTGCAATCCTCTCTGATCTGACCTAAAGATTGCTGGACAAACGTAGAGTTATATTTGAACTATATAGGACAACGGGAGAGAGGGGGGGGGAGCGGCTGAGCAAGTGTCAGACTAACTGGACGTTGAGACAAGGATTCAGCAAGTGTGATTGTTTGGCTCCTGTCAGAAAGATCGATTCTGATCCAAACGTTTGAGAATGAATCATGTCGAAACATGACAAGCTAAAGCCAACAAGATCGTCAAGATATGTCTAGCGCAAGAGAATTAAAGCAACAACTAACAATAGTAGTATCAAATATTCACCAGAGCTATCATCATTTCTATCAACAGAATCATCAGCATCATAGCGTCATAAAAAAAAAAAAAAAAAACCAAGATGAAAGCGAAATATCAGAAACTGCTTTTGAAACAAAGCGTGTATGGAATGAAGGGAGAGAACCGTTTGAACTAGATCTCTTAATATTGCACAGTTAATCGCCCCTTTTCTTAATAAAATAAATTTAATTAATTACTACTACTACTGTAATTGATACTTTAGTTAATTTGCTATTGATTAATGTGTTGTGCTCGGTAATGAATAATTGTGCAAAATTTTAACCTAATGCGACATGGGAGGAAACGAAATGTAAAAGAATCTACCTGGACAAACCTGCGTTAATTTAAGCTTTGTGACTACCTGAATAATTAAAGAATCAAAAAGGGACCAAACCAAAAGAGAATGAATATTATGTAAATTTATCTTGACCATCACTACTTCAGAGCATGGAATTAACATGAAACATAGAATTAGTATAGCTTCATCTTCGTCTTCGCCTATACCTATCACAAGATCTGTCAACCGTCTTACTCCATTTTTCTTTATTCTTTGCCTCTGATAGAATTTCATTCACTGACATGCCAGTCCATTCTTTGATGTTGTCTTCCCATCGCTTCCTGTCTTCTTCTTCATCTTAACCTTGGTACTGTTCCCTGAAGGAAGGTCTTTGCTAACCCTAAGGACCTTGTGATGTGGTCATTAGAGTTTGAATTTACTTTTTTTTTTTTGACAGTGGTTAGCAGGTCATCGTGGGAGTCCAGTAGCTTTATTAGTCCTGTTTCTTATCGTAATGCGGTCTTTGTGACACCTACGATCCTCCTGTAGCACTTTAGCTCCACTGCTAGAACCCTTTTCTCTAGCTCAGCAGTCAGCGTCCAAGACTCACAAGCATATAAGAATGCGGCCGTGACAAGGAAGCGCATTAGTCTGACTTTTGTGTCGAGGGCTACGCCTTAGTCTATCAAGATTTGGTTTTGAGTTTTGCAAGACTAGATTAACCTGTCGATGAGCCTAGAAAGTCATTATTTTCTTCTTTGAAGGAACAGTATTGTCTTAATTTTCAGATAAAGATAAGCAAAGATAAATATTTTGACAAAGCTTATGTCCACTCACTCTGTCTGTCTCTCTGTCTGTCTGTCAGTCTGTCTGTCTGTCTACCTGGTACAAATCTTCTACACGACATTTCTCCAGCTTTCCATTCTCGGATCAGTCGAAACTTTGCCCAATTATTTACTGTCGAGCACAACAAATGAATAAAGAAAACAAAACAACTTATAGATTAGTAAATAAATTAGTGGTAAGGGAGATAAATATTGCAGTATTTAGTTAGAGATATGGCTGTAATTGAGCTATTCTTTTCCTTATGAGCTTTGTTTTTTATAAGTAGTGGTCGAGAGGCTAAGTGCGGCTTGAGCTTTGTTTGGCTTGGCTACCTAGAAGGGGGCTCGAGGTTCGACACCCGGCTCGGGCAGAGTTGTGTTTACTGAGCGCCCAAAGGCAGCACGGAAAACCAACTCAAAGATACCCCCTCCCCCCACTTGTCCACAAATGAGATTGGACCAAAGCGCTCTGAGCATGCTATAAGCATGAAAGTAGCGCTATATAAAAGCAATAATAATAATAATAATAATAATAATATTTTGATTGTTTTATTGATATTTATTATTTTTCATGTTAATGAAAGAAATCCGACTTCTTATTGTAATTGTGTTCTCTATTTTTATGACGCTATGTAGGCCCTATTTTTAGTTTAATTAAAAGTATGCTTGTTTAGTAATAAATATATTTTGCATAGAGAGCGAAAACTCCCATGCCTCTGGAGGATCGTTGTTCGCTGTAACACGATAATACACTTGCTGTCTAGGTTGTGCCTAAGCAGAGTCTATGTAGTATATACGCTGTATCTTTGCAGTGTCTATGTTGAGTCTATGTTTTGTCTATACTGTGTCTATTTTGTGTATATACTTGTGTATATGCTGGGCCTATGCTGTGTCTATGTTGTGTATTAGCTGTGTCTAAGCTGTGTCTATGTTGTGTATTAGCTGTGTCTAAGCTGTGACGATGTTGTACCTAAGCTGTTTCTATGTTCTGTATAAGCTGTGTCTAAGCTGCGTCTATGTTATGGTCGTGGAGCAAAAACACGTTCAACAACAGGCAAACACACACGCCTGCAAGAAATACCTTCTCACTTGTACTATCCCGCCAAAAAAAAAAGTGCTAATCTCGTCTGCTCTTTGATTACTGCCCGAACCATCAAGTACACTGGAAGACCGATGGGGAAATAACTCCTGATCGACGTGACGTAAAAAAGGGCAATCACCGCGTAGGTAGATAACAAGATTAATTTCTCCAAAAAATTTTTTTTGCCGCCAAAAGTTTGTCGAATCATGCCAGATTTATGATGCAAAGTTAAAAATAGTATTGACGTACATAGACCTAAATTTATGTTGTAAGTTTCCTCTTTTAATGGAGATTTCTATTTGCCAGACGAACACTAATAGAATTCAGATACTGCAGTGTATGTCTTTTTATCTGTCTAAGTATTAGTCCGTCCGTCCGTCCATCTATTTATGTATGTATATCACTCTGTATTTCTGTGTGTGCTCAGGTCCGGATTTAAGTAAGAGGAGATCCTGGGCAGACATTTTTTGATACATTGAAGAATCACAGCGCTGAATGTAATTTTCTCGACATTAACTCTTTCTCTCCGTTATTATTTTCCACGTTTCGAAGGAATTCTTCATTTTGCTCATTACTATTTCACTACCCAGTTACGATTGAGTTTTAATAGCTTTGTTGTTTGTTATTAGAAAATGTTGTATTTGGTAGGGAATTTAAAGGAAATGCATGCTCTTTTTATATAACACAAAGTCAAGTTTATATAATTAAACATTAATTTAATTTAATGAGTTCAAATCAACGATGGTATCGTCGATTAGAAGAGAAAAAGTTAATGGTTTCCAACCCAGTTCAATAAAATAAGTCATCCAATGTGTCCTAGAATAGGGAATAATTAATGTATGTTTTGATAGAAAATCTATTTCTTTTGTAATACAAACACGCAGACAGCCGAACTCGGCAAGTCGTTCTCACTGATAAAGTTACAGAATCGGAAATCGACGCTAATTAATCAATACGAGACCATTGATATCATTAAGCAACTTTGTTAGGACTTTTTTGAACTTCTTTTGAAACCCCGTTGGGATGTGAGAAAATCTCGATCACATAGAACTACAGAATAACAAAAAAAAAAGGAAATTTGAAATTTTAAAAATAAAATGTTTTAAGTTTTACACCTATGATAATGGCAATGTCTTCGATTCCGATATATTTATGATAAGGGCAATGCCTTCGATCCCAATACACATATAATAATGGCAATGTCTTCGATTCCGATAAACTTATGATGATTATATGATAAGCACAATAAGCACACTTCATTTTAGAAGAAACAATATTAAGCCGTGGAAGCTTTTTTTCAAAGCATGATCTAATATTAATCGCGCTTCTAATTTTGTTGAGATCTAAACAGACAAACGGACAGACAAACAGACAGACAACGCAAGAAGAATATATGTTGTTTTGTTGTAGTTGCACAGAGCAAAGGGGACTTAAACTGAAGAAGTGTAGGCCTAATTATAGTCATATTGATTTAATACGTTGCCAGTTATAGCTGGTTTGATCTTATATGATCTTTTATAATAATCATGTAAACAAAACAGTTTTTAAAATTATTTTACTATATTGAAAATGGACTTGGCAAAAGAAAAAAAAACAAAAAACAAGCCAGCAAACAAACAAAAAAAAAAGGGGGGGGAGGGAGAAAAAAGTTTCAAGGGAGTTCATTACGTTTCCCCTTTTTTTTCCCTTCCTAAACGCCATGTTTTTTTAAGGGGCTCTCTCCTCGTGCGTACAATTGAAATCCTCCCGAGGTCTTCTAACCAGTTCTCTTGGTGATCCAATTACTGCTTTGCAAAAGAAATCGACTTACGATAGTCTTGGAAGAAACACCAAGGAAAAACAATAGAAGGCACAGAAGGTGGAATCGATTACAGAATAAAGGACGTACTCCTGAGAGTAGAGACCCGATGAGTACCAAGGCGATACCATGGGGAATATTAGCAATATCCCAATTTCTTTTTCTTAATAATACTTCGGGTGTTTTTAATTACGGTAAGAGACAAAGTTGTGCGAATTTTACCAGAAAAGCAGAGCAGTGATATTAGACCAACTTGAAAATCGCTGTGATAGAGGAACACACGACAGGAGAGCAGTTGAGTAGCTATAGTGGGGGGGGGGGGAGAGGAGAAAAGAATTTGCAAATCCACAGTCACCCACTTGAGGGGGCCCCCATGTGAGTGTTTTTTACATCGATATTAAATATTAAGCAAATGCAGCGGCCCCCGAAAAAGGTCGAGCCCCCCCTGGCCCCCAAATGATGGTGAATTCCTAGCTACGCCCCTGTAGGAGAGTAGGCCCTATGTTCAAAGTTGTCAATTAATTAAAGCTATGTCCTTTCAATATTTAATTAAGTAAGATAAGAAATATGGCCACATTGACAGATTCTAAATCAAAGGTTTTTGGTTTGAGTACGACTCCAACAATTCAACAGAATCGTAGCCACAAAGGCGACGTATGCACTTTTTTTTATGGAGTATGTATGAATATATGTGTTTCTATGGTAACGGTGAAAAGAAGTTGGCGATTCGTTGGTAGCTATGCATTGTGAATGATGCAAGATAAGCGGCACTGTCGTCTGCTGTCTTGAGTACAGCAGACGACTTTAGAATACTAGAGTGTAAGGACGTATTTTTATAGTGAGTTAGATTTTGTTTAATATAGCATCTTATATTATTACTGAAGTCTACTTTTTAAAATCTCAAGTTAAATTTGTCTTTATTGAAATAAAGAATTACTTTTGTTTACAAAGAATTTTTTTCAAGTTACCTGCCTACAGCAGTTTAGTTGTCCACCAGTGGTTTGGTGCTACAAGTCAATGGTCGTCCAAAAACGACATGGACGTCTGATGTACAAATCGAGAAGAGGCTAAAAGTGGATCAGCAGCATTGGTTCAGAAGGATTTAACGATATAATATTCACTTACAGAGATCGTTCACAAACGTAAAAATGGAACAGACACTCGACCACTTGGCGAGGTTGCCACCGAGCGTCGCGTAAGGCTTGCATGTTATGCAACAGAATGAATCGTGCGCAATAAGGAAAGCAATAAAATTGAGGCAGAATGAGAAAAATGCAGAGAAGTCATTCTCTTCCTCTTTTAAGACTATAAATCTAGACATATGGAAGCTTTTCTTAAGTCTAAGACTCTTTGTTTGAACTCCAGGCCTATGGAAGCTAAGTGTAGTAATCTATGAACTTCAGGCCTATGGAAGCTTTTCCTAAGTCTAAGAATCTTTTAATTCTATGAAAGTTTGCATCCATCTGCATGAGCTACTGTCTGGAAAAGATTCAAGAAGATGTTTTTTATATCCCCTATTACTGATTGCTCGAATTCCAATACTCTTGGGTTAGAAGTGAGGCCAGAGGCCGAGCACACTAGGGAAACTCCCCCAAATTCATTTTCTGTATCACATCCACCATAAAAACGGCCCTTGAGGAACATGGACGATTTTATTGGGGCTTTCTTCCATTCATGCAAGAGCAATGGACTCGGTCCTTACGCATCCCAACGGGAATTCAGTTTTGCTTTACTATTGGCCTAATCGTTTCCACTAGCGAAGGTTTCTACCCGGCATGTTATCTTATTCGTCTTCTAGCCAGTTTTTTGCTCCTGACCTTCATGCTTTTTTGCAGACAGTACCCAGGAGAGTTGTGTGCTGTTCTCTTCAGCTGTTTAGCACTGCATATGTCGTCGTATACCATGGTGCCCAGCTTCAAGGAAGATCTAAGGGAAGTGGATACCAGTTGGGAAGAGGCAGCAAACATAGCTGGAGACCGATATCTAACGTCTAATCTTTACATTAACACTATCGTAAACATGTTTTAGATGTTCCTTCAGAGTTGAGACCTCCCGCAGGACAACGAGGGAATGAACCCAGGACCCTCAAGAAGTCCGAATGACAGTCCAAGTTAAATAAGTACTGTCATACTAACTAATACATTTACAACAAAATGTTTAAGTTTGTTTTTAAAGAGAAAAAGAAAATCTATTTAGTATGCATAAAAGTGGAACATAATTTAAATTTACGTATTTTTTAAATATTTTCGCGTGCACATCGAATATATCACATTGTGATGAGATAAAAATGTTTCTTTGTTTTATTTTCTTCTTGAGGCCTGGAGTAAAAGATTGATTCTTTACAGAACAATTGCATCAGTTAGATAATTATTATGTGACATTAGTTAGGCCAGTTTCATATTGAACTACATTTTCACCCATCCCTTGGTCTGCTGGACTATTGGGGCACCACACAAGATATGTCAACCCTCTTTCTCCATTTTTATTTGCCAATTACTTTAATAGAATTTTATTCTGATATTCTTTCTGAAAATATTAAAACCTGCCTTTTACCTGCTTGGGTGGACCACTTCGGGGGTCCGATTTTGAGTTTGCGTTTCCAGTGAGTTTCCACTCAAAACTGTCTTTGTAACCTTGTTTTTATTATTTATTATTTTGTAGTATTTGTGTCCAAGTGCGTCACGTGGGTTGTGTAAGTCTTGTACAGGAATAAACCAGAATACCAATCAGAGACTTCAGAACATAAAATAAAAAAAAAATTCAGATTCTTACATAGAATCTCACCAGCATTCGAGCCCAGGGCGATCAGGTGGGTCCGCTACATACCTTTCCTCCCCCCTCCACTACGCGCCTCAATAATCTGCCCAATCCGGCGTATAATTAATTTATTAGCAATAAAACACGTTGAAAGTTGCTGCCCGAATTAAATCTCCATCAAATGACGTCACTGAGTGGGATGGGTTCGAATCAAGTGTCCCCATTTATTACTAAACTAATGATCGATTACTTTGTGCGGCCCTGTCACACACATACACTCACACAGTGGGTGTGTTGACGAGTCTCGTATGTGTGTGTGTTGACGAGTCTCGTATGTGTGTTTGTTGACGAGTCTCGTATGTGTGTGTGTGTGTACATTTACATATAGGTGTATGTGTGTTGAGTTCACATCACACTTGGCGTTTCAATTGTTTACCGAAGTAATGGAGCTGCCGGTGATGAATAAAATATCGGCATTTCCCATTTCTCTTCTACTTCCTTGTTTTGTCCACTCCTCCTGTAACACCATTAATACTACTTCCTGTTCTGACACTGCAGAAACCATTTCGGGACACCTCCGCCAGTTCTTCTATTTAAAGTGGTACCAGTACTGACGTAATTCAGGGTTCACATATAAGCTGACCTCTTGTTTGTCATAAAATAAGATGGCTGCTTTTTTTTTTTTTAAATTTTCATATATGGAGGCGAATCCACTAATGACACAAATTTGGGTGTACCTGTGGTACTAAATACGGAAGTATTAATATGATAATTATTTTAATAAATCATATAATTATTTGTGTGCAGTTTTAAGAACTGAAAGAACACACTAATTATTACAATAATCTTATCAGCTTGCAAATTCATGGAAAGAAGACAAATGAAGAGAAAAACTTGGACACGGATCTCAAAAACAGCTCTTCAGATTTTACAATTTGATAGTTTATGTATATATTTGGAAAAATAATTACTAGCTAATTGGTCACACAGCGAAAACACTGGTTTGACCGCAATTACGTTTTAAAACATCTTCTTCAATTAAATTTGGTCCTGGAGGTCTAAACAATTAAAAACTTGAATACACATAGCCTAGGTCAGCGGGTGTTCCCACATGTGTTCATTAAAGAGTTAATAACTAAATAGACGATCAGAAACATTTTGCGCATCGTTTTCTAAGTCTAGAAGATCTATAGGTCTATCCATTAAATTATAATCCACTTTACCATGTATCTACATCCTCATGTACATCCAGTATTCTAGTTCACATTACTTTTTAATGTTGCCATGTCTGGGTGTATATTACTAAAATTCTATACTTTTTTATCTCTACCCATCCCTTAGTCTGTTGGACCGCTGGGGCATTATCCAAGATTTGTCTCTGTCTGGGTTGATAAGAACTCTGGACTGCTAAAAACTCTGGGTTGCTAAGAGCTCTGGACTGCTAAGAACTCTGGGTTGCTAAAAACTCTGGGTTGCTAAGACCTCTGGGTTGCTAAAAACTCTGGGTTGCTAAGAACTCTGGGTTGCTAAGACCTCTGGGTTGCTAAGAACTCTGGGTTGCTAAGACTTCTGGGTTGCTAAGAACTCTGGGTTGCTAAGAACTCTGGGTTGCTAA
>JADKLZ010000166.1:25373365-25384560 GCA_021533235.1 Biomphalaria straminea
GGATAGATATAGATTGGTTGATAGATAGATAGATTGATAGATAGATTGATTGATTGATTAATTGATTATGAAATGATATTCTAGATTTCAAGGATGTAGAAACTAAGAAGATATTCCTAATTATAGACATCACAGTGTAAGAACGAAGACCATATTCTACATTATAAATAGATAACAAGGATTTAGGAGTCCAGATAACACTCGAAATATCAAAGTTGTAGGGTTTGAAATGAGTCTCTACACATTAGGGTTGCATTTGTTGAAATGACTAATTAAAATCAACTAAGAAGAAGTGATAGTTAGTTGCTAATAAGTCTCTTTCGGTCACAAAAATAATGAAAAAGAGAGACTTTATATTTTCTTTAATGTTATACTTGACTTAGTTCTAGACCTAATTTCTTAAGATCTTCGGCGTGGCGTAGTATTTGTATTTTCGTCAATATGTCTCTCCCTCGTATTATTTAACCCTAATTCATCCATACTTCTTTTTGCTTGTTCTCTCTCTGACATACATCTCGTCAAGGTCCATCTGTATCCCACCCAACAGGAGACATAACCTAATGGGTAGACTGACAAAGAAACAAGATCTTCAACGCAGACAGAAGACAAGAAGACTTAGCCTTACGATCCACACGAAGTCAGACTTAGAAGGGGGAGATAACCACACACAAACATGATAAAGGGGACATAATTGAATGAGTAGACAGACAAGGGGCATAACCTTGTATGAACCCAGACAAGTAGGAAGCGAATGCCACCACACATAACACGAGCCAGACAAGGGACGTAATGAATGTAGAAATACCCTAGCAAAAGTGTGTATGCAAATTTCACTAACGAGGACAACAAGGTCTTAGAGTTGCCTAATCAAATGTGGCTATGACAAAAATCTTCGCAAATTGATCAACCCGCATAACTGTAGATGCATATGTTAATTGATAAATATAGCAGAGGCGTACCTAGCAGTGTGCGGGGTGGAGCGGGCATCAAGTGCTGAGGGGCGTCAACCTAAGGATAAACTTTGTCAATTAAAACAACACATTGTACATACATGAACAAACACAAACAACTGTATTTAGAATGTTAAGTGAAAAGTTTATCATGTTTCCACTACGTTAATCTCTATATATAGTTCTCTTCTTCCCTCAAAAGTTTAGACGAGCAAGAAGTAAAGAAAAGATCACTCTCTTATTTCTTCGGATAGAGTTATCCCATGAAAAAAAAAGGGGGGGGGGAAATCTCCTATAATCCTTCTTAAAATAAATGTAAGCAGCAGACCATAGCTTGAGTCAAATGTACAAGTTTTCTTTAAATCTTACTCTCCTTATTGACGATGCAAACGTTGATTTGACCCCGTTAAACTAAGTTATTGACGATGCCAACGTTGATTTGACCCCGTTAAACTAAGTTGATTTTTGGATTTATAAACTTTAATTTGTGTTGTGAAAGAAGCGCTTGTATTCCCCTAAACTTCGAGACCAAATATAACATCTTCTGATAGCAAACAAAAAAAAAAGCTATTGAAGTTTAATTATAAAAGGATAATGAAATACAAATGAGCAAAATGAATAATTCTATCGGAACGAGAAAAACAATTACGGAGAGGAGGAGTTAAATCTCTTAAGGCAATGCACTTTTGCAGGTCCTCACTTTTCTCTTCTTTTATTTTCAAAGCATATGGTCTCTTTTTTCATATTTCTGACACTTGCTTTATGTTTGGCTATATATGTACGGCGTAAATTGATAAAAAAAAATAACTGCAATTTACGCTGTAAACTGTGAGACTCACTAATTTGGCAATTTTATCCATGAAACAAGAGCTTATGAAAAACAATGATTTTGATCAAATTAAACTTTACCAGCAAGAAAGCGGAGAAGGGCATCAGGAGAAGCTACCGCACTCAAGCACTGGGTATCGTATACCCTAGCTACGCCACTGATATACAGTATACAATCCTTTCATTAAATTTTGCTAGTTTTTCACTTATCATTTTATATAGTCATGTTGGGACTAGTAAAAAAAAGTAAAGTGTTCCCTTCAGACCCTTCGATCTATAGGGCAGATGATGTTAAGGTCATCTGTTTCTTTGACCAACGGTTAACGAGCAGGGTGTTATGTGGCCAGCACATGGACCAACCGCCTTTACTTTCGCCAACTAAAGCCATGTACCCATTAGAGTTGGGTGGCGACATGAAAATCCCGAAATTCAAAATCACAGTCTTCACCGGGATTCGTACCCAGGACCTCAGGTTTGGAAGGCAAGCGCTTAACCATTCGACCACCGCGTATACATTAGTTTAGATCAGTCATGTGATTAAATTTGTTGTAGGTCTAATTCAAATATTAATGTTTTGTTTAGCACAATTTCATGCTTTTAGCTTTCTCAGTGCGCTCTGAACCTATCACTTGTCGGGACCAGTTGGAAAGAGGTGGACTGGGGAAGAAAGAAGGGGTAGATGTGTGATCGCTTATTTAATGCACTTATAAAAAAAATTATAAAAAAAAAGAAAGACCTAAATTTGAACTGGAAGGTTAAAGCTTCTTAGGTCTCCTCAGGTATACTAGCCACTCCTGAAATTCAAAATCCCAGTCTTCACCGGGATTCGAACCCAGGACCTCAGGTTCGGAAGCCAAGCGCTTAACCACTCGACTATGTATATAATTATTGTCAGGATGTAGACTATGAATCTGCAATTCAATCTGATTGGGCGGTTTAAGCAATAAGCTACCAAATTGAAGATCTAGAGCTACATTTGTGATTGGCATACCAGATTGTAGACTGATTTGTTTAAATTCACCCATATTATAGGCCTATCTTACAATCAAGAAATTCCAGTGAAATAACAAGAAACAAAAAACAAAAAAAAAAACTTTAAATACCACTCGTACAACGTGTAATTTTATCAATTTGTTTGGATGTCAAGTAATTTAAATTTGTACGATACATAGACTATAAACGATAAATCCTATTAGAAATATTATTACCAATTGTTTTCGTTAGACGCTATTTCAGGCTTTTGACTTTCTTATCTGGAGCAGTTGGGAAAAAAAGGGGGGGGGAGAAAGAAAGGGATATCTGGTTAGTGTTTGTTTCAATCGACGACCTGAAAAGGGAACTAATTCAGCTTAAAACACCACTTGTCAAATACTATTTGTTTCCCTAGTTCGAGATAAGAAACAAAATAATTAATTACGAATAATCAAACAGCTAATTGGTTATTATTTATATATATATATCGATTCTTGTTTTGGTAGATATAAGAAATAAATGTGCAAAATTTCAGATTGATAAATGAAGTGTACAAACTTTTTACTAGACAGAGTGAGTTCATCTAAGCTTTGAAGAATGCAGTGTGACTTGTCGTAAAGAGTAGTTTGGCTCGGCTTAATATCTGAAAAAGTAGCTCCACGTAATGTTATCACATTTCTGAGTAAATAGAAGTGCGCCTCCGCGAAAAAAAAAAGTAGTGCGGTTTGGAGTTGTTACGGTTGCTCGAACGGTAACTGCTGACCTTACATCTATCCTTTTGATGTGGACCTTCGATTTAGTTAAGTACAATTGACCGGACGATTTTTTAAAAATACAATGTTAAAGTTTTTAGTTCACGTCCGTGACCAGTTACTGTACAGCTAATTTTAGAAATGTTCAAAACTACTTTAAAAAGGATTCCGCAATATTTAGCGGAAGGAGTCCATCAAAATGGTATTTCCTTCTGCTTTGATTTAGACTTAGGAAGCGATTCATCTCAGCAGTTTGAGCAATCCACTTACTGACTTAATAACTCCCTAAAAAAAAAACATACTGGAGGTTTCTAACTAACTTTTTAAAAACAAAGCTTATCAACACTTCCTTCATTTTGTACGCCGGATACACCGAAAAGCTTGCTATTTATAGCTAATCCGCCATGTTTGAAAATCTCCACAGAAATAAAAACTACACAAATTCTTTCAAACTATTCAAAAAAAAAAACCCACATCCCACGCTCAGGCTAGTCTACATAAATACCCAGACCTATACACCGTCACAAACACTCACATGACGTGTTCGACTAGAAAAAAACTTGGTTCAATAAATTGGTTTAATTTCCTAACATTTGTTAGAGACAACAAGGTGCCCCGACGTTCTCCCCTGGATCACTTGTCCCACGGGGCACTAGAATGACTCCATTGAAAAGTACACTATCGACTAACCTGAAGCAATAAATATTTGTAGGGGAGGGGGGATGGGGAATCAGGGGAATCAGGGGAAGAGACTCTTAGATGCTCCAATAGGGCATCAAAATAATTTGTAAAGATCCATGTTTTTTGCCCTTTTGCTCTTTATGACTTGTGTCACATTTGTTGGGACAAGCAAATAGTTTTCAAACGTAGGCCTACAGAACAAAGCAAAAGTACATTATTGAATGATTATAGTGTGTGTAAGACGGTATGTGGAGTGGGAAAGAGAATTCATTAAGAAATCTCGTTTGAGGATGTATTTTTTAATATTGTGTGAGAATGTGGGATATGTGAGAATGTTTGAGAATGTGGGATGTGTGGGATGTGTGAGAATGTGGGATGTGTGGGATGTGTGGGCTGTGAGAGAATGTGGGATGTGTGGGCTGTGGGAGAATGGTGGATGTGTGGGCTGTGGGAGAATGTGGGGTGTGGGAGAATGTGGGATGTGCGAGAATGTGGTATGTGTGGGATGTGGGAGAATGTGGGCTGTGGGAGAATGTGGGATGTGGGAGAATGTGGGATGTGTGGGCTGTGCGAGAATGTGGGGTGTGGGAAAATATGGGATATGTGGGATGTGGGAGAATGTGGGATGTGTGGGCTGTGGGAAAATGTAGGATGTGTGGGCTGTGTGGCTTAAACCATTTGGCTTCCTATCAAGGAGTTCATAATTCAAGTTAGACAAAGAAAGTTATTTGGGAGTTGTTTTTGTTTTGTGTTTGTGTGTGTGTGCAAAGCGCCTAAAGGCAACAAGAGAGCCTCTTTCTAGATACTCATTTTCTTCATTTCTCACTAATTGAGATTAACCCAGAGCACACTTGAGTATGTTGTGGCATGTCGTAGAAGATTATCTACACAGATCACACTTGAGTATGTTGTGGCATGTCGTAGAAGATTATCTACACAGATCACACTTGAGTATGTTGTGGCATGTCGTAAAAGATTCTCTACACAGAGCACACTTGAGTATGTTGTGGCATGTCGTAGAAGATTATCTACACCTTGAAATAATAGCAGTTTCATCAAATCAAAAGAAACTTTTTTCCGCAAATTAGAATTGCATATACAAATAGAGTCTATTGTTTTAAAACTGACAAACTAGATGAAGTGAGACAGCCAATATTCTAACTTCGTGCTTTTTTTTCTTTAAGCCATAAACATTATTTACTCACGAGTATTGCATTGAATGCCAGACACTCGTTTTTTAATGTAAATTTTAAACGTAGGATTGTAGTGAGACCCATCGTTATAGAAGGCCCAAGCACTGACCTGCATCATCGCAATTTGTGGGCATTTTAGACCAATAGGTTGTTGCCAAGTCACAGGTCTATTCACCTATTCAAATGCACAGCTTAAAGAAAAAGATGGACCTACCAGGGCCGTTCGAGTTTAAGTAAAAATACAGCCTCCCTATATTACATCGTTTTTAACAGAATGATATCGCGTATTGAGTATTCAGGGGGGCAGAAGCTTTATTGTCAGACATAAACATACCTCAGAAAACGCCGCCTGCGCTGGCTTGGACATGTTCGCCGGATGGAGGACAATCGTATACCGAAAGTCATCCTCTACGGACAACTTGCGACAGGCTCAAGAAAAACTGGTCGCCCCCACCTCCGTTACACAGATGTAATAAAACGTGACCTCAAATCAGTGAACATCAATACTGACCAGTGGGAAGACATAGCTCTAGACCGCACCAGATGGAGACAGACAGTGACCAAGAAAGCTATGGACAGCGAAAGAGCATGGGCCTCAGCTCTGGAAGAAAAGCGGACAACGCGGAAAATGGCCAGCTCCTCTACCACTGTAGCGAAGAAACCTTTACCTGCGATACTTGTGGACGGGAGTGTCTCTCCAAAATAGGGCTCCACAGCCACACGAGGAAGTGTGCGATATGAACCATAGTCGTTCTACGACTGAAGGAGGCCAATGATGATGATGAGAAAATTCATATAAGCTATAAATAAGGCACACAACAATATTTAAACTTTTTTTGTGTAATAATAAGAATAATGGAAAGTATACAGAAGAAAGGAGTCGCGGTGGCTGAGCGGTGACGAGCATAGAATCCGAAATGTGGGTTTCGTGTTCGAATCCTTGTGAAGACTGGAATTTTAAATTTCGGGATCTTCGTTCGCCTCTTAGTCCAACCAGCTCTAATGGGTATCTGACATTAGTTGGGGACTAAGTAAAGTCGGTTGATGATTGTGCTGGCCACATGATACCATCGTTAACTGTGGTCCACAGAAACAGATGACCTTTACATTATCTGCCCTGTAGATCACAAGGTCTGAAAGGGGAATTTAATACAGAATAAACTGTGGGCATTGTACTACATAAAATAATCAACCAATTATTTATCAATTCTGTGTTACATACAAATGTCCACGAGACATTATTGAGGATCAGTGAAACACATTTATTTAATTTACCGCAATGGAGAAAAATGATCTAAAAATAACCACAAAGAACGATTACTATAAAGTGTATAGCTGAATTTTTTATTTATAATTTAGTTCATTTAATTACAGAACGTCCCCGTGGGGGGGGGGGTACCTTCGGGGGAAAAAAGGGGGGGGGGATATCGAAGGGAGGAGGAAATATTGATTAGGCCTTGAAGTGAAACATTTAGCCCTGAGAGTCTAGCGTTGTAGAAATAACAAAAAATGTTGTGGAATGATGTTTAAAATATTTTGCTAAGTTTTTTTATTATTCTGTTGTGTTCCACACTTGAGTTGTAGCCATTGAAGTGATAAATAGGATTTGGAACTAAACACGGAGACAAAGTGAGTCTCATTAACAATTCAGGGCACGTTTAGAGTGAACACGTCTTTATCTGATGAAGGATTTTTATTGAATAACGGTCGAGGGATGTTTACCAAATAGCAGATACTCCGCCCACCCTCCCACCCTCCCACACTGCCCCCCACACACACACATACATGAGAAATAAAAAACAAGATAATAAACGTGGAACCTGTGTGTAGGCGGCCCCTGCGGTTGAATATTATTTTGTTCAATACGTATCAATAGTATACCAAATGTAAAATGTTGTAGAACTGGGGTTCGAACTCGAAAGCTCAAACCAATACACTAACCACTGAGCCAGCAAAGTGCTGATGAAAAATGAAATGATTTTATTACCGATTGTTTATTAACAAGGCGCGGTGGCTTAGACAGACAAAGTGAGCGGATGTAAGCTTTTCAAAAATAGCCTCAAAGTGATACTATCATACCTCACATCATAACGAGGCTTATCCACGATTTATACATAACATGACACACTTGCACCCCGACATTTGCATATAGTCTTATGACCATCTACAAATGTTCATATAAAAATAAACTTATTAAATATGAATTTGTTTAAGCACTCAGTGTTTACACTGTTCATTCAACTTATTAGTAGGCCTATAAAACGGAATGTCACTTTTTATCACTTTTTATATTATAGTAGCTGGATATTATCCACGGCATACGGGCTTTAGTTTGGGTATTACTGATCTACTGGATTAAACTTAGATCCATGTTAAACAGAGAGAATGTTCTCGTTTTTTAATAGAGACACAATAAGGTACTTGTTGTCTATTTTGGGACCCTCCATTTGTGGGAGGGACACTAAACATACATTACGGTCTCCGCCACGATCTAAGAAACATTTATGCCAAGTTTTGTCAAGATTAATCAAACGGTTTTAATTTCTTTGCGGGACATACATACACAATCCTTACATTCTACTTATATATTAGATACCTGAATGTAGATACATTTTGATGATTACATATATATATATATCTTGTCACGTTGGCTACGTCATTGTTGCCAGAGAAGTGTAAACAGGAAGTTAGCTATTATCTAGAAGCTTCCAGTTTCTACACAGAAAAGAAGTAAATTACTGAAAGAATTGGAGTTTGTTTCCTGTACCAGAAATTCAGAAGATTATATCAGGGTCCTTTCAGTTCATGAGTTTCAAGCTTTATGTTCAATCCATTTTTCTAAATATATAATAAAATTGTATTATATACTATATTTTTGATTGATATATAGATTTAGAGCGCGTTAAATCTTTTATAACAATTAATTATTGAATACCATTTATGAGACTGTTTTTTTTTTATGCAACATCTTATAATCAGTAAAACAGCAAAGGGCATTCATAAGCTTCTGTATAATGTAATGAAACTTTAATAACTTTAAGTTACACGAAAAACAAAACTCTTCGACTGATAAGATCTGTGCCACTCAACATAATAACCGTCACACATAAGTTAATCTCATCATCCATCATCGTCGTTGCTTTGGGTTGGTTCCTCATGGAACATAGGGCCTCGAGAAAAATACGCCACGCTCCCTTTTTAGTTTTTTTTTTTATGGTTTCCCAGCTCTTTCCGGTCCTCACATCTTCCTCTAGTACACTGCGTCGCCATGTTCTTTTTGGTCTTCCTCTACGTCTTGTTCCTTGGGGGTTACATTGTTGATCTACAACATTTTTTGCATTTTTTACAAATCTTATATCAACTCACTCTGTCATTCTGGCCAAAATTTTGTACACGTTTTTTTAATTAGTTTATGACCTATAGGTAATAAACTACTTGGTATGATATTTCAAACAAGGGAAAGAAATAGTACTTGACTGAAGTGGTGTTAAATGATGAATTAGTCCTTTTCCAAGGGAAAGAAATAGTACTTGATTGTAGTGGTCTTATAAGCTGAATTAATCCCTTTTATTAAATTTCATGGAAGGCTTTTTTTTTCAAATGTAATTATATGACTGATCTTAAGTAATTGGTTACACTTAATATAAGGTTTATTGGGGTTCTTTAAAAGTATTTTTAGCGGCCCCCGTAAGAGGAAAAGCTATTACGTTTGTGCAAACTGTCCGTCTGTCACACTCAGGGCGTCAAAACTAGAAGAGATGCGAAAAATATTATTTCACCATTAAATGCGGCTTGAAAAGTTTAGGTGCAACGGCTACTTTTACTTTTCTAAAAGCAAACCGTTTAATTTATAGAATTAATTATGCAAGCGATTTTGTAATAACAAAACACCAATTCTGAAACAATTACGTAAATGTAAGGAAGGAAATGTTACTATAAGAAATGCGTAAGACATACAGAAATTACGCACATTTTTTTAAAATAAACATTTAGCAGCGACTTTCGTGTACTAGCGTAAAGCCCGGCCATGTCATGATTCTAAACTAATTTCTTAAACTTTAAAAAAAATCATATTTTTTTTTAAATTTGTTTAGTGCCCCCATTAGAATGTGCGTTTTGTCTGTTGGTTGGTCTGTCCGTCACGGTTAGATAAAAAAAACACTAAAGGCTTTTGAAAATATGATTTAACCTTTACTGCTCCTTCAGAAATATTGCGATAGTTTAAGTATCTATAATAGATTGTTCCGAATGTTTATGTCTAGATCTACATTGAAATGTTATAATAAACAAAAACTAATCTTCTATTTTTAAATTTAATTATGCATTCATTCTATTGATTATCTGGGATTTTTTATTTTAATTTTACGTAAATTTTATCTAAATTACATCCAAATTATTAATAATAATAATTAATAAGATATATATTAAGAGCGCTAAATCAGAAGTTTAGTTTATGTAGATCTACATCTCTACAGATCAATGCTGAAAGATTATTTAGAATCGCTTATGTGACATATTGTATATATCAGGCTATTAGTTTGTAACCAGTTTGTTATTAAGTTAAGAGCAACGCCTTGTGGTGCGTTTAGCGTGCTGAACTGATTATCCCGACGCTCCCGGGTTATGTGTCTGTTTGTTTTACATGTTTCGAATGAGTTAAAGATAGTTTACTTCCTAGTCCAAACCTTCCACAGGAGGGGATGGGAGCATGCAGGAATTTAGCCAGGGACAAACGATAAATCTGAATTACAGTCTAGTGCGCAAACATCAAGATAAGGCAGGCTTATACCCTGCTCACCTTCCTCCGTCGTCCAGCGAGAAGTTAATTACTTTCAACTCAGAAGGAACATCCGAAACATCTTGCGAATAGGAGGATCTGACAGGGATCCGACTCCGACGGGGGCCGCCTCTGAGTTTGTGTATCACAAACTCTCTTTGTAATCTTGTTTATATTTTGTTTGTTTAAAATGAAAGTCATAGTTGAACAAACAATTAATTTCAAGATTTAACGCAACAACAACATTAAAAACAACAACATAAAATTAAATACAACAATCTAACCCAAGGAGTGAACTCTGATGACGTAAAGAAGCAGAAGTGACGTAACAGGGACGGTGGCCATATAGTAGAATGACTTTGGATTGTGAGGCATCAGTCTTGCTGTCAGCACGGTCACAGCCTACGCACGATTCAATGTTTCAGTCAGACGGAAAAATAGAAATAGGACGGATACACCCCCCCTTTTTTTTTTTTTTGAAAAAGGGGGCGGGACATGGGGGAAGGGGGCGGAAAGGAAGGGGAGACTACTTGCAATAATTTGTTTCTCGTGTTCACCCAACAGTTATAGTTCCTTGCGTGTCAGTATCGCACAGAAGTCAACGCGGTGGTTCTAAAAGTATTACTCCAGAGACCAAAAAAAACAAACACAAAAAAAAGAGCTGATATGATGCATTAGTTTTCATAAATGCACTCTAGTTAATCGTCAACAGATCCCTGTGATCCAACGTTTTGGGGGGGTGGACGACGGAAGCTCTTTCTTTGGAAGACAGGTTAAGGTGGGTCACCGTGGGTGTCATGTGGTCCACCGTGTGTGTCATGTGGCCCACCGTGGGTGTCATGTGGCCCACCGTGGGCGTCATGTGGTCACCGTGTATGTCATGTGGTCCACCGTATGTGTCATGTGGCCCACCGTGTGTGTCATGTGGCCCACCGTGGATGTCATGTGGCCACCGTGTTTGTCGTGTGGCCCACCGTGTGTGTCATGTGGCCCAACGTGTGTGTCATGTGGCCCACCGTGTGTGTCATGTGGCCCACCGTGT
>JADKLZ010000166.1:25422591-25441139 GCA_021533235.1 Biomphalaria straminea
TCTCTGGCCTTCTGTCTCTTTCTCGCTCTCTCTCTCTGTCTCTCTCTCTCTCCGTCTCTCACTCTGTCTATTTTAGCATTATGTGATTTATATCAATCGATCGATAAATCTATCAATATTGTTTTGATATCAATGTTACAATGTTTCCATTCAAAGATCGATGCAATGGACATCCACTTGAGAAATGCTTACACTTCCTGTCCTTAATTAAAAAGTGGACATTTTTTTTCGGACAAATTACACCGACAGGATGGCAGTCTGGTCGTGTGGTATACTCGCTGGACTGTCATTTGGTCGCCTAGATGGTCCCTGGTTCAAATAATTAAAAATCCCAGTATTCACCAGGATTCTAACCGCGGACCCTGGTTCGGAAGTCAAGCAATTTACCGCTCAGCCACCGCGCCTCTTTAATAAATGACAACTTAAGACAGTTTAACGAATTTGAAAATCTTCCTCGAGCCCCCAACTTGATGGAGGCCCTTAAATGAGCGTCCGAAATTGGTTTTTACCTTAAATAATACACCATTATCTCATCATGATGTCGAATGTCAAAATGCTGGGGCCCCCATGGAGGCAAAAACCCTAGCTACGCCCCTGCAGCTTAATATGTTTCTATTACCCTCCCATGTATGCACACAGTGAGACGGTGAGATTGAGAAAGAAAGAAAGAAGAATAAGGAAGAACGAAATAGAATAAGAAAAAATAAAGAGAAAAGAGACAAAAAAGGAAGAGAAAAATAAAGAGAGAAAAAGCGAGCGAGAAAGAAGGAGAGAGAGAAAAGAAGAAATAATGTGTGAGGCTGATGTTGAGTGGTCTGTGCTCAAAAGAGCTTTTCTTGGTCGTAATTACTAATTAAGAAGGTTGGTGTTATTATAGATTCACATCTTTGCTCTGGATCCGACATGATTTTTTGTAGATCATTTAAAGGAGTCAGTTCTCGAGTAAATAGAAATTTATTTAAGTATAAAAAAAATATATATTTTTTGTTTCAAAAATAGATTACCTAAAGAGAAAAGCCGCAAAATCGTTGCAATATTTATCAATACTTCAGGAATGTGCTCCCTTTTTCTACATAAAATAAAATTCATTAATGACACCTTATTTTTAGCGGCCCCCGAAAGGGGAAAAGACGCTATTAGTTTTGTGTGGCCTGTCTGTCCGTCTGTCTGTCTGTCTGTCTGTCTGTCTGTCTGTCTGTCCGTCCGTCCGTCCGTCCGTCCGTCCGTCCCGTTTAGTGCTCAGAAAGTAGAAGAGAAAATGAAAATCTGACATCACGATAATATAGAGCATTCAAAGTTCTGATGCAACGGCTACTTTTTTTTTCCTAAAAGCTCAAAATCTAATTTTTAAAAATATTTTATGCAAAAAGTATTTAAAGAGAAAAAACCTAATTAGTATGCAATATAAATGAAACCTACTTTAAGACAATTAATAATCTAATATACTGCATAGGTTTACACATTTTCTTTTGTTATAACATACGAGTAACATACCAGTATTTACTCGTAAAGTGATCAACTCATAAAATAGGTGTGGCAGTTGCCTTCAACATCGGCTTTACAAGGCTAACGTTGAGAGATCAAAGCACGGAAGATGTATATTTTGACCGCTGGGGCACTAAATAAGATCTGTTGTTTATCTTTGATATAATTTTTTTAAAATGAACTTTTAGCAGCGACAAAGAGAGTTTGTGTGATACACAAACTCAGAGGCGACCCCTGTTAAGAGATCAAAGCAAGGAAGATGTATATTTCTGTCGTTCATCTTTGATATATTTTTTTTTAAATGAACCTTTAGCAGCGACAAAGAGAGTTTGTGTGATACACAAACTCAGAGGCGGCCCCCGTTGAGAGTTCAAAGCACGGAAGATGTATATTTCTGTCGTTTATCTTTGATATACTTTTTTTTAAATGAACTTTTAGCAGCGACAAAGAGAGTTGAGAGATCAAAGCGGATCTGACAGGGATCCGACTCCGACGGGGGCCGCCTCTGAGTTTGTGTATCACACAAACTCTCTTTGTAATCTTGTTTTTTTAAATTGATTCATGTATAGTTTTTGTCACAACGTGTTTTGTTGTGGTGCCGGGGATTTTGTCTTGATTTAAAACAATGTTGATTAAAGACCATCTAGGATTCAAAAATGAATAATTCTTTGTTGAAACAAAACTCAGGAACTTTATTCAAATTTAACGTAAGTACAGCTTATGTACAAGGTACAGATCAATAAGATGAAATACAATATAAAGGCTTCTTTCTTAAATACAATTCAGAGCTATTAGAAACACAACTGTTCACAAGAACGACCCTGCATAGACTGATATTTCTGGAACATCCTTTAGCCCGTGACCTTTTGGCGCTCAACCTTTCAACCAATCAAATCAATGCATCCAGCACATGTGACCAAAGCCTTAAATTCCTTGAACAATCTAAAAATTACTACTTCTTTGTTAGTTGAGAGAAGTGGCCTTGACTTGTGCAAACTAACATCAAATAAACAAGTTGTTTATGTGACAGCTATCAACTATAAATAAGTGTTCAATACTTTAATTTTAATTGAGAATGGGAAGTGGTAGAAAAAATATACCCTAACCTAAACAGGAATGTTACTCCACATATACAGCCACATTTCCCAATATTATTTTCCTTCTTCTACAGAAAAGAAAATAATGAATTAGCAATAATGAATTAACTTTAAAACAAAATGAACTCCTGTTTTCATAAGTGCAATTAATAATTGGGTAAAGTTTCAGCTTGATCCTAGATAGAGTGTGAGAAATAACATGCCAAATTTTAACGATAGACAGACAGACAGACAGACAGACAGAGTGAGTTCATGTAAGCTTTGTAAAAAAACAACAACATTCTAACTGAATTTTTTGTTTTAAAAATTCTCTTCACCAATAGAACATTTCGGACGACACAATTGGACCATTCTATCACCGGAAATGCATAGACGAGGGTGTTTTTAAAAAGCTAATTTCAACTCTGTCTGTCTGTCAGGTAAAAAGTTTGTACACGTTATTTCTCCCGCACCCAATCTCGGATCAAAACTGAAATTTTGCAAAATTATTTCTTTTACATGCTAGCACAGGAATTAATTAAAAAAAATTAAAATGACTAACTAATTAGTTAATTAGCAATTTGTAATTTATTATATTGTTTGATATCTCGAACAAGGGAAAGAAATCCTACTTTACTGGTAAAGTGGTATATGTTGAATTAGTCCCCATATCGTTTGCAGAAAGAAAAGTGTATACAAAATATTTCCAATGGCACAAATTTATAATTGTTAGTCTAAATCTATTACAAATTTAATTACATGACTGAGTCAGATGAATTGATACAGATACACTTAATATAGAAGTGCGGTGGCTGAGCGGTAAAGCGCTTGGCTTCTAGACCAGGGGTCCCGGGTTCGAATCCTGGTGAAGATTGGAATTTCTATTTAGGGATCCTTTTGCGACTCTGAATCCACCCAGCTCTAATGGGTACCTGACAATAGTTAGGGAAAAGTAAAAGTGGTTGCTCGTTGTGCTGGCCACATGACACCCTCGTTAACCGTAGGCCAGAGAATCAGATGACCTTTACATCATCTGCCCTATAGACCACAAGGTCTGAAAGAGGAACTTTACTTTTTTTTAATATAACATTGTTTAAACGTATTTTTCCATATTTTGCTCGTTTGAGAACGTGTTTATGGCTTAATAGGTGGGAACTACTTGAAAGGGCGTATCTGGAGTGGTTTGTCTGGGAGGACTTCTCAAGACAAATGGATGGCTGTCTGGTCGTATGTCATGCGCTCTGGACTGTCGTATCGATGGACCCGAACTCGAAGTCATTCCTCTTTCCTCGGGAAACTCGCTGTAGGATTTCAATTCTGAAGGAACACCATAATACGTAAGACAAGCTAAACTCACGAATACTGTCCTGTGTAACATTCATCTTTTTAAATCACTTTACATCTTTCTGGTATCATATCGTATGTTATCTACATTTTATTTGCCAACGATTTTTATGTTTTGTTTCAGGCCGACAAGAAAACACACGCTCCGTAACTGGATGTTGAAGTAATATCGCTCGAACAATAGAAGTATCGATATTTTATATTTTCGCTGGCTAGGCTCGAATAACATCAGCGTTTGGTCTTCGCAATTCCAGTGTCAACCAGGAGCGGGGTGTGTTAGTAGTGTCTGTACCCGGGATATCCGCGGTATCGATTGGGCTATTATTTCAAGCCAAAACCGTTTTCATTGTATGGATTATTAAGTGGCTGAAAGTTGTCAACTTAACTGTTATTGTCTTTGTCGCTGTTATTCAAATGTTACTTTACCTTTTTTATATTGTTTTCTTTAAAGCAAGTATAAAAGGAAATCAATTTCACACATGCACCACAACATTCCAGACGAATTGTGGGCTATTTGTTTGTCTTCAAACTAAGCGGAAAAAGAAGATTGTTTGGGAAATAATGTCTAGGGCAGTCTAGGGCATTTGTACTTGGGTCGAGCATATGTAGGTACAGTTGTAAACACAAATTATCATGTTTGAGAGTTGGAGCAAAATCTTTAAATCCCCTGATACATTTGAGTCTAAATGTACTGCAGTGTTTTGATCCATTAACCAGGACAGCACCAAGGACTGGAATGGCGTAGCGGGTGTGGGGGGAGAATTTGAAAATCCCCCCTGATCCCATTTGAGGAGCACCCCAAATGAGTGTATTTTTTATTATTTTTTTTACATAAAAAATTAAATATTACGCAAAATGCAGGGCCCAAGAGAGGTCAGGGCTCGTAAACGATGGAAAATCCCTAGCTATTTCCTGAAAGGAGGTGTGGTAGCCGAGCGGTAAGGCGTTTGGCTTCGGAACCGGGGGTCCCGGGATCGAATCCTGGTGAAGACTGGGATTTTTATTTCGGGATCTCTTGGCGCATCCGAGTCCACCCAGCTCTAATGGGTACCTGGCATTAGTTGCGGAAAAGTCGTTGTGCTGGCCACATGACACCCTCGTTAACCGTAGGCCACAGAATCAGAAGACCTTTATATCATCTAACCTTTTAGACCACATGGTCTGAAAGGGGAACTATTTTTTGTTACTCCCGTGAAGGACTGTGATACCTCCTTCATTGTAGGAAGTATAAAAGATGTGCAAATATTTTGTACAAAGCTTCACTCTACCTTCTTATAAACGTTTTGTCTTCCACTTCACATTCTTGGATCAAGTAAAAACCTCACACAAATTGTTTTGGTCCATGAAAACACCTTTGAAAAACTAACTCATTCATTAGTGGTAATACATTAAGTTTGATATAAATAGAACACTGGCAAGAATTCTTATAGTAGTGAGAGATTTGGCTGTAAATTTGCAGTTCTTTCACTTATTTAAACATTGTATCTTAAAAGTGATAATATTTTTATTTTGCTTGTTTTTATTTATTTATTTTTTTTTGTATTTTTTTTTTGTTTTTTTAAGCAGAGGGAGAGATTAAAAAGTGCTTCTGAGAAGGGAGGGGGGGTCATTTCTGAGTGTGACTGGACCTAGCTGAAGCTACTATCCCATCGGAAAGTAAAAACCTAGCAGACCTGTGTGATGAGCACTCTGCTATACAGAAGTAAAACATAGTAAACCTACACTTGGCAGGGAAAAAAAGCTAAATATCTAACCACCTCTGTAGTCCGATGCTTAAGATGGATCTTTTAAATAAGGCAAAATAACCAATGAGAATGTGCTGCGAGTAGCATGGTGCCAAGACTTCCGCGCTGTTATCAAGAGCAGAGACGCTTTGGCTGGCTTTGACATGTTCACTAAATGCCACAAGGTCGACTCCCAGAACAATTTCTGTATGGTGATCTAATAGAAGGCAGGAGAGCCGCTGGTCGACTCCAAGAAGAATTTCTGTATGGTGATCTAATAGAAGTCAGGAGAGCAGCTGGTCGTCCACTTTTAAGATATACAGATGTACGCAAAAGTGACATGGAGCTCTTCAAAACTGACACAACAGTGGGTGAAATGAGGCACTGGATAGGTCCAGATGGAGAGCAAGTAAAATGAGGCACTGGATAGGTCCAGATGGAGAGCAAGTATAAAAGATTGCAGCTAAATTTCAGACCAGTAGTAGAAGGAAGGGTGGAAGTGCTAGAGCGTCTGGTGTAATTACAGATGTCCATCCTGTGACCGCAGTTATGCAGTGGCGTAGCTACCAATGTGCGGGTGGTGCGGGCCGCACAGGGCACCAAGTAGAAAGGGCCCCAAAATCCCCCCAGTGTGTATTAATTTCCTATTTCCCTGAGCTTTTCAGTAAAAACGACTAAGTGTATGGACACGAACAAACATAAACTACTGTATCTTAAACATGAGTTAACGATTTATAAACTAGTCAAGTCGCTATTTTGTTTCATCTCCTTGACGGTTATCAATGAGTCCAGAAAAAATGATGAGGCCGACATCCTGAATGATGAAAAAGAAGAAAAGACTTTCATACCGCAGGTTCTAGAGACTAAAGAACAGCACACAAGCATATCTTTAGTACACTCCTCAAAAATTCATACAGAAGAAGCTGAACCATCAGACAATGTAAACAATACAGAAAGCAGGATACAGTATTGACAACAAGGCCCAAGATTGGATGATACAAGAGACGAAAATTTGGAGAGACTACCTGAAGAGAATCTTGGACATCATTCGTTTTTTCTTCGTGGGCATCGCGAACGAGCTGAAGTGTTGGAAGGGCAAAATCAAGGCAATTTCTTGGTAAAACAAGCCAAATATTTCTCTATTATTTTTGACAGTACACCTGACATCTCAAAGCTGGATCAAACTTCCCAAATTTTACGGTACGTTGTCATGGATAATGACGGGGTGCAGGTTCGTAAGTCTTTTAAGCTTCTATTGACTTCATCGACACAAAGGACAAGCATGCTGCTGGAATCGCTGAGATGATTCTAGAGAAACTGCGTTCGGATGGCTTAGATATAATGGACTGCAGGGGGGTCAAGGCTATGATAATGCTTCGGTTATGAAAGGTCAAAACTACGGTGTCCAAAAACGTATTCTAGTTCTAGAAGTCCATCCCAAAGCACTATCCATTGCCTGCTCAAATCATTCTCTTAATTTAGCAGGAATTCGAGCTGCTGAAGCTGAAGTAATTCGGTAACATTTATTGATGCACTGGACCGTTTACACGCCTTTTTCTAAACTTCAACACTCCGCTGGGATATCCTCATCAAAATAACCGGAGCTAGCCTTAAACGTTTAGTTGAGACCCGCTGGAGCGCCGGAAGAGAAGCCGTCAAGATGGATAGGATACATTTTCTAAATTTATAGAATCTGGAGAATTAACTAGCAGAGATGAAAAATTCATCGACTAGATCTGAAGCAGGTGGATTATTAGTTGCTATTCAGTCTTTTAATTTTCTCACCTATCTTGGATTTTGGACTACTGTATTAACTGTAATTAATGATGTGCAAGTCTACCTCCAAAAACAAGGATTGTCTATTCGAGACTGCTCAATCAAACTAAAAATATATACATTTTTAAGTAGTAATCGATAGGACATGGCTCTAGCCAGCATTACCTTTGCCGAAAGCGTGTGCTCAGATCTGAGAATCAGTACAGAACCTCAAAAACGTATTGGCCATAAGAAAAAGATGCCTAGTGAGAAAAGTGACGACTCTGTACTTACACACAAAGAAAAGCTACGAAGGGAAATTTATTCTACCTTGGACAGGATTATTCAAGAAATAATCACCCGATTCGAGCAACTTCGTGATGTAGCAGATAGATATGAAGTTTTGTAGCCTTCCCAGCTATTAAATCCTCAGGTCGAAATAAATCTCGATAGTACTCCTAGCGACATTTATATAAACGATTTTCTGCTGGAGCGAAAGAGGGTTCAACGGTTTGTCACAATTTCATCAGAAGCCTCCGTAATTCCAAAAACAAGGACCTGTTGAACTCTTGAATTTTATATAAAAAAATATCAGCTAGATAATTCAATCCCGTATATCGTCATCATGATTCACATATTTTTGACTATTGCACTAAGCGTCGCTAAATGCAAGTTTTTCCAAACTTAAACTGATCAAGATCTACTTGCGATCAACGATGACAAATTTACGATTCACTTATTTAGTCATTTTGTCCATTGAACAAGAGCTGGTGAAAAAAAAAATTGATTTTGATAAAATTATTGATACTTTTGCCAGCAAGAATTTACTTGTAGTATGTTTATATTAAATTGATTTTTTTTTAAATTAATAATATTTGATTAATGAATACATATTATTTTGAACAAAAAAGTAAGGTTTCGCAATGTTACTATTTTTTTTTATTTATTTTTTTTTGGTTGATGGGGGGCATCAAGATGAGGTACCGCACCAGGCATCATATACTCTAGCTACGACACTGCAGTTATGTATTAAGAATCGGCCACTCTAGTCACATAGGTGGTTGCAGAGTTAGAGGAGATTCACTCCGAGACGTAAACAACCACAGAGCGGCAACAATAATACTAAAATGGGTTCAAATAGGCACATCAGAAAGGATTATTCTTAATAATATTCAAAACGCCAAACACCATTTGTATAAAATAATTCCAATAATATATTAACTCTCTAAAATTCATTTTTTCTTTGCTAATAGATCAAAATACATGCTAAAAAAATACACACTGTATTGCTGCTGGGCCTCAGCCTTGAGTTGACAAGTTACCATCAAGAAATCGTACCGGTCTGTCCACTGTTAGAGTACTGCAACGTCCAGGAGCATTGTTGATCAGCCCAACTTTTCATTGTAAAGTGTGAGATACTGGTTTAGTGCAAGAAGT
Source organism: Biomphalaria straminea (assembly GCA_021533235.1). Classification (NCBI taxonomy): domain Eukaryota; kingdom Metazoa; phylum Mollusca; class Gastropoda; family Planorbidae; genus Biomphalaria; species Biomphalaria straminea. The sequence continues at coordinate 25,431,413 of JADKLZ010000166.1, forward strand.
TGGTTAAGTCAACTGATTGATGAACTCCAGCGGATATACTACAATAAACAATGTATGTGAATATGATCTGTTCCCAACTTCTCATTATCCTTCAATACTCAACAGTATTGTAGGGTGGGGATGGGAATGCCTGATCTGTCAACTGGTACACACATCAACACAATCAGTGAAAGCTATAAACAATTTTGGCTCTTCGCTCTTTGTAAAGAACATGGAAAACTGTTTTTGTTTCGCTAATGCTCCTATATCTGCAACTATGACTCTATAATTTATGAACTCCAGCAGGTATATTACAATGAACAGTGTATTTAATCTTGAACTATATACAACGCCTCAATAACCTTCACCGAAGTAAAGTAGATCATGCCAATTTTACATGACCTACATCGTCAGCCTGTTTGTCTTGTGTGTTACTGTAAACTAAAGTATCTGAATAAACCATTTAAAAAAAAAAAAAACCATTAATGATAATAAATGAAAGAACAAAAAAAAAATAATAATAAATGAAAGAACAAAAAAAGTTCATCTGTAAACGCATCACACTTTGAGAATGGTATCTTTCATATTTATTTAGTAACTAAAAAGCCAGTGGTTACCGAGGCCTGGTCTGTGAACACAGTAGTGCAGTGCGCACCAAAATGGGTGTCATATTGTTACATTCAGGGCCGGTCCTAGCGATTGCGGGGCCCTATGCGAAACGGATTGCGCGGGGCCTATTATGTGTAGGGATAAGGATAATAGGCCTACATGAAAATTAAGATTTTGTATTAAAATAAATCACGATCAAACTTACTTTATGAGCCTTGCGTGTAGCGAGCTCATAAAGTAGATCATCGAAATTCTGTTTCCTACATAGATCATGCTCAATAGCAAGAATTGCTAAATTGTTTAATCTCTCTTCGTGTATTGTTGACCATAAGTAATTCTTGATTCGTTTAAGGCGCGAAAAGCTTCTTTCCCCAGATGCCACAAATACGGATATTGTTTAAAAAATTATGAGTGCAACAAATTAAATTGGGAAAGCAGTGTACCTTTCATTACTGGACAGATAGCTAAAATTTTTATCAGCCTTTTGGTGGTATTTTGTAGAATATGCCTTAAAGATTCCATTTCGTCTGCTAATTCTCGCCCTCATATATCTGCTGAATGGTCTGCTGATGACGTCAATGCTTTCTCGAGGCTCCCGCCAAACTTTCGGATGTCAAGCTGAAGGCTCTTGAACCTGTCAAGAAACCAAATAGATTGTGGCTTGATTTCAGCTGTTCAAGTCTCGCTGCAAGAATTAAATTGCAGTGTTCACAATTCTGGTGAAGCAATCTATCCTGTAGGCATCTTCAGCTTTTCCAGGTGCAAAGTTTTCTTCAGATTTAACATATTGCCTTTTCCTTTGATGTTTGGCTGGAAAGTTTTCAACAACATCCATGTTTCCAGCCAACTTCTTGGCTGTCATAAGAATCTGAACAAACCAAACTCTCAGTTTCTTTAGCCAAGTCATCAAGTTGTTGTACGAGTCCAGGTTTGGTTTGCAATGTCTACCAATTTTTGTTCGGAAAATTCTCCAAAGTAATCTCAGGTGGACCTTTTTGAAATAGATAGTAAATACAAGATCATTCCATTTTTTTCTACCCACATGGAAGGCTCATTCAGATTTCTCAATGAATCGACCACATTTAGCTCATTATCTATAACTATATGTTGATCAGTTGTGACATTATTGTCTTCTCTTACGACATTGACCACTGCAGTTTTCATATTCTTCATAAAATCTGTTTCAGCTTTCTCACTACAAGGGATTATGTTAACATTTTCGGGTTTTGATCGTTTTAAAAACGTATGTAGGCGCCTACCTGGTTCTTAGCTGAACCGTCATTGGCTTCTTTCTTCTTTTTCTTTTCTCAACCAGACACATATTTTCTACCAAAATCCCTTGACCATTTAGGTCATTTTCTATTACATCTTTCACCAAAAAACCTGATAAATATCATCTCGAGCTAGTAGACCTCTTTCGTTCTAGTATACTCTAATAGTGACTGATATTTTATATCAAATCTGTCTAGATTTAGATCTAGACGTATATAACATTTTCATTCTAATTCTAGACAAATTAAATAAAATATCGCCTTTCGTTGTTTTATGAGATCCAGATAGATTTTGATCTACTTTTATATACCAGTGACTATTAATGTAAATAAAGTATTGGAACTTTCGGTTTCGGTTTCAATTCGCCCTATTATTATATTTTTATTTAAATTTGAAAGCTGACAAGGCTTTTTTTTTTCGCGTAAGATTGGTGTTTTCCATATAACAAGTTTGTCTATTTTTCAGGAGATTTTAATAATAATTTCCACGACTTTTTGTATATTTAGCATCATTATGCAATTACACATATACTTAGCGCGGGGCCTATGAAAGCGCGGGGCCCACTGCGGCCGCATAGGTTGCAGTGGCTTAAGACCGGCCCTGTTACATATACTATAATAACTTTCTGTTTTCGTTGTTTATCTCCTGTATAATATTTAATTGCTCATCGAAAACTGTTCTTATGAATATATAAATTGTTTAAGCTAATGAGAGAATAAAAAAGTGATGGGGGGGGGGGGGGAGACGGCCCTTGCTTCACTGGGTACATGGCACACTAAGTACACCGCTGCATATATATATATTTGGTGCTCATCCAATGTCATTAGTAAGGTACAGTCCTTTACCATGATCAGAATCGGGGGAAAAATAGCTTACCAAGAAAGACAGAAAAAAAAAAATAGGTTTCTAATTTATTTTTAACAGCCATATTAATCAAATATTTAATATAATAATTACGCAAAATTTGTGATAAAAAATGCTTCTAAAAAAAAACTTATAAAGGAAAGAAACCCACAATTACTGTCATATCTCCGCAAGATACTTCATGATTTATCTCCCTTTTTCTATATTTAGTATATTTCTATATAATTAAAAAAATTAATTAATTACCACTTTAATTGATTCATATGTTGTCATAGACAAGGAATAATTGTGCAATGTTTTGGCTTTATCAGAGATTGAAAAGAGTGAGAAATACCTTGTCAAAATTAGTACCAGACAGATTGACAGAGTTAGTTGATATTAGCTTAGTAAAAAAATATTGAGACAAAAAAAAGAGAGACAACCAAGAAGACAAGAGTGTATAGACTCACATTGTGTCCACACACGTCACGTCTGCTAATGATCACGTGAAAAGTGCCCGGATATACGCGCCATTAAAAACGCTCCCAGTCCATGTATAAGGCCACTTACACAGAAACGTGACTATCGGCTAACTCATCCATCTTAACGTATGGTAGTAACAGTGCATTCACCGCTGGGTATTTTCTAGTAGATATTGGTGTTTTTTTTTTACCTTCATCGTGGTCAGACAGTGTGATAGCTGTCAGCAGAAACGATTCCTAGCCGTTCACAAAGTACGCAACGATCGACCTTCGGTTGGAGTTGTTTATTCCATTGAATTATAGTTCTATTGAATACAATGTCGCCAACAACTTAACTAAGACAATATTATCGATCTTTGCTACATCAACAAAAGCACGCGCTGTTCAAAGACGTCATCAGTCAATGAATCATGATCGGTGGCCTATATCATCAATGTTAAGTTGATTTGACTGCAGTCAGTGAGTCAGTCAGTGAGTCAATCGGATCGTTTCCCATTGTGGCTATGAGCCGCTCAGAAGGACATTAGCTTTATTATTTAAATAATTATTTTTTATAGGCTAATATATACAAAATATACAACATAAGATTCATATGAGCATTAATATGTGGCGTGAAGCTGTGAGTCTCGGAGTCTAAAGATATAAAACAAGACAAGTGGCGAGGTTGAAAGAGCGACAAACCAGCAAAAAGCTAGGAGAAGAAGCAGGCCTATTTGCAACTGACCCAACTTACCCATTCACCCATGCCACGTATGCAGCCATCTTCAAGTCCATAGAAAATGAGAAATGTACTCATCTTTAACCATGAAGGAGGATATATATATATATATATATATATATATATATATATATATATATATATATATATATGGGTTTATGGGTGATCGCTTTTTAATGCATAAACAAAAGCTTAACGACCTAGGTCAAACTCGGGGGTTAAAGCCTCCTTAACCTCGTCAAGTTTAAACATTATACATTATTCCAGGGATGTGCTTATGAAAATAGAAGGTTTTATAGATATCTATTGTTAGTTTCAAACTTTTCTCTCAACATGAACAACATAGTATCAAGAGGACTAATTCAACTTATACCATAATAAAAAATTTTCTTTCCCTTGCTCGAGATACCAAACAAAATAATTAATAACCAATAATTTATTAACTAATTGGTTATTATTTTATACTGATTGTTTGTTTTTGTTCAGGTAAAAGAAATACTTGTGTAAAATTTCCTCTTGATACGAGGTTGGGTGTCGGAGAAATACTTGTGTACAAACGTTTTAGCGGACAGACTGTCAGACAGATGGAGTTTATATAAACAGTAAAAAAGAAAAAGGGAGTATCAAAACTAAAGGAGCTAGAAATGTAATGAGCTTCTTGTACCAGAGCATTTTAACGTCTAACTTCGTAATAGTTTTAAGAGTTGAACCCTAGACCCAGTGGCGTAGCATCCATGGCGCGAAGGGGTTCAATGAACCCGGGCCCACGACCAGTTAGGGGCCCACACCCGATGGTGAAACAACCATGGGTCCAGGGCCCCTCTATGCAACATATGAAGCTCTAGCTTAGGGCCTCTATGACATACAATATCTGGGCTTATATAGGGCCTCATATCTCAAATAGCTTTAGGCCCTTTCAACTGTAAATATGACACTACATAGCGCGCAGGGGTTTCATATCGCTTGGTCCCATGACTATTATAATGGCCAATTGTGGCCTGTCCTACACTGCAATTTAGTAAAAAAAAAAAATGGTTAAAAAAAATAATTTTCCTTTTATATCCTGAACCTCATCTCAAACTTTATATTAACTTTAAAACATTAACCCGTTGTTTTTTTGTTTTTTTTTTTTTGTTGGGGTCATTGTAAGGAACTCCTTTCATTGGGTTTATTGTAGGCCTAATATGGTGACGGTGCGTTGGTGGTGACGTTTGGATCCCATACTTCCTTCTTTTTTTTTTTCATCTATGTTAATTAAGCCGTTGATAGTAGTACCTATTTTTTCTACTTTTTGTTGAGAAAGAATCTTTTATTATCTATTGTCAGAACTCTAGATTTGGACTTAAAATAGGTATTAAACAAGAAAAAGAAACATCCTATTCTGTTTGTTACTTTGGGAAACATTAAAGATGTTGACTATTTAGCTACTTATATTGTGACTGTATTGGGGAAGATGTTTATAGGCCTAACACACAATATAGATATAGCGATAATTTCATTTATCGTGGGATAGTGTCTTTCACTTGAATGGCTGCTTTGTCGTCTGATAAATGCACTGGAAAGTCGTAAGGATGGTCTCGGATTTATAGCCAGACACAGCACCAACGTTGTTTTCCAACCAAATCGTCAAAAAAAAAAAATAGGCTTATTTACTTAACAGACAACCTGAGTGACTAAGAACGGTGGGTGACGTAAACAAAGAGCACATCGAAAAAGTTGACAATTAATGACTGAAAATAATTCATCGCATCGTAAATGATAGTTGTAACTTTAAAATGCAAGAACCTTTCATTTAGTGGTCATCGCAAAGTGTATCGTTTTGGTGACACAAGTAACAACAACAATGTCTTAGCAGTATATAAATTCTTAAGAAAACAAAAACACAACCCTCGACCCACAAATTCAAAACGAGATAATAGACTGGGCAATGCAATTTTAGCAAAAAATCTAAAGGAGATCCGAATCTGTGCCATTTTTCTCTATCATGGTTGACAGCACTCAAAGGTCTCAAAGAGAATTAAAAATTTATTAAATTTGCAATATTTTCTGAAATTGTTTTTTGAACTCCGATGAAGAATCTCCCAAAGAAATTAGAAAAAATCATTTGTAAGATTTCATTTTTGTGAGAAACAGAGTCTGTAGGATTGACTGAACAAGTACTCTTAAGTAATAAAATATCACCATCTTTCTTTAAATTACTTACGATGTCAAGGCAATGATGGTTTTTCAATATGAGCGAACAGTACAATAGCCTCCGTGGCGTAGTTATGGATTTGGGGGCCCGAGAGGCTTGTTCTCTTTAGGGACCCCTGCATTTTGACATTCGAAATCCTGACATTATATAAAGGCGTAATATTTAATATTTACTGGAAAACAAATTTCGAACACTCATTTGGGGGCCCCTTAGTGGGCGTCCGGAAAGATTTTCAAATCTGGACCATCCCCCCATCCCCACATCCTAGCCACGCCACTGAAATAGCCTTCATTTATTGTTTCAACAAAAGCATCCACTTGCACATTAGGTTTACTTTACTAAACAGTACTTCAATGATTCTGTTAGCTGTGTTATTGAACTGGCATTGGAATGTCTTTTAGTAAATGTACTCATACATACAAACTACTGGATATCTTTCTCACACAAAATATGTGTCATATAAGGGGGGGGAGGGGCCCATCAACATTTTCTTGAACCCGGGCCCACAGGTACCTTGCTACGCCACTGCCTAGACCTATGGAAACTTTCCTCCGCCAGCCTGAACAACTTCTGTCTGGGAAATATAAAAGGAGATTGAAGTGGTTACATCCCTATTACCGATAGCTCATATCTCAAGACGCTAGGATTAGAAGCGAGGCCAAAGGCAAACCACCCCGGGAAAACTCCCCGATATTATTTCTCCGTGCATGTGTCCACGCCAAAAAAAAAAACGGTCCCTTGAGGCACGGTGTGTGAATAGTGACATGCTTGTTAGCGCTTTCTTCCATCCCCGTTTGTGCAATGGACGCTGTCCTTAGGCACCTCAATGGGTACCTTTTTTTTTTTCGTCTCTCCCCCCCCCCATTACCCTAATCGTCTCCTTTAACGATGATTTCCACCCGAGCGCCTCGGTGAGACTGACAAGCATTGTCGTTGTTCATGTTTATAAGATTATTATAATTTATTTTTTGTGTGTACCTTTAAGGTCAAATAGCGAGATCGCAAACACATGCAAGGTGGGTAGTAAAAGTAAAGTGTCCACTTTTCAGACCTTGCGATCTATGGGGCAGATGATGTTAAGGTCATCTGTTTCTTTGGCCAACGGTTAGCGAGCAGGGCGTTATGTAGCCACCACTGGTTAGATTGAAGAACAAGTCTATCGCCTTTACTTTCCCCAACTCAAGTCAGGTACCCCTCACAGAAGGGGGGGGGGCATTTGACCTTGCACTTGTTTGTTGAACGCGGAGTTTCATTGAGTTATTAATGAATAGATCTGTTCTTGACTGAGGGGTAATTGGCAAGACCCGTATCCAATCATGTTTACTCGCACCTTCAACCTGAATTTTGGGGCCGCGGTAGTCCAATGGTTAAGCGCTTGGCTTCCGAACCTGAGGTACTGGGTTCGAATCCCAGACTGGAATTTTGAATTTAGGGATTTTCAGGGCGCCCCTGAATTCCCCTCTCCCCCCCCCCCCCCTTCTTCTAAACAAAAAAAAATGCCTGTTAGCCAAAGAAGAATTATTTACACAAATAATGAGCACACACAGTTAACGACACACACTTATAAACTAGCACAAACACACACATGCACATTTTAAGGGAAAAAAACAATAATTAATCAATAATCTGTCTAAAAGGCTTGAAAACTGATGCTGTAGAGGGGGAGATAAACGGTGGAACAAGACGTTATTGACAAGGTTAGCATTGGAAGAGGCAATGTCACACATTGTTTGTTTTTAGTTGTGTCTGTGTGTTTGTAACTGTGTGTATGCTGCCTACGTTCCTATGTGTTAGAATTGTTGGTGTACTTTTAATTCAATATTTTCGGATTAATTGTATTTTTCGTTACAAAATGTTGCCAGTAGAATAGAAAGCAGTCAGAGAGATAGGTTAGACAGGGAGATAATTAGATTCATAATCCGATGGACACTAGACAAACATACAGTAAGACAGATTGACGGGCCCTAGAGACCAGCAGACAAATACACAGAGAGTGAATTGCATATTTACAGACACACACATAATCAGCCCGAGAAACTAAAGGGGGGGGGAGATGTAAATAGCTAAAGTCAGTCAGTCAGTCAGACAGACAAACAGATAAGCAGATGTGACATAGGGGCGGTAAGAATAAATGAGACGACCTATACATAGAGAGAGAGACAGAACTATACAAAATAATTCTGTCATTTGGTCATCTGTTAACAAGCAGGGTGTTATGTGGCCAGCACAGCCACCAACCCCCTTTACTTTCACCAGCTAAAGTCAGGTACCCATTAGAGTTGGGTGGACTCAGGGGCGCCCTAAAATCCCGAAATTCAAAATCTCAGTCCCGAGATTTGAACCCAAACCCCAGATTTGGAAGCTGAGCGATTAACCACTCAGCCATCGTGCACCCCATACATATTAAATGCAGAAACACAAATAAACATACTAACATTAGAACAGATGGAAACATTGACAGATGAAAGAAAAAGTCTATCAATAGAAAGATGGAAGTAATAGACAGAAAACAATATGCCTCAGACAGACAGACAACACATGACAAGACTGACCAAAGTCAAATGCTAAGTTAGACAAATGGTAGGACAAACCGACAGACATTATGGATAAATATTTATAAAAAAACGACCGACAAATAGTAGGATTAACCGACAGACAGTATGGATAAATATTAGGAAAAATCGACCAACAGAAAAATTGGAAAAACTGGCCAACAGACAAACAGTAGGACTAACCGACAGACATTATGGATTGGAAAAAACTGACCAACAGACAAACGGTAGGACTAACCGACAGACATTATGGATAGATATTGTGAAAAACCGACTGACAAATGGTAGGATTAACCGAAAGACATTATGGATATATATTAGGAAAAATATACCCACAGACAAACGGTAAGACAAACCGACAGACATTATGGATAAATATTAGTATAAATCTACCTACAGACAAACGGTAAAACAAACCGACATACATTATGATTAGGAAAAAAACTGACCAACAGACAAACGGTAAAACAAACCGACAGACATTATGAATACGAAAATAACTGACCAACAGACAAACAGTAGGACAAACCGACAGACATAGATTTAAGAAAAAAAAACTACCAACAGACAAACGGTAAACCAGACCGATAGAGATGCAGACAGACAGACTTAATCACCTACTAGCCGTAAACTTGTTTTGCTGACTTTTCAAACAGCCCTAATACCTGCAATCCAGCAAGTCAATTTCTAGCCATCTTAAGACTAAATTGCTCCAAGCAATTTGAACTTTCCAGAAAGCAATTTAAGCTAATCATCATTGTTGGAACATCGGAGCTCAAGGGATGTAACTTCCTCACTGATGTTATACACAGTTACCTCCATTGGTTCCGGGTAAATCTTAGATAATTTCTCTTCATTTTTTTTGCGGTTAGTTTTTTCTTCTATTTTTTCTTGTGCAACTGAAATCTGTTTTAATCTGTAAAGTATCATGTTTGACTCGTATTGCGTTGAGCCTAGTCGAGCTACAATATAATCTCATAGAATTTCCTGGATTTTTTTTTTTCTCTGTTTACAAAGCGTGTCTGTCTGGTACATAGAGTGAACACGTTATTCTGTCTGGTACATAGAGTGAACACGT
>JADKLZ010000166.1:25444847-25455140 GCA_021533235.1 Biomphalaria straminea
CCCCCCCCCCTGGATCCGCCAGTGTACTGTATGTCTAATGTATTTACGAATATTTAACCAACCACTGACAAGAAAAATCAGCTCAATGTGTTATCACAGTTTCTTATTATTGAAAACGCCATTTTGTTTTCCCTCACGTCTGCCAATCATGACAAGTCTCAAGATGACTTTAACTGTGTTGATCATGTGCTAAAAGATTTGTTGTTGTTTTTTTTAAACGAAGAACCGGAAGTTGTTAAAGAGTGACAAATCAAGTGTAAAAAATTCATCCGGGAAAAAAAATAAATCCAGATTATTTTATTTTTCTTTAAAATTGCATAAGGAAATTGGGTTTTTTTATCCTGTAAAGTTAGGGTTAAAATAAAACAAAACGAACCAAAATAAAACAAAACGAACCAAGAAAAAACATATGTTATAATGGATGTAATTATAATTCATTTAATGAATGTAATAGAATGTAATAATGGATGTAAACTATGTAGTAACCAGGGGCCTAGCTAGGAATTTTCCATAGTTTGGGGGCCGGGGGTGCTTGACATCTTTAGGGGCCCCCTGCAGTTACTTAATAACAAATTTTCAATGTAAATAAACACTTATTGGGGGGGGGGGGCTCTAGTCGGGGCCCAGGGGATTTTCAAATTATCCCCCTCCTCCCCCTACTCTGGCTACGCCATAGATATATATCATGCATTATTATCATTAGTAGAGGTGTAATATAGAGATAATATTGATGTAACGTAATCATAGGTGGAAATAACAAATGTAACAATAGATTTCATAAAGATTATAATAGATATCAGTGACAATAGATGTGATAATAAATATAATAATCGTTACAATAATGGATGCAGAAGTGTTGAAATAATAATAATAATAATCTTTATTTCCCAAAGGAAATGTGTCTTACATTTCGTGCATTACACCAAACAAAACATTATAACTATAGAAAACCAAAATGTACATTCACACCAGACTCACTCATAATTTACATGTGAAAAGTTTATATCAGATTGTCTTTATTTAATGACTTGATAGCCAGGGGAACAATAAGAGTGTTTGTGTTATAGATGTCATAATAATTCTAATAACGGATGTAGAAAAGAATGCTATAATGGATATAAATAAGCTATGGCGATAGTTATTGCGAATTTTTATTGCTTATCTATTTGAATTTTAATGTCAAAGTAGATCTGTTTGATGTAATGGAGCAAGTTTTGTTAGACTCCAATACTTCCTGTACTATTATGTTTGCATTTAAAAAAGCGTTCTTGTGTTGAGATGCTGATATATTAACAACTTAGTTATGGCCTTCTAAATACGGAGTTTATGTGGCGTGGTTAAGCAAGGGATCTAGAGTTCGAATTACTGTGATGGCTAGCATTTTGAACGTCGGGCGTTGAGGACGCCCCTGACTCCACCCAACTCTACTGAGTTCTTCTTCTTCTTCTTCTAGCCAGCTTTATTGCTGCTGAGCTGTGAGCTCTTTTGCAGACCGTGCCAAGGAAAAAAAGTGTGCTGTTTTCTTCAGTTGTTCAGCACTGCCATTCAGGGTGTTGGTTATGTTGGGAGGCAGAGGCGTCACTAGGCAGGTGCGGGGGGTGCGGTCCGCACCGGGTGACACCCGATAGGGGGTGACACCCATGTGTTAAAAGGCACTTTAAAAAAAAAATTAAAACATACCAACTTTAAAATGTGACAGAAGCAAAATCATAAAGCTTAGAAATTGTTGAATAAAATTATTCTAAATGGGAAAACATCAATAGCAAGATTTTCTTCTCTGATAAATAGTGGACATGTCCACAACGAGAAACTCGAGAGAAGACTGAAGAACATTAATCAAGCTTTCAAATTAGGAACATTTTGGGAGCAGGACTTTAGCTCCAAAAAGTGACACGGACGTCAATGCTATGATTGACGTATAGATGGGAAAACAGAGGAACATCTTGTATTATAGATGGCTTACTATCGCATTGTTTCTAGCAAAGAAAAAGTTGGTATATGATGGCAAACTGAAGATGACTTTTCATTGATTTATGATTTTTTTTTCTTGGGATTGTGGAAATGTTTTTCCAAATATGAGCCAGTGCTGAAATAATAACTTATACGATCGCAAGTCAGCGATTTAAAAAAAAAGTTACTTTCCAAGCTTGTACCGAAAATATATATATATGTTTTAGCAAACTACTTAAGGGATATACTTATCAGAGATGAGAGACATAAAAGTTGCAAGATACTCTGGTATCTTGTATTACAGAACAACTAACATAGATCTCTGAAGTTGTAAGATATATTAACAGTAGCAATGGTAATGTTGAAGTGACAGAAATGTAGGATATTCCTCTTAATGTGGGCCAAATCTGGTGTATCCGTTCTGATAATTTAAAACGACTGAAAAGAGATGGGCTTAACGTATCGATATGATGAGCTCAGGGACATGGTAATGCAGCAAACAATGTCAAGGATTCATGAAGAAGTGCAGGCAGCAATAAATGAAGAACAGAACAAAAACTTGAATGGATGTGTACACTGTTTACTTAAGCTATGTGGTCTGTCACATATGCCATTGTAGATTTAATTATATATTTCTCATGTGGAAGATTGGTTGTAAATGGAAATATAAACCCTCGCCTGATGGCTCGGTTTTTAATAGGAGACTCCAGACACGAGTTGGTGACTCCAGGTTTTTACAAAGACGTAGTATGGCATGTTTTGAATTCTATTGGTTGTTTTGAAAAGAAAGACATAAAATCACGTGACATCCGCCCAAAAGAAGAGAATGAGATTTGCGCGAGATCGACAGTCAAAGTCTGGATGTTGAATTGAACGGTTGTGTTTCTATTATCTCTAAGTTTTTAACAAAGAAGCCTTGTAATAATTTTTCTTATTGTTTGATCTACATTGTACATAAGTTGTACTTACGTTTTGTTCAAATAAAGTTCCTGAATATTGTTTTCTACAAGAAAGTTTTTATTGTGAATTCTAGATCTACATTTATTCGATTAATTCACCTACAAGACTTGAATTAAATCGCTTGTCATCAACCACGTGTTCAAGATAGAAAGATTCCCCGGCACGACGAGACAAACAAAGACCATCTCGTCACATGGTCCAAATTCTTAAACGGAAAATATTTTCTAATTATACTTTCTTGGTTCTCTAGAAAAAGGGTTTTCTTTCTTTGCCGCTAATACTAATAGATAGGATAATATAATTAATAATAGCGTGTCATATGAACAACTCGCTGGTGTGCTCATGGTGTTGCTGTTAGACCCATGAAAGAACGATTTTATGAAAGTGTGACGGCGAAAATCTTTGCCGTCTCTCTGAAAATACAAACACAAGAGGCGCAGCACAACTATGATTGCCAGCTGTCTGTGAATACATGCATAACTTTCATTGCTTGACTTTCTTATTGGCAGATGTACTCAAAAAAGTAAACTGAACACAAAAGTACCTTCAAATTAAATTGTTAATTATTTTCAAAGTGGTGATTAAGCTCGAGCACTTAAACATTTACTCTACGAAATATGTGAAAAGTTAGCTCAAAATGTTATTAAGATAACTTTTATCAAATCAAACTAGCATGTTAATGCAAAAGAAAAATACGTTTTAACAATATGAAAATATCAGGAAAGTATTCTTAAGATTTACTATTCAAATTGAGAGCAAGAAGTTAATATTGAGTGCATCAATCTCTTTTATATTGGGCCTGACGGCAAGATATGTGAACAGAAATACTAAAACTAGAATACTAGAATGCTGCAAAGTTTTGAAAGACGTCAACGAATCTCTACCAGCCTTTGAATGAAACCTTTAACTGTTTCTTGCCAAATGCATGTTTACAAGGCGTCATGTGAAAAGAAGCTTTGCAAAACTAAATTTAACTAAGAATGTTCTCTGATTAAAACATTAACTAACAACGTTCTCTCATTAAAACATCCCAACTAACAACGTTCTCTCATTAAAACATTAACTAACAACGTTCTCTCATTAAAACATCAACTAACAACGTTCTCTCATTAAAACATTAACTAATAACGTTCTCTCATTAAAACATCAACTAACAACGTTCTCTCATTCCAACATTAACTAATATTGATCTCTTATTAAAACATCAACTAACAACGTTATCTCATTAAAACATTAATTAACAAAAATTTTTTGACATCGAATTAATCAATTCTGTCCATTGAAAACGAAGTCGCAAGATATATTAAGTTTTAAGTTTTTTATAAGTTTTCTAGTTTGAAATCCTGAAAAGGAAATTTAAATATTTATTTTCTAAAGTTATTGTAAACTTTTATATGTTAAAAAAATTCTTTAAAAAATTTTGTACCTATCATTATACTTTTCATTAAGTTGCATTTTCCATTAGTTGTCCTCATGAAACTACCACTATATCTTCTATATTATATTTCTCAAAAGAATTAGGTCAGACCGGCAACACAATGCAACAAGTAATCTATTTTTAGCTCCATTAATCATTTTTTTAACGCATTGACTTTACTTATTTTATAATGCGAAAAATTAGAACCATATTTAAAACTCGAATTATTTATGTATTTAATAGTCAAAGAGAAAAGTTTTCTGGAGCGCAAATGCTCTATAATTCTTTATAAAAAAATCCATTGACTTGCAAAAGACCTTTAATACGAGTATTTGTGAACAATTGTGGTGGGAAAAAAAAGCATTAGCAAGGTTAGAGATTATAAATGACTATATTTTAAAATGTTAAAAATGTGTTTGATTTCTTTTAAAGCAATAGCTTAACAGACAAATAATTATAGGGATGTTAAATCGACAGGATGGCGCAGGGAATCTGTTGTAAGTAATAAAATGGCTTAATTTAAATAATTTTTACACTTTAAATTAGAGCGGGTCCTATAAAATTGTGGGTCCTATGAAATGCGGGCCCCACTGCGGTCGTTATAAATGACTATATTTTGTTAAAAATGTGTTTGATTTCTTTTAAAGCAATAGCTTAACAGACAAATAATTATAGGGATGTTAAATCGACAGGATGGCGCGGGGAATCTGTTGTAAGTAGGCTAATAAAATGGCTTAATTTAATAATTTTTACACTTTAAATTAGAGCGGGTCCTATAAATTTGCGGGTCCTATGAAATGCGGGCCCCACTGAGGTCGCCGGCCCTGGTAAATAGCGGCATATGCTATGCCGCCGGTCAACTAGTGTGATTATAATGTTCAAAAGATTCCATTAAGAATGTTTAATGTTTACTTAGGAAAGCATGCTCAGTTGGTTTTTAATTTCTTTCTATTTAAAAAATCGTAGATGTTAATGTATGTAATGATTAACGATAATATGTAAGAGAAAAAAAACATAATCGATACTCATTTAAACTTTGTGTAGCAGCAATCAACGAACTGTATTATTGCGCAAGAAAAAACAAATACTGAACAACGATAGTTTTTTATTTGAAGAATACGTGGAACACTGGGGGGGGGGGGTGAGACACCCTGATTTTACCGCACCGGGTGACACCCACCCTAGTGACGCCTCTGTTGGGAGGTAGTGGTAGTAGGGTCTGCCTATGGTTTATTAGGAGGAGCATTCAAAAAAAATATGGTTTACAGTTTCATAAGGGTGGGCGCAGTGTCTGCAAAGTGGGAGTTGTGTGGGTTTATTTTATTGTGATGATAATTTAAATGGGGTGTATGTCCTGTTCTTAGTTGGAAGATTGCACATTGCTCTTTGCAGGGGAGGAAGTTAATACTGTCCAGTTTGTTAGGCATGTTCATTTCTTTGTACATGGCTCTGCCTGTGTTTCCTGTTGCCCATTGGTTTAGCCACTCCTCTTTGTGGTTGTTGATTAGCATTGACCTTAGGGTGAGGTAGTTGACAGGTCTATCTGGTTGTTCCATAGCTTATCTGCCCTTTTATTTCCCATGAGTTAAAGTCGATTGGTCGTTGGGCTGTTTATATATGACTCTCGTTAACCGCCACCATAGAATCAGATAAGCTTTTTATTGATGTGCCCGTTGATAGGAAGGTCTGACAAGAATATGTTTACCAAATAAATTAAAGATCTAAATCGAGTTGACGAGCTAACACTATTTCTTATGGCATCGTTGAGATAGAAATCCTTAAGAAACTTTGTTTGTCAAATGTTTTTACATGTTTCGGATGCTCCTTCAAATTTAAATTCAATATAGATCAAGATCCTAGTCCAAACCTCCCGCAGGATGACGAGGGATGGCAGCGGGCAGAGTATGAACCCGAGACCATCAAAACGGACGAACAATAGTCCAGTGCGTATACCGCACGACCAGGCAGTTACCCCTGCATAAAGCACAGCACTTGCCATGGAACATAAACCCACTGTCCACGGTGTTCACTTAAAAATTGTACACTGAATAATTGCATCATGATGATGCAAGAAGAATCTATATTATATATATTCATCTCCACTGATTGACTGACTGATTAAGAGGTATCCCAAACTGTAGTACGGATTGGCATGAATTTTTTTACTTTTCTTTTACCTACTAGGTGCTCGCTAAGAACCGGTTTGACAGTTTCACAACCCTACCATCGCAATTCGCGAAAAACCGCAAGCTTTCTATCAAACCAAAAGAACACATTTCGCATAAAAAGTATAAATAGAAAAGGCAGCCACAGGAAACACTGTATTCCTCACTAATCTTCGGATTCGAAGACAAGCCTATTATTATTATCTCTTTCCTCTAAATTTATTTTGTGTAAAAACTGACGCTTCCCGTCAAACACTGACTAAAAAAAATAATCTTAATAGCATTAAAGAAGATCTAGCTCTAAAGACTATTTCTTTCTTTCAGTTGTTTTTTTTTTTTTTTTGAGAGAGGAAGGGGTGCAAGAAATGATAATTTGTAGCATTGTTGTTTTGATCAAAATAAAAGAGGTCAAATAAACAATTACAATTAATAAAACCAAATTGATTTTTATTTTTATTCAGAGGAAACAATACCAAAATAAATGTTTGGAACTGGAATGTTGCATTCCATTGAAGCCTTCAGAAATTGTACATGTACATTGATAAGGAAATATCTAATAGATTTAAAAAAAAATAACCAAAATGTACTATATACTGAATTCGAAAGTCGAAAAGTGTGTTTTAAAGTTTCCATCACTCGGAGAGAGCTTTAAAAGTTACAGGGCGAAAAGTCGGGGGATGGGAGGGATGGAAGGTCAGGGGTCGAGATAGGATAAAAATAGAATTGAAAAGTTGAAGAATCGTCGTAGATTGTACGTAGGGCTGACAGATAAGTAGAAAGAGCGAGGGCCGTAACAGATACACCAATTCACGGGCTTAAAGGGGATTGTTAAAATGTGGAATGTTACGGCTATAATAATAATATAAACCTTGGAACAAATCATCTGTCGTAACCGGTGTGTACTGCAAGTATTGTTATAATTATTAAGAACAAATGTATGTCACTATCATTAAAATTAATTACCCAATGTTTGTTATGTTATTTTTGTTATAATCATTCGAGTTTTAGGGTGGTTTTGTTATCTATTCTTCCCAAATAATGTTAAAGCCTTGCGTACAGTGTTCAACCGCGCGACAAGGCCTGTGGGACAACAGAGGCGACAGCAATCTGTTAGAATAATGTATGTAAACTATCATCAAAAATAATTATGTTTTTTTTCTTTTATTATTTTATCTATTATCCCCAACCAATGTTATAAAGTCTTGCTTTCACTGATACCAGGACGCCTTGTTCAACTGAACCACGCGGCCTGTGGGACAACAGAGGCGACAGCAATCTGTTAGTCGTGGTAGCACATTCAAAACACGTTTCTCATTACAGTGCGAAGCATAAAGGCCTCGTGCCGCTCTCCAAACAAAGCTATCCTAACTCACCCGCAAGGCCTGCATTTAAAATACGCTCACTCTTGGTTTGTTAAGAGGGTGTCAGATAGTTTCCAATAGTCTTCGACGTGAGTTTGACAGTACGAAGAGGAAGGGAGGAGAGGACACAGTATTGGTCAGTGCGTGTGGGGTAAGGGACAGTGTTGGACTTATCGATGTCCTTTTCATACTGGTGACAATGCATAATGCATATTTTATTTTTAAAAAATTGTGTCTAAAAGTTCCTCAACCCTGCCCAAACTTACCTTAGGAAGAAGGGGATGGCAGCTGGCAGGGTATGAACACGGGACCTTCAAGACAATCGAACGACAGTCCAGCGGGCATAACGCACGGCCAGGCAGCCATTCATTCTATTTAAATTACATTTATATATGACTTGTACGTCCAAACTTTACAACGCGGGACCAGTAGTACATTACAATTTACATTTCTTATTAGGTTACAACTGTTTGCTTAGAACACAATTTACTTAAAATCGAGTTATGAAATTGGTTTCCAGGTTTTAAGCTAGAAATAGCCAAATTTTTTATTTTTTTTATATAGATTGCCAACTTTGATTGAGATATATATTAATACGCATCCAATTTCGAGGCCAGGAATAAGCAGCCAACCTTGATGCCAAGGAGGGCGCGGTGGCTGAGCGGTAAAGCGCTTGGCTTCCGTACCCGGGTTCGAATCCTGGTGAAGACTGGAATTTTTATTTCGGGATTTTCGGGCGCCCTTGAGTCCACCCAGCTCTAATGGGTACCTGACATTAGTTGGGAAAAAAAGTAAAGACGGTTGGTTGTTGTGCTGGCCACATGACACCCTCGTTAACCGTGGGCCACAGAATCAGATGACCTTTACATCATCTGCCCTATAGACCACAAGGTCTGAATGGGGGAACTTTTTTTTTACTTGATGCCAAGAATGGTTAGCCAGCTTTGTGACACAGGAAGACCGCACGGAGCTTCTAGGAGTTGAACTGACCTGGAATGTCGGACAATGATAGACACACTTTGTTCATCTCCCAACAACCCTCCTCCCACGTATGCTCGAGTGTCCTCTCGGGGCAGGATATAGAAGTGGGAGGGCTTTTAAGGGTTTTATTGATTGTTTAAAGTAAGATACATTTTTTTTA
The DNA here is from genome assembly GCA_021533235.1 of Biomphalaria straminea. NCBI lineage: Eukaryota > Metazoa > Mollusca > Gastropoda > Planorbidae > Biomphalaria > Biomphalaria straminea. Next base: position 25,453,842 of record JADKLZ010000166.1, read on the forward strand.
AAATCAATAACCCTCCATATATATTAAATGAAAACTTGCTTAATCAACAAAACAAAGATTGTCATCTTCAACTGATGTGAATGATTCGTCGTGCTGTCTGAGTAGTCTTCCTTTTTGAATGAACTGTTTCAAACATTACAAGTTAACAAATTCAGTTCTTTTTACTTTTAAATCTTGAAGAAAAATTGGTTCACATTTTCATAACATTTTCATAACACCCTTAGAAAGGGGAAAAGATCGTCTCTAGAGACGTAAAATGCCACAGAGAAAGAACACTGAATACTTTTAATTTGCTATCGCTTTATTTTCTTTATTTAGTGTTGTAAAGTTTTCATTATCCCGAATACGTGTTATTCATTTATCGTGGTCAGTTGTAAATGACAACCTACTATGGTGTCGTGTCGCCAGCACAACATAAGATCTATTTTACTTTGCTAAAAGAGTTATTATAAATTTTACAAATCTTTAGTGTGAGCCTTTGACTTGACAGCAATTTTTTTTTGACCTATTTATTATCATTCATGTTACCTGAGTTGATGAAGATAGCTGTTCAGTTTTCCAAATATTTGTTCCAATGATAAAAATAATTGTCAAATGTTTAGATCGATAAATATTTACATCGTCATTTTCATAGTTCTGGTCCGGCTTCATAATTTTAAAGCTTACTAACATGAAGCTAAGTAGGATATTTCTTAACTATCTTTAATAACTTTCATTTTCTCTCATACTCTGCCTGTTCTCTCTCTCTCTCTCTTTCTCTCTTTTTCTCTCTCTTTCTCTCTCTCTCTCTCTTTCTCTCTTTTTCTCTCTCTTTCTCTCTCTCTCTCTCTGCCTCGTCCTTTCTCTTGTCCCATTCACCACTTCATTCTAGCCTCGGGTAACATGAAAATCTTGTCCGATCCAGTAGTCGATGTTTTAAGAGAGAGAGAGAGAGAGAGAGAGAGACAGACTGACAGAGAAAGAGAAAGAGAAAAAGAAGGACGAGCTGGCGCAAAGGGAGAGAGAGAGCGTAAAAGATGAAGTGGCCCAGAGAGAGAGAGAGAGAAAGTGAGAGAGAGTGAGAGAGAGATGTTCTAATTAAAAACAACTTGGACCAGAGCTATAACGAGACATGAATGTTTCTCGATCGAGTTTCCACAACTGAGACAATGACTTAGATCTGCTCGTGGAAACAGAATACCTTCAAATTTTAATTATTAAGTTTGTGGTGTCAGCGTTGAAAAACATAAAGCGTGGCAGATAGTTCCTAATGAATGGGTAAGACTATTACCAAATGGGTAAGACTATTACCAAATGGGT
>JADKLZ010000166.1:25464151-25475646 GCA_021533235.1 Biomphalaria straminea
TTGCAGACACACTGGTTGTTGCAGACCACACTGGTTGTTGCAGACACCGAGAGAGTGTGACAGTCAAACATTCTGCAGGGCGGCAAGAGATAGCACCGTTGAAAATCAAAGGAACTTGGAACTTGTCGTCAAAGAGGTTACGAGTTCAATCGTAGCCCCTCCCCCAAACACATCCATTTAATTATTATAATTATCTTGATTGTTTAGCGGGTCGTTCAAGCTGTGGCACGCCCTCTGGTTCAAGCTCTTTTGTGGAGATATTGGGGGGGGGGGGGTGAGGAAGAGGGGGAAGAGTTCGTGATGCCTCTGGGAACACATTACAATTAGAGAATGAAAGTCTCTGATCTTCAACGAGATTTGAACAACTCGCGCCTTCTTGTTAGATTGCTAAGCGGTTTATATCAATCAGACACACAGCCTGAAATATTAGGCCTGGGCAATAAATAACTGATAATATCGCAGTATAAGATAGAGCACTGTAATGTTGGTGCATAACTTCGCTCTGTTCGTACTTCGATTTCCTATGCCGTCGTTGTGGCGAGTCCTTGGAGACAGTGTCACATATCTAGCACGAGCGACACTGACACCGAGATTTTGAAAAGGGGGGGGGGGAGTATTTGTATTAGTTAAGTTTTTTTTCTCTTCAACTTTCTTACATAGTTCTTGATGTCTGCTTTCAAATATGGGAAGCGTGGTCCTGGCTTGGGTTGAGGTTCGACACTGTACTCCAGCAGAGTTTTGTTTACTGAACGCCTAAAGGCAGCACGGAAAACCTTCTCCCAATTACCCCCTCCTTCCCCCCCCCCACCGTTCCATTAATGAGATTGGACCATAACGCTCTGAGCATGCTATAAGCATGGAAGTATCGCTATATGAAGGCTTTAAGTATTATAAAATGGTGTAACGAGGACGAAAGATGTGTCGCTGCCTTTGTTACAACGCCAAATCCATTGATCGGCGATCTTTTTTAAAAACAAATCTAAAGCGTTTTTGTCCTCTACTTCTAAGAAAAACCTTTTAGAGTAAGCTTTTAGACCTGCGATACGGAAATGCAGGGAACAGTATCATTTACTGCGTAAACACTTTTATTTATGTTGTAATCCCTGCAACTAGACGAGAACACGAAAATGACACATTAGTGGAATAGCCTGAATAGGAGAGTCTGTACAGTAGTACATGATTCACAAAGGTAGATCACCTGTTTATACACAATACGGGATTTTCACATTACAAGTTTTTTCTGAGTTTTCTGCTCTTTACAATTATAGTAAGAGAGAAAAAGAAGAGAAAGTGATATGAAGAAATGTGGTTGCGTGAGCTGTAATGGAAACTATCGAAAAAAAAAACGTAAGAAAATAAAACAAACAATAGGAAAAAAAGATTACTTTAAAAAAAAACAAAGCTTACCTAAGAAAGATAATTGCTAATTACTACCATTCATCGAAAAACGGCAGTGTTAAGCTCCTTTTCTGATAAATGGTACAATAATGAATTAGTACTAATTAATTGACTAATTGGTTGATTGGACTAATTGGTTAATTTTTTAAATTAATTCGTGTATTGTGATCGACTATGAATAATTATGCAAAATTTCAAACTTGATCCAAGAATGGAAAGTGGAAGAAGCACTTATAAAACGTAATCACAGGATTAAATCCATATATACATTTACATCTCTCAATAAGTAGAATGTATTCACTTTATTTCGATGTCAGACTTAATACATAATCCCCCACAATTGTATAATAAATTAGTTAAGTTTTTTTTATTGGTTCATGTCTTGTCAGGTACAAAGAAAAATTGTGCAAAATTTAACATACAGAGAGTGGAAAATGTTAGAAAAACACGGTCAAACTTTTTCCAGACAGACAGACAGACAAAGTGATTTGATATAGGCGTTGTAAAAAAGGAAGTGTTAGGGAAAAGTTGGTACTCTATAGAGAAAATAAAGAAGGTCAAGTAGACCATACCGAAAGGTCACTGTTACAACTAAATAATAACACTCTTTTTTTGCTAGGAGAGAAATCGTCATGAAAAAGGGCCCTTAAATTTTTGCATGCTTTGTTAAAATAATTCGATTATCACTACTTCCGTATACTGCTAAATGAGTACAGCATATAGCTTGCAATTTTCGGATTTTTGTCTAAGCATGCAAATCTTTAATCTAGTTTGAATAACTTTTTGATAGATCATGTTACAGTACTTTTAGTTTTAACTACAATAAAATAAATAGATGCTGTCGGCTAGTCGCCGCCTTATTTGTTCCAGCCAACGGATAAATATGTAATGCTTCTTTGAAGCACAAAACTCGTGTCTATATTGTGGATACTAATTAAGTTTATATGGGTTTTGTTCATTATTAATTTTAAAACAAGATTACAAAGAGAGTTTGTGTGATACACAAACTCAGAGGCGGCCCCCGTCGGAGTCGGATCCCTGTCAGATCCGCTTTGATCTCTCAACGGACGGACAGACAGACAGACAGACGGACAGACAGGCCACACAAAACTAATATACATCTTCCGTGCTTTGATCTCTCAACGTTAGCCTTGTAAAGCCGATGTTCAAGGCAATTGCCACACTTGTTTTATGAGTTGATTACTTTACGAGTAAATACTGGTATGTTACTCGTATGTTGGAACAAAAAAAAATGTGAAATCATGTGCAGTATATTAGATTATTAATTGTCTTAAAGTAGGTTTCATTTATATTGCATACTAATTAGGTTTTTTCTCTTTAAATACTGTTTGCATAAAATATTTTTAAAAATTAGATTTTGAGCTTTTAGAAAAAAAAAAGTAGCCGTTGCATCAGAACTTTGAATGCTCTATATTATCGTGATGTCAGATTTTCATTTTCTCTTCTACTTTCTGAGCACTAAACGGGACGGACGGACAGACGGACAGACAGACAGACAGACAGACAGACAGACAGACAGACAGGCCACACAAAACTAATAGCGTCTTTTCCCCTTTCGGGGGCCGCTAAAAATAGCTATCATGCTGATTCTTAAAATAGGGTGATCAAAGAAGATAGATCACAATACTCTATAGCAACCTATGACGTCAACCAATGGGCGGGTCTAAGCTCGAAGAATGTTGCCCTGCTGTTTGTTAGCTGCTTCTGAAACAACAAGCCTTAAATAATACTAACTATAGTAGGTGATTAACGATCATAGAAAGTTTACCGTGGCTGCTGGTCATTGTGCTCGGAGACGTTACACACTGGCGTGTTTTCAATCGCTTCATCATCAGTGGTTAATAGCATCAATGCCCTCTTAAGATGACGTCATTTTCTTCGCAAACCCTTTGTATTTCCCCCCTCCTCTCTTTTTCCGATCCCCTTCTCCCTTCAGCCCTCCTGTCACTTAATCCTCTATTCAGTTTACCTTTCATAATATCATCATAATGTCATCATGATGTCATCATCGCGACAATTTTGTTGGTGTGTTTGTTACGCAATAGAGCCAGATCAAAGGCAGAAATTAATCATCCGTTAACGTAATCCCTCGAGCAGAAGCCTGTCACAGGGAAACAAATAAAAAAGGTCACCACGTGGTTATTTTTATTACAATGTGTGTACCAACTTAGTTTGTCTGTCTGTGTGTCTGTCTGTGTGTCTGTCTGACAAAACTTTGTACACATATTTCTCCCACACCCAATCTCGGATCAGGCTGAAATTGTACACAATTATTTGTTTTGCCTAACAACACCAGGATATATTTTTTTTAATGCAACCCAATTAATCAATTAACTATTGGTAAGAATTTACTTTGTTTGGAATCTGAAAAAAGGAAAAGAAAATGTACTTGACTGAAGTGGTTGTATAAGCTGCTTTAGTCCCTTTTCATAGATTGTCTGAAGCTTATTATATGACTGATCCAAACTAATTGAAACACTTTGTATTATTGTTTTTGCTTTGTTGTTTTTAATTTTTTTTTTCATTTTACTTGTTTTGTTTTTGTTTTTTGTTTGTTTGTTTGTTTTTGCTTTCTATACGCCTTGGAAAGAAGTGACGTCAAATATTTTCTTTTTAACAATGTAAATAAAAAGAAAATTTAATTCTTTGAAGGTGGGGTTAAAAGGGAGAAGGGGGGGCTGTCATTCAGAAAACTTTTTAACATTAATAGTTCTGAAATGATTATCTGTGACAATCTAACATTGCTTGTAAAAGATGCACGGACGTCTGGGTCTGAGCTCTGGACTGTCGTCGCGATTTTTCCAAATCCTGCCAGCTTCAACGCTCAGCCACGTATCTTATTATCTAGTCCCGGACTCAAGTGTTTCACTTCTTTGTATAGTCAGCTGTGACCTCCCTGACTTCGTTCATAAGCGACACGTCAGCTCAAGTCCTGCACGTGGGCTATAACGTAATACTTCAGTTTCATAGAAACGTCTCGGTCTTACAAAACAAACAGTTCAGTTTGGAAAACAGTTTGGTCCATAGATAGAATTGAAAAACAAAACACGCCAATAAAGAGAAAAGTTTCATATTTCTTAAAAGGCATCAACTAGAAGTTGATAACTAGGATAATATTTGAGAATTTTAACAAAGAAGTATTCAAATTTGCTTAGAGTAACCCGATTCAACTTAGAGACACTTCAGGACAGAGGAATAAAAAAGTAAAGTAGCTATAAAAAAAACACTGGACCGTTATTTACAAATACAAAATCAAAACCTAATAAAATACTCAGAAAGACACAAAGATATAGACGTATTTCTTATACCGTATGCAAGGACAGATTTATATAAGTGTTCCTATTTGACGTTACCACCCCCCTTTTGTAAGTACTAAATTTCATGATCGAAGCCCCCCCAAAAAAGTTTCGCAGTTTCCTTCCCCCTCAAAAAAAAAAAAAATCTGTCGTTATCAATTTTTACCAGTTGCTGGGCACCATTATTAAAATGAAGTGAATGGTAAATTTGGTTTTCGACCTACAATTTTTTAATTTTTTTTTAAAGAGTACCAAGATGTAGTCATATGGTAGTGATATATATATATATATATATATATATATATATTTATTTATAGTGTTTCTTCCTCGACTAACGTGAATTGAACTCCAGCAATAAATGGCTTTGTGCCAGTTCATTCATGGACGCTGTCATCATGAGTTTCAACAATTGTTGTTGAATATCTTTTTGTTTAGGTGGAACAGATTTATATTTGCAGTACATTTTATTTTTGGCAAAGGATTCGAGCAAATCTGGCTATAATTAACATGGGGCGTAGCTAGAGATTTCCCATCGTTTGGGGGCCCTGGCAGCTTGACCTCTTCTTGGGCCCCTGCAGTTGCTTAATATTAAATTTTCAATGTAAGAAATACTCATTTGGGGGCCCCCCTCAAGTGGGACCCGGGGGCAATTTCTAATTCTCCCCCCTCCTCCCCCCCCCAGCTACGCCACTGATAATTAATTATCTACGTTAATTAAGAGAAATTTAAAAGTCAAGTCTGGCAACAGAAATTCCTGGAAACTAATGTAATGTTGACGAACTACAATCAAATCAGTCACTAAACCAGTGCTCCAACTACACTTCAATGGCGTCATTTTATTTAAGTCTAATATGGTAACTTGGACCACCGGTTAATCGGATCAGCCGCTTATTCGAAACGAATCTTAAAAGTACCGAAATTTTATATTATAGTCAAGTTAATCCTACTGGTTGGTTAATAGGAAGTAAAACCATCGCGTCCTTATATGGTCCAATTAATTTTTTTTTATTCTACCAGAAATCTAAAAGAAAAAATCTATTTTAGTTTATTATTACTAAAGGCAAAAATTGAACGTGAGATCTTTGAGCTAACCTTGAAATCACGTTCAAGGTCAGAAGTAGATCAACTAGGTAAGAGAATTTAGCACATTCTTGGAATTTTTTCTTTTTGGTATATTCTTCTTCTTCTTCTTCTTCTAGCCAGCTTTATTGCTGCTGAGGTGTCAGCTCTTTTGCAGAAGACTGCGCCAATGGAAAATAGTGTGCTATTTTCTTCAGTTATTGGTATATGTAAAAAAAAAAAAAACATTATTAATATATCTTGTTTTTTTTGTTTTTTTGTGCTGTTTGTATGTCAGCCTGTACGTCTGTCTCAATTAGATTTCATAAGATTAAAGAACATTTGAGCGAATCATTGTACTACAGCTTTCCTATTATATATATATCTTATTATAACTCTGACATCTACCTTCTCGAAGGGTCTAGGTGGCCCGAGGTTCCGCTGTAATTATCGAATAAAACAATAAAACAACTAGATCAATAAACAGAAGCTTTAATGAACTTTACGGCATATATCACACACTGCACTCTCTACTTTTTGACAACTAACTCACTTCCGGTGATTCGCTCATTTGTAAAATTAGATTATACATACATACACACATTCACCCGTGATGCATGGTTTCGTCATATGTCTACAGAAACAGTCACTAAATAGTTTGTGTATTTTCTGTTTGTAGGCCTACATACGTAAAAAAAAAATCTTCATATAGTCTCCATCCCTATTATATGTCAATATCATCTTCAATTCAGAAGGATTTCTTTTGATTCCATCCCTTAATCATTCCTGCCCTTCCCCCCCCCCACACACACACACTTTATTCCATTAATATCATTGATACTCGGCGTTAACATGTGACAATAAGCAAGTTACCCCCTCTAGGCTCAAACTTATCCAATTAATTCTTTAATCTGCCATTAGACTAATGGCTGTCTCTCTCTCTCTCTCTCTCTCTCTCTCTCCACACTTGAAATATGTATAATTCAATTTTCTGGCACATTTTTGGTTCATGTTTAATACAAACAGACATGGAGTCGGCTTCGGCTCCTTGGGGAAATCATCATGTAAATGTAGGCCTAACACAAAACACTGAAGAGTGTCAGCCATTAGCCAACATGAAGTGCAAGGAGAGTGCCAACTTTCTATCTGACTAATTAGGTTTATGCACGCTTTTCAGGTCGAGGACGTTGGTACGGAAACAAAGCAGTTGACAACGCCAGTGCATAAATGCCAGCCCTGCCCAGGACGGAAGATTATAGAGCGCTTATGGGTTCATCTGATACCTTCAGTGCATGTGAAGGTTGTCAATCGGTTGACCAGATAACTAGATCAAATTGTTATTTTTTTATTCAAAGAAGCAAGGCTTCATTCAATTTTTGCTTATAAGCTTATATCAACTCTGTCTGTCTGTCTGTTTATATGTCTGTCTGTCTTTTTATCTGTCTGTATGTCTGTTTATCTGTCTGTCTGTCTGTCTGGTGAACATTGTGTAAACGTTATTGGCGGAGATCGTAGTGTATGTTTAATGCACCCGACGACCGGAAGGCCCTAAAACATTATTAAAAAGCGAAACTTTTGAACAAATGTTATCTGCGTATTTCTATTAGATCATATGAATATTTCGACTTAACGGGTAAACTGATCTTCATACTTTACTTTTTGGGTCAAAATAAAAATGCGAAGGGAGCATTGGCCATGTTTGACATAAGTCTAAATCCAATACACTATATCAATTATACCCTAACTAAGGCCCGCAGTCCGAGTGTAAAATTTGAATAGTTACTCTATATATTTCAGTATTTAATAAACCAAATTACGCTAATTTGTGTTAGTACATCAGCCGCTCCTCACAGTACTATGTCAATTCCGCCCCTTATAAACAAACACCCAACGCCTTATCTCATTTTGATCTTTTATTTTAGTTTTAAACATATATCGATCTTTGTTTTGTTTCCACTGCCTTTTAAAGATAAAAAATTACAATATGAATAAATGGATATTGATTCTTGAAAGCACACTAAGCCTAGCTCCTGGCTGTGTCTCACATAGGGCAACACGTTGTGAAAAAAATTAAAACAAGAAAAATATTTTTAAAAATTAAAAAAAAAGGCTTATATTAAGCGTAGTTCCATCAATTAGTTTGGATCAGTCAGCTTATTAAATATGTAATAAATATAGAATGACAATAATAAATCTGTGTGATTAGAAATATTTTTGTACCAATTGTTTTTGCTTTGCGCGATTTAAAGCTTATAGCTTTCTCGATACACTCTCAGGGGGCGCGGTGGTCGAATGGTTAAAAGCTCGGCTTCCGAACCTGATGTCCTGGGTTCGAATCCCGGTGAAGACTGGGATTTTGAATATCGGGATTTTTAGGGCGCCCCTGAGTCCACCCAACTCTATTGGGTACCTGACTTCAGTTGGGGAAAGTAAAGGCGGTTGGTCGTTGTGTTGGCCACATAACACCCTGCTCGTTAACCGTCGGCCAAAGAAACAGATGATCTTAACATCTGCCCCATAGATCGCAAGGTCTGAAGGGGATACTTTACTTTTTTATTTATACACTCTGATCCTTTCACGTGTCTGGACAATTTGGGAAAAAAAGAGGATTTCTGTGATCACTTTTAAATGCATTTTTTTTTTAGTTTGAACGACCTAGATTCGAACTCCAGGCTCCCAGCCTCCTCAAACCAACACACTAACCACTGTGTTATAGAAGTACTTATGGAAAAAAAAAGATTTTACTGATATCCATTGTTAATCTATTGTGAATTTCAAACTTTAAAGCGGCCATCTATTTCTTTCTACATCGTTTCTTATCTTCTATAATACAGACGTTACTTCAAAAAAGAAGATGATTACGTCCTTCGCGTCATGCTTTCAGTCATGCATATTAACCAATGACTTAAATTCTGCCCTCACTGGTTTTCCTGGCTAGCTCAGGCAATCCATTCCATGCTCTAATGGCACTAGGGAAGAAAGAGTATTTGTACAGAATTGTCCTAGCATATGGAACGAGAAATGTGCCTTTAGTTTAAAGGGAACTAATTCAACTTATACCACCACATACGTCAAATACAATTTATTTCCCTTGTTCGATACCAAACAACAAAATTAACTTCCAATAGTTGGTTAATTTTTTTTTAAATTTGTTTTTGTCAGTTACTAGAAATAGTTGTGCACTATCTCAACTTGATCCGAGATTGGGTGTGGGAGAAATAACGTGGACACAAATTGTACCAGACAAATAGACAAACAGAGTTAGTTGAAATGAGCGTTGTAACAACGTAAATCATGCTCTGATATCGAAAAAAAACTTATTACAAACGCAACATGTTATTGTCTTTAAATCCGAAGATTAAGAATGAATTATTTTCTTTTCGTGGCAACGTAGACCAATTTTCGACCTAAATATTTTGCCACATCTAAAACAGACAAAGACGTTATCTGAAACAGGACTGTACAATTTCTCATACCAATTTGGGACACAACATTGGCTCCTCTAAAATGTGGTTTCTCGTGGTTAAATAGAGCACAGAGTACACACTTTGAGAGCATCGCTCCAGGCATTTAACCAAAGCCAATACCATAACCACACAATGACGATTTAATCCCCCTAAATGACACAGGCTCTTAAGGAATAAAATATGAATGAGAGAACCAGACATAGCACTTGGTTAAGTGATCACATGACCTTTCTATCAAGGGAGAGGCAACATCAAAATGAGCTATTTCCAGGAACGTAACATCACCGATTAATATATATATTTTTTTATTTTATTTTTATTATTTCTTTTTTTCTGTTCCAGATTAATAAAGAAAGACCTCATTCAGCAAAAACTGAATACAGTGTAACAAATTTGTAATTGTTTACTATTGGAGATGTCAAGATTAACTAAACAATATCAAGGACGCTCAATCGAACATCAAGATTGCCAAGCACATTGAACTTACAAACATGTTTGACACGCCTGCTTTATAGAATGCGTTCATTTTCACTAATGAACAATAAGTGCCAGTGAACAAGATTTTTGCTTCACATTTGGTTTATCCACAGACGTAATTGAGCTTTAACTTTAAAGCACTTCACGTGATCACAAGCAGTTGAGACAATTTAATTTTTCGTGTCCAATGTCATTCAGAAACGTTGAAACTTTAAGCCACTGGCACGAATACAATTGATATTGACTGAAACCAGTCTTCTTATGACATGTTGGAATTGTAATTGCTTTGCGCAGAATGATGCACTGAAAATGAGCAAATTTAAAATTAGCATTAGTCTCTCTTATTTTTGTAGGTAGCTTTGCATCAAAACCATTTCATAATTGTTACTTCGCTAGACTAGCTAGCTTTACCAAAGGTAAATTGTACTGCAATGTCACCTGTTATATCTCAAAAACATCATCGCTTGTTGTGGCGTTATGCATAGAACAAGTAGCTCCTCATGTATCTCAAAATTCCTGTCACAGGCCATTATGTATATAGCCAACTGTGGTACACGGTTGCATCAGTTGATTCGTCGAGAGCCAATGAAAAACATGTCATTTATTCTATCTAACACAGTGTTCCTAGTTAACGCTATTTCTTTGAATACTTTCACCTTTTCTGGACAAATTACTTCGGCAGCTTTAACGATACACTCCTTCATAAAATCCCTTTAACTAAATGATTTGCTATGGCTTGCAATTAATGTCTGATGTTCAAACTGACGGTCCGAGTTTTTTTTAAATAGGTGGGGTGAATTTGAGTGACCTGAATAATAAGGAAGGTTGACTTTCTGATGGTCATTCGATTAAATGCTCTCAATCTATGCAGAGGCGTAGCTGGGGGGGGGGGAGAGAGAGAGAGAATTAAATTAGTGATTGTTTTTCTTTTAATTGAGCAATACATTTTACGCACAAATGCATTAGGCAAGATGTGAAATATTTTCTTGGCCGCATGCAAGGGTGTCGCGGGCCGCATGCGGCCCCCGAACGCCATGTTTGACACGCCTGCTTTATACAATGCATTCTTTTCCACCAATGCACAATAATTGCCATTAAGAAGATGTCATGGTAGCGAAACGTGATTCATCTCTAATGCCTCGGCTCATTTCTTTTAAGGAAACTCGATAAGACACTTTGACTTTACTCTCGACCTTGGCCTAGCATTGTCGTCTAGATCAGGTTCCGATAACTCCTTCTATAATTGACCATCACGACAAAAGTTTTTTCCCCTTACGTATTAGGTCTTTTTTTTTTTAACTTCCCTTGTCGAGACTTAAATTTAATCATAAATTGATCGGGAAAGTATTTGATGAAGGTCGTTTCAGAATGAAATACAAGAGAGAGAGAGAGACAGAGAGATTTTAAAGATGACAGAGAGAGTAAGTTTGAGATGGATAGAGAGAAAAGATAGAAAACGTTAGGGGGTGAGAGAGTGAAAAGAACTAGGCGAATCAGAATGTGACAGAAGAGAAAAAAGGAAAAAGAGAAACTTAGTTGATAGCAAAATAGATGTGAAAATGTGAGAGAGAGAGAGACGGAGATCTTCTTTTTCTTCGTTCTCATTTTACAAGTCAGAAGTTTCAGATCAGTAATCCTATATCTGAGATAAACCGCGCAGTGGTATCCAAATCAGGCAGGTCTTCGTATTGTTTTTCTCTATGGGAGGGTTTTGGGGCCAGAGTCTTATTCAGGCCTCTTGATATAGTATGCAGCTTTTTATCCAGGCCTCTTGATA
>JADKLZ010000166.1:25486606-25504185 GCA_021533235.1 Biomphalaria straminea
CCTAGACCGAGTGATACCTTAAGTGGGCGAAATTTATTTTTGTCACAACCCTCCCCGCAAAAGATAGGTCTTCGTCAGAAGAGCTGTGAAGTGCCCACGTTGGTACCACTCAGGTTATGTGTTGGTCGTAGCATTTAAGAAAAGTTTCCCAAGAGTCCAGAAGTTGCCGAAGTCCAGAGGGCGTCCGTCCTAAAGAGTCCGCTGTCGCCTAAGTTCTGTTCGCAGGTGGATGGTCGCTTGTGCGGGACCATTTTGATGACCTGGGAAAGTAGGCTGGGCGATAGGATTGGTTACAACCTCCTCTTGGGGCAGATTGGCAAGTGGGACAGATGTTATGGCTCAGTGCCCAAGGTGTGTAGGTTCGATGGGGCTTATCTCTAATGCCATAGTGAGGCGCTTCTTCGTGAGTGCGATAAGTCGGCTTATCTCTAATTTTCCCAACACTGTCAATGTTAGGGAAGAGTGGCCTTATAGTGTGAGTGGAGCCATGATTAGGCTCGTTTTCACAAGAGCGAAATTTCACTTTGCTCTGTGACTTCCTGGCGGGGTCAGCGTCAGGGATAAGTGAGTTTATAGCTGAAGAGCTTGGGTTCAGTGAATCCTCACGAGTAGAGGCATTTTGCTCACCTCGAGACTTCCTAGCAGTGTCAGTGCTAGGGTGGAGTTGTTTGAGAGCTGAAGGATACGAGTCCCGCGGATCATCACGAGTGGAGACGTTATGCTCCCCTCGTGGCCTCCTGGCAGGTTCAGTGCCAGGGGAGAATGGTTTGAGCTTAGCTGAGGGTTTGTTAGAGTGGCGACCAGGGCGTCCAACCGGCTGGTTGCTGCCACATCTCTGCCTTGTCGTTCGTCCGACAGGCAGAGAGAAATACGGTTTGTTGACGACTCCTAGAGGTATGTATCGGGAGCCTAGAACGAAGTCGAATACTGGCGAATCCATGACGACTGCGTCAATAGTGCCATGTACGTACTTACATTCTACGTGGACCCTAGCGATAGGATAATTCTTCGGAGGAATCTCACGGTCGAGAGATTGGACGGTCACTGTTCCACCAGTGAGGTCCGATGGGTCGACCAGTGTTTTGCTGATGACAGAACTCACCTCACATCCGGAATCGAATAATGCCTGGACAGGAGAACCGTTCACTAGAATAGTCTCTACCCCAGGGGAAGATGAGATGGGGTGAGGTGGTACCGGTTTTGTTTCTAGTTGAATAAGGCCAATAGCAGCGTGTTCAGGGGCCACGGTCAGCGCAGATATAACGTAGTAGTCCTCCTCTTCCTCGTCATGAGGCGATGGCTGATCAGGCAAAGAGGGTTGTGGGAGCTCAGTTATGCCTGACAAGTTGCGTGGGGCCTGCGGCTGTCGATCGGGCCTTTGGTCACGCGTGCTGTTCCAGTCACGGAGATGGTTATTGGTCTGGCCGTGTCTAGGCGGGTGATTTCGTCTGTCGTAGCTGTTAGGCGTAGCTGGTCGTTGGACTGGTGCTTTGTTAGGCTGATGTTTAGCTGAAGAAGAGGATTGGCTAGAAGGAGCGGGTTTGCTAGAGGGAGTGATTATACTAGAAGAGGCGGAGTTGTCTTCTGGTTTCTCTGAGGCTGAAGTCTTACCTTTGCTGTCTTTAATGTCTTTGCGGGCCGTCGTGTACCTGTCCGCAGCTGATGCTATGTCAGCGGGTGTGGAGGCTTGCTGTTCCCTGACAAAGATCTTGACATCGTTTGGCATGCACTCTAGTAATTGCTCTGCGAGTATGAGGCTCAGTAGGCCGTCAAAGGACTCTGGCAGATCACTGAGAGTGTGCCATCTTCTCAGGTATTTGTCCAGTCGGCTGCAGAGGCTGTCATAAGTCTCTCTGCGCTCGAGGCGGGACGTCCTGAATTTCTTCTGGTAAGATTCGGCAGTTAGCTCAAACTGGATAAGCAGTGCTTGCTTGAGGGCTGTGTAGTCTTCTCTTTGGCTGGAAGGTAGTTTCGAGTATACCTCGTAAGCTTTGCCCCTGAGGCACTGGGATAGCCTGAAAGACCATTTATCCTCTGGTAAACCATAGAAGCGCGCAACTTCTTCAAAGCGAACTAAGTAGACTTCCACGCTTTCGCTTTTATCGTCGAAGGGTTCCATTGGCATGTAGGGTAGGCCGTTTACGGAACCTTGGCTGGAGGCCGGGCTAGCCGGGCGAGATTCGGAGGAGGCTTGGCTAGCGGCTCCGCTCTCTTTGTCCGCGGCTATCTTTTCTCTGGCCGTTTTTTCTTTCTCCTTTTCCCTCTCCGTGATTTCCTTCTCTTTAGCTATCGCTATTTCAGCTTGTATTCTTTCCCTTTCCTTTTCTGTTTCTCTCCTCTCCCTTTCCATGGTTATTTCATGTTCTCTCGCTAGTCTCCTCTCTTCCTTTTCAGCTTCCTTTTCCTTCTCCTTTCTTCTTTCTTCCTTTTCCTCCTCCTTCTCCTTCTTCTCTTCTTCTTTTCTTTGAAAGGCCTCATATTGCGTCCTCACATATTCTCTCCTCTCTGCCTCATCCTCATACATGTAGGCCGCAGCTTCTTTCCATTCATCCATTTTCTTCTTTATGTCAGAGTCTGCTTTGGAACGTGTGCCACTGGCCATGGTGAGGTGGAAGGGGCACTAGGATGGTGGGGCGATGAGGTAGATGGAGTGGACAATAGGAAAAGATAAAGGATAGATAAGGAGCTGCTGAAAGCGATTACTTAAGTGTTATAGGAAAGGTGGAATCAGCTTTTGGTCTGGTGCTTAATAACCTGCAAAAAGGTATAATTACAGCTAATACAAAATTTTAAAATAACCCTGATGACGCTCGTTACATAAGTTCTCAACTATGATGATAGTAAAATAAATGGGGAGTTGCCTGCTGTGCCTGCAGTGTGAGTATGGTAAAATAAATCCCGGATCAGGCTCTCCAAATATGTGACAAGTAGGTCAAAAATGGTGGCCGTTTAGGTGTCTAGGGGAATTAAATATTTTGAGGACCGTAACTTGCACATAAGGACTACAGGCACAATGTTATGAATGCAGGCAACAAATACTTTTTATGTAGAACATAAGTACAGTTTAATAGTAAGAATGAAAATAAGTAAAAGGTAAAAAGCTGTACAGTGTTAGGGCGGGGCCTAATTATTTACATAAATGGGACTATCATCATAAGAAATGAGAAACAAGTGGTCTGAATGTCATTGGGCTTTGTTGCTTAGCTTTGAGTCCTATGCTGCTCTGGCGAGATCGGCGTGACTGATGCTGAGTTGTCTGTGGGTGCTCTGGCTTGATCGGTCCTAGCGCACGGGACAGTCCAACTATACGTAGCGGCAGCGGCGGATCTTCTGGCATGCGGTTGTTGGTCGGACTCTTCTGATTAGTGAGTAAGGCTGGTATCCCCAGATCTGGTGTCAGCAGACTGGTATCCGCGTTACAAAGTTAGGGCTTCTACTAGAAGTAGCCTGTAATAAAAGCTGCAACGAGATTCGTAGATCGACTTAGCCACAATGACGACACTAGGAGGTAGACGCCTTTTCATGAAGGACATCTTCAGAATGATTAAATAGAAACCATAATCTAGTTTCATAATAATAAGGGGAGTTAATCCAATAAAATATTACATCTCATCAGGGGAGACAATAATAATAATGGTAATGAAGTCTCACAAGGGCGATAACACACAGTAATGTAATAATGATGTGAAGAAACTATAACTTAGTTTCATAAATATCAAGGGAGCTAACACATGGTATTAATTGAAGTAGTAGAAATTGTATATCGTCAAGGGAGACTACAAGTGGCTTTAAATTGTAATACACACCTTGTCACGGTGATATCATTACGAGCCGCTTGGATAGAGAGATGAGAGGGGTAGGGGGGGGGGAAATGGCTGATGGTCAGTGACCAAGTCGCTATTGTTTACATTTGGCCGTTGGGCCCGAACAATAGAGCACGCTTGAATGGAGACAGGGCTCGTTCAAGGAACGTAATCTCTAGAAGTTGAAATTAAATACAAGGGGAAATAATTCATGTCTATTCTGAGCGCAGGGTCAATGCGCCATTTAAAATCAAGGTGATCAACCGAGATAAGATAATGATATGATAAGACAAATAAGATAATGTTTACATGGTTTTACCTAAGTAATAAGTCTGGCCAACAGGCCGATAAATAGAATATAGTACATAAATAATTACGGCATTCCTTGTCACGGAATGAGAGTAAAATATGACATGTTACATAAATATTATGATAGTACCCGGTCAAGGAATCTATCTATAATAATAGTGAGCTCGTGGCGAGCGGTAAATTAATAGTAGCTAAAGAGCTAATTACATGTGGCAAGAATTGTTATAAATTCTAGTCCAGATAAAATGGATGACTTTGACTATTTAGTCGTACAAGTCATGATAATAAAATGTAATACATAAAGTGACTACTTACATACTCCAAGATAAGAATTACACAAATATGTACACAAATATAATGCACTAAATAAATGCACAAATATATAAATACACACAGTAGGAGGCCATTAAACACAAACCATATAACAGCTTACCACCAGTCCGATATTATGAAAGATATGAAATGAATATAGCGAAAGCTCGTAAAGCTCAGAGAAGTATATCCTTTCAGCTCCTCAAAATGAAAATGAAATTAAGACCATTCGCCATGTGTAGTTAAAAAGGCTAAGTTGGACAGGAACAGGGATGGGCTTGCCATTACGCATATCCTGTCGCGTGGTCAAGGAGGCGGGGCTTCCCAGGTGTTTAGATCGTCCGCCATGCCTAGGAGAAGATTATCACTTGACCTTGCCGCGCGTTTCATGTATTGACATAAGGATGGGCCCTTATCGAATGATATCGCCAATATGGTCGGACGACAGATCGTTTGTCTTACGTGACAGGGATTAGCTGCGCGAGACAGACCTTGTTGTCGATTTGAAGAGGGTCCATTAGAACTGACCCGTTCCCCGAAGGGGGGGGGTGAGGCAGGATGTTAGGTCAAGATATACAGAGGCGCGTTTATCCTCGTCGATGAAGAATGTGCTAGACGGGTGTCAGATTAAGAAATTACATCGTGACACAGATGCCTAGAGAAAAAGGGGGTGGTGGTAATAGCTTTAGATAGTCATAAGGGCCAAGCTGAGGTAAAAAAAATAAGATAGCAAAAATACATTAGTTAGATGCCTAGACCGAGTGATACCTTAAGTGGGCGAAATTTATTTTTGTCACAGTATCTACCTGTTGTTCATTGATTCTCTCTCTCTCTCTTTCTATCTGATTTGTTGTCTCTTTCTTATTTTCTATTTCTCTCTCTCTTTCTCTCTCTCTCTCTCTCTTTCACTTTTCATCCAACGTCAATAGATGCGCACACATTTACTCTCTCTCTCTCTCTCTCTCCCTCTCCCTCTCTCTCTCTTTCTCTCTCCCTCTCTTTCTCTCTCTCTCTCTCTCCCTCTCTCTCTCTCTCTCTCTCTCTCGTATGAAGCCTACTGGCAGTAGGTGGGTGGGGCTATTAAAACATTCTTGATAATACCGCTCAAACCCTCGGGCGGCATTGGCAAATCCTTACAACATAATAGTGTTGCTTTATAAAGTTTATATTTTTTTCTTTTCTCTCACCTAGTTACGTGTTATATTAATAATATAAAATATGCAGAAAGTATAAAAGATTTTCTATCACAAAAATAATTATAATAAATTCAGAAAAAAAAGAAGTTTGTTACTGTTAAGATAGCGGTTAGTAAAGAGAAAGATTAAGATTCTTTCTAAAAAGTACTTTAAATGATCTAAACTCAAGTTGATATGGAAAGATAAAGGCTTAGCCCTCGGCACCAAAATCAGACTGATGCGCTCCCTGGTCATGGCCACATTTCTATATGCTTGTGAGTCTTGGACGCTGACTGCAGAGCTAGAGAGGAGGATCCTAGCAATGGAAATGAGATGCTACAGAAGGATTCTAGGCATCACATTTAAAGATCGCATCACAAATCAAGAGATTAGAGACAGGGCTACGGCAGCGATCGGACCCCATGATGACCTGCTAAATACTGTGAAGAAACGAAAGCTCAAAATGTATGGCCATGTAACAAGATCTTCGGGACTCGCAAAGACCTTCCTTCAGGGAACAGTACCAGGAAAAAGAAAAAGAGGCAGACAGAGAAAGCGGTGGGAAGACAACATCAAAGAATGGACAGGCCTACCATTGAACGAGGTTTTAATCAGGGCAAAGGATAGAGAGGAATGGAGAAAGATGGTCCACAAGTCTTGCTTGGTGCCCCAACGGTCCACCAGACTAAGGGATAGGTAACAGGTAACAGGTAACTTTAAATGTTATGTTTATAATTACAATACGTAAACGAAGCTAATATGAATGACATTTCTAGCACTTACGAAAATAGAAAAAAAATGTTCAAACAATACAAAATGGGGGAAAAATCATACCTTATCACTACATTAAATGTTTCAATAGCTTAGTGCCTTTATTAACTTGACTTTCGTATGATTATTTACATTTTATTGCAAATAATTTAAATAATTTAGATAGATAGACAGATAGACAGATAGACAGATAGATAGATAGATAGATAGATAGATAGATAGATAGATAGATAGATAGATAGATAGAGACAAATTAATATATATTGAGGTAATTCCATCATTAGAATCTGTTTGTGATAATGTGTCCACCTTGTCTCGCATCGAGATAATCAGGGGATGCAATCCGTTTGTAACCGTCGAGAATTTTGAACTCGTCTGATATCTAGATAACTAATGGGGGATGCAAAATATTCGTGTCAGTTCTCTTTTTTTAAAACATTATAGGACTCTCTTACAACACACAAGGGAAAGAGAGAGAGAGAGATACCTAGTGATAGATATTGAGATATTGATAGGTTGAAAGAGGACACCCCTAGAGATAGACAGACGGAGAAAGAGAAAGGCTAAGAAGATAATTACTTTATCTTGTAAAGAACTAAGTGTTCTTTGTTTTGTATGTTTCATTGCTTATTGTCTCAGACTAGAAAATAAACACAATTCAATGTGACTTAAGAATGAGAGTACTAAAAAAAAAAATGACTCTACAAGTTTAAAAAATTTTCTTATTCAGCGTACTAACGCTCTATAAGTAATTATTAACATTGAATAACGAAGCTTAAAGTTCCCAGACATTTTTATGACTCTGAAAATTAGAAATCCAGTCTTTCCACCACTTCCCTTCAGCTTAATTATCTACAGACGATAAGACACATTAGAATATTTATAATTGTTTTGTCTGTTTCATACAAGAAATAACAATAAGCGTATATTTTAACCATCCTGGTACATCATTAATTGTTATCCTATCTCGACAATAAAAGACATGCCCACAAACGCTCAGATATATAAATGAAATGTAAAGTAATTAAAACTCTACCTTGTAATCCTGATAGCATTCCATTCACTCTGAATCGTTTTGAATACAATACTCCAGTAAGGGTTAATCACTCTTGATATATTAATGATTTAAAAAAATGCACTTAAAACCATCTCTGAAAAATTACTTCCCCTTATTGAACGCTTTTAGTCCGACTGATAATCCACGCTTTGCTTAATTAATTAAACTTACAACGTTGAAGAACTGGTTTAGGAAATTCCCGAAGATTATTTTGGTGCGAGCTTGAAAACACAGCGGTTGAAACGCGATACCACATGCGGAAATGATTAGAAGCAATAGTAATCCTTTGTTATGAAAAGTATAATTCCACTTGATTTATGAAATAAAACACACACATACACATCAATACATGCGCTATCACGTGATATTGAAAATTAGAACACGAATAGATTAAGCCGCGCAGAAACACAGGGGAAAAAAATGAAGTTAAAGGCGGCATGTAGATAAAGATATAGATTTGAAGAAACACACACACACACAAATACAATGATGAGTGAATTACGAAGTTGCGCTCACTCAGCACGCGCTGAGCAGGAGGAGAGAGAGAGAGAGGGGGGAGAGGGCCTTTCGACTCACGGAATCTATCAAAACAGCGAGGCTCGTCATGGCATTACTACATGACAGAGACACGAGAGAGACGGAGAGAGAGAGAGGGGGGGGTGAGAGAGAAGGAGGGAGGGAAAAGAAATAGGGGGGATGTCACCGCGGTGTCTTAGCTGTCAGCCGTGCAATCATCGACTCAAAGTCTTGGATCTATTTACTCCTTTTAGCCCACAGATATACACACATTTACTCTCACATATGCCTACATAGAAACACACACTCTTTTCCTAGCTTCAACCTCTCACTATGTATAATTCTATTTTTTTGTCTTTTTTTTTTAATCATGAATATTTATCTTGTTGTGTTAATTATCACCCCTGCCTTATCTTAACTTAAAAAAAAACAGTATATAGATCTAATCTATATATAATTCCTTTTACTTTGCGCTCACCTGACAACTTTCCACCTGTCTTATCAATTATTTATTCCTAATCTTTAGGACAGATTGACATAGCTGCATAAAAAGGGAAGGTAACTCATGTACGCTGTGCTCCAGATAATATTCTCTCCCTTTGAGACCTGGCCTTTGAAAAAAAAAGGGAGATTATGTTCAGTTCTCAGACTGCTTTGACCAAAGGTATTGGGAGGAGGGGAGTGGGCCAGTCCTAAAAGTGTAGGATCAGTGGCGTAGCATCCATGGCGCGAAGGGGTTCAATGAACCCGGGCCCACGACCATTTAGGGGCCAACAAGCGATGGTGTAAACAACCATGGGAGTAGGGCCCGATTTACCGCTATACAACATAAACTCTAGTTTAGGGCCTATTAAGAAATATTTAGTAGTTACATAGCCTACAATATCTGGACTTACATGGGGCCCCATATCTCAAATAGCAGAAGACCTATTGAATTCTAAAAATACGACAATGCATGGCGCGTAAGGGTTTTATATCGCCTGGTCACATGCCTAGTATCCAATTATGGCCTGACCTACACTTTAGTTATGTAAAAAAAATGGTTCAAAAATAAAATTTTCTTAAAATATCTTAAACGTCATATCAAACTTTATATTAACATCTAAACATTAACCTGTGTTTTTACATAATTCTAAACCCAAATATTATTTTCCTAGTCAAATTTTTTCTAACCTTTAATCGTACGGATATTTTTCTATTGTATAAAAAAAAATTAAGACTATAACAACATGAATATTTTACAGTCTAACTGGTCTCTTCCCACTTCCGATTTTCTTGTTTAGATCTTTGAATTATAGTTCTATAACAAAACAAAGTCACAAATGTGACGTTACTTTTTCTCTATGTCACACGGCGAGGATTGTTATTATTATTGACTTGATAACTCAAATTCAATGAAGAAAGAAACTCTATGTTTTCTTCAACAAACTTTAATACAGCTTCTACTTTCTTGAACAAACACTTTCTCAATGTCTACTTTAATATAAATAAAACTTCACTTATATAAACAACTTCTTAATAACAGACTTCTACTATTATTTCTTTATAAAGAGAAGATTGAACAACGGACCGTCGCTACATAAAACTACTACTATGCGAGGACCCCGACTAACTCCTTTTCCCTTTATTTATACTTTTTCAAATCGTATCTTCCAGAAGCATAATACATTCTCTGATACTTATTTTAGTAACTTTGACCTTCTGGAAGATGACGTGTGTAATTTTTTCCCTTAACCCCTTTCAATGATTGGCTATTCTATAATTAACTTGTTACGCTGGACAGAGCACTGACTTGACCTGGCTTCTGGAACTATCGATAAGGTCACCTTAAGTTCGTTACAACAAACATGCCTATTGAAGAAAATGTACATGAGCGTTAGTTCTCCAACATTCATTACGAATGTTTGTTTTTTTCTGCGGCGATCCTCAAAGTTTTAATCTAAATATGTGGGGTATCTTAACTTTTCCATGAACAAATCAGTTGTATTTGCATTGTAGTAAGGGCCTGTAAATTCATATTAGAATATTTTTCAAGTAAAACATTATTGAAAAGGTTCTTTTTTAATAGAAAGAATAATGAGCTGTAGATGTCAGGAGAATGCGTTTTTGCAGTGAAGAAGTGAAGAGTGGAGAAAACTCTTTTGGCGTCGGGGCTTTCCCCCGGGCCCCACCGTGAGAACTTTCAGATCTCGCCCAGACTACCTAGCTGTCATGAAAAGGCTTCAACATGGCTGTTTTTTTTTTCGAATAATTTAAATTTCAGCGGAAATCCTCAAAGCTGCGCAGCCACGGGAAATACTGTATTCCTCGGTAATCTTTGGACTAGAAGACTAGCCTTATTATTATTATTAATCTAAATATGTGGGGTATCTTATCTTTTCAAGGAACTAATCGGTTGTATTTGCAATGTAGTAAGGGCCTGTATATTTATAATATCAGGTGGCCGAGCCTTGCTCGGTTAAATAATTTATACTAAGAAAGGTAATATACTACTGCTACTGGTGCTACAGCCCATGGAAAGATATGGCCTGCTCTTACACATCCCTTCATTCATATATCTCCTGGACCTTTCGTCACCACGCCCTAACGGTAACCCCAAGTTTAGATATCTTGTTTAGTGTGAGAAAGTAAGGAGCAGTAGAGCAGCTGTAATCACCATTTCCTTTGTTTTGGTACGGGACATTAGACACTGAAGCATGAACACATGGTCATAATTTTACCAGCAAAATTATAATTATAATAAGGCTTGACATCAAATCCGAAGGAATCTACACCGCTCTACGCAATTAAAGTGTAAACAATTTATTAAGCACTTAAAACGCAATAACTTATCATACATCGGTACATTTAATTTCATTACTTTCCTTCCATAGTTCTATAATAAATCAATCTTCAATAAGATGGTGCGCAAATGTTTAATTAGGTCCATTGATACTTTAAAACTCGTTCTTGTTTGCATCGTAGTAAGGTAAGCTTAGTGACGTAAGCAGCGTTTTTCCCGTGTACGTCATGGAAAACTTTCATTCATAAATTTTCCATTTCATTCATAAATTATTCTGACCAAAATTAAATTGAGACATTTTCATATCGAAATAACGGTCGAACTCGAGTTTTCCCGATGTGGCCAATGAGTTCAGAATTTTTTTCTCACTAATACGCACATACCTTGAAATTTTAAAGAAAATCGTTAGAGCCGTTTTCGAAATAAAATTTATAAATAAATATATATATATATACAAGAATTGCTCGCTTAAGAGTATAGGATTAGAATATTTTTCAAAAAAAATATTCAAAGGTTCATTTTTTAATAGGATGAATACTGAGCTGTCAGAGGACTGCATTTCTGCAGTGTAGAATGCAAGAAAACGCTTTTTGGCGTCGGGGCTTCGCCCCGGACCTCACTGGAAGGGCTTGCAGCGCTTCCCCAGACCTACTAGCTGTCAAGAGAAAGGTCTCAACGTGGCTTTTTTTGTGTGTATGTGTATGTTTTTAATTCTAATATATATATATACAGTAAGTGCGTTTATGCCTAGGGTTAGGTATTACTGGGCGTTGGATTTGGAAAACAATCGCTTCCTCTGCCACTCCAGAGTTCTAAGCTTTAGTGCCTTTAGGTAGGCCCTTATTGGTTCAACAAAAGCAGCCGCTTGCACATTATATTCACTGTGCTAAATGGTACTTAAACACGGTCTGAAATTGTTACTTTTTTGTCAGCTGTGTTCGTTAGCTTGAAAAGGAATGATTTTAGTAAATATACCGATATATACAAACTACTGAATTTCTTTGTCACACAAAATATTTGTCATATGGGGGGGGGGGAAGGGGCCCATCAGCACATTCTTGAACCCGGGCCCACAGGTACCTTGCTACCCCACTGTGTAGGATCACACATGTCCTGTGACCTCTTTGTTTTATTTGTGTGTGTGTTTTGTAACCACATACTGGCACATACGTAGAAGTATTTATTTTAATTGTGAATACATTGTTGTGCAACACCACCTATAGCTAGCGAGGTATCTCTCTCTCTCTCTCCCTCTCTCTCCCCCCTCTCTCTCTCTCTCCCACTCTCTTTCTCTCTCTCTCTCTCTCTCTCTCTCTCCCTCTCTCTCTCTCCCCCTCTCTCTTCATAATATATATAATCACAGCCATGATTCACCGAGGCGCATCCATTGTCTTCCGAGACAGAAGGAGCCATATATATATATATATATATATATATAAATTAAGGGAATGAAGACGAGGCAAAAATACAGATATAAATTCTAGCTATATTAACCTTTATAAGAGACTTTAGACAGACGTGAAAGGATTTTATATCACAATACCAAGGACACGGTCTTACTCATACTTGACACAGTGAATTACTAAATGCATGGGCTTACGTAACACATTTTTTTTTAGCTTGACACAAGAACTTACTTGACACATTGTCCTACTTGATACATAGACTTACCTGACAAATACACTTACTTGATGCATAAACTTACCTGACAAATACACTTACTTGACACATAGACTTACCTGACAAATACACTTACTTGACACAGGGACTTGACATTGTGACACTCAGGGTTAAAAACAATAAAAAAAAAAAAAACATCTGCGTAGCTACTAAAAAATATAATTTCGACATGAAACATACAAAGGGTGATAATTCTGCGTGGGCTTAAGAAGTAGGGGAGGAAATGAATTGAACAATGAGGACATTTATTAACATGACCTAAAGATAATCATTTTGATGGCCAAACACGTAATGGGAAAATGGGAAATAGAAAGAAGTGAAAGAGACAAGAAGACAGGATGGAAAGACAGGAAGCTAAATACATCAGAGTATTACCTTAAACGATTTTCTCCGTTTGAAAATACAAGAGTAAAGGGAAGTAATGTGTCTGCCCAGTAAATAATTTAAATATCACGATTGGCCAAGAAAAGGTCAATTAAAAACTTTTTACAAAAAAAAGACGTGGCTGATAAAAATAAAAAAAAAGGACTCTGACTATCTTGAGAGATAAAACAAGGATTAGATAAATGTACAAAAAAAGTTTCTTTTAGTAAAAAAACAACACACAATTAAAAATTAAATATGATAAGATACAAACGATAGAACGTCCGCAGGAGACTGTACAGGAACATAACAATACAGTGCACAGTTTGGTTGGGAAAAAAAAAATATTTAGAGTGAGAAAGCAAAGAAAAAACAACTAAAGAATTATTTTTTTAATGTAACGTAAAGATGCAATGCAAAGATAGAAAACTAGAAACAATCACAACGGAACAAACAAATTGAAATGTGACTTGTAAACTAGCATTATATCCATTACATCTTCATCATCTTTGCAATCGACGAAGGTTTCGTGACCTTAAAGTCAAATTCTTTTAAAGTTCGTCCAATATTTATGTTTCCAAGTCAATTTTTTTAAAAGTTCGTCCAATATTTATGTTTCCTAGTACTGTAAGCTTAAATCTCTGAGTGTTTTTAGTTTAAATACAATAAAAAACTTGTGGAATCAATAAAAACAACACATTATTGGGGTTACGTTGTGTTGCTTAAACCACTTGGCTGTATATCCAAGAGGATCCAGTTCAAATCTTAAAGTGGACCTTTTTAAAAAGTCCAATCAGAGCTCTGAGCAATACCATTTTTCGTTAGACCAATCAGAAAGATTTCTCGGAAAGGTCTAGAACGAGAGCTCTTCAACACTAGTTCTGTCTCAAGGTTTCATAACCATTGCTAGATCTAGGATTGGACACAGTCAACAGTTTCATATCCGCAGGATTTCACGACAGGAGGCGTGCCAAAAAAGGAGAATTGGTTGATATTCTTTTTATTAATTATGTGAAAGACAGGCAACGTTGATGGATCGCCACTCCAGCTATGTCACACTGTTGACGTTTTTTTCTAAGGGAACTGTATTGCGGCTTTTTTTTTTATTTTACTTGGCCACTGAGTCCTTGTTGAATTCCCACTCCGGGACTTGGATACCCTTTCTTCCGAGGGTAGGGCCAGTTTTGCCAAACGGGCATTTCCAGGGAGGTGCCATGTTGAGGTCACGAGAGCTGGAATCCTCGCCGGATGTAGACCAGAGTTGAGATTCTACTGGAACTGAGCTGTTTTTGCTATGACAACTATCTGAACCGATATACTTCATACACATGCCCACAAAATAGATTGGATCAGAGCACATTGAACATTCAATAATTAGAGAGACGAGTACACAAGAGTCATTTTACAAAATAATACTATACTAACTCTAAATGTCTGAAAGGAGTTGTGAAGCACAAATTCATAATGTATATAAAACACATTCTTTGCTCTCAAAAAGCCTCTGGTGGCTGTGAAGAACGATTCCCATATATTATTGTACGTCTTCTGGATACCTCTAATTAAATCACCGCTCAACTGGTGATGGTTGAGTGGTAAAGGGGCCTGGCTTCCAAACGGATATGTCTCGAGTTTGAATCCCAGTGAAGACTGTGAGTTTACATTTTGTGATTTTTATTGCGCCTCTGAATAATAATAATAATAATAATAATAATTTTATTTATAAAGCGCTGTTAACACTTAAAATGCGTATGGTAGTTTAGCCTCTTAACACCAGAATTGTAATTCCATTTGGTATGCACTCATTGTGAAACAGCTCAGCACTTTAAGGGTTAACAAACAAAATGTACGCTCAAGGCGCTGTAAAAACATTACATATATTACCATATGATAGAATATAAAAAAGTTCTAAACAAATAGGTGTTAATGTTCTTCTCAAAAGTGGTCAAGCATGTTGTCTGTCTGAGATCGATTGGGAGTGAGTTCCAAACATTTGGTCCGTGAACTGAATCCGTGAATCCACCAAACTCTAATTGCAATCTGACATTAGTTGAGGAAAAGTAAAGGCGGTTAGCCTTTGTGCTAGCCATATGACACCCTCGTTAACCGTGTACTACATAAGCTAATGAGATTTACATCATCTGCCCCTGAGATCGCAAGGTCTAAAATTCGTACTAAAAGAAATTAACATTCTGACAGTTTTGTTGGCAGAGATTGTGACCTTTTAAATTCCTATAAGTAATCTGGGCTAGTTAGTTACCCATGCGCAACATAATGTCAATAGTCTCCTGTATCCATCCACAGTTTTGGTTTGAATTAGAATGTAATAAGCTTTAACTATTACCTGCGTCTCTTCTTGCATCCTTAGGGCACAAAGACAAGAGTTTTAAGTTCGTTAGATAAGTCACACGATAAGGTTAAAAGCGCTATCCTTATCAGCCTTAAAGGTAAAACGACCATCGCGGGTGGTAACACAGAGTGAACACCTCTGTCATGAGCCCACAGGCAAAGGTTATCAATTAACTTTAATTCTTTTTTTCTGTTGTTGTTGCAAATTGTAGATCTATATATTTAGTGCGATCTACAACAATTGTTAGGGGAAGGTTGTTCCAGAATTTTGAAAAACTTTTCGAATGGACGTTTGTTGTAAAATGTTTCGGATGTTCCTTTAGAGTTGAAGAGAGTTACTTCCTAGTCCAAACCTCCCGCAAGCCGACGGGGGATGGAAGCGGGCAGAGTTTGAACCCGGGACCATCGATAAATCGAAACGACAGTCCAGCGTGCAAACCGCTCGACCAGGCAGCCATCCTGGATGATACATGAGGCAGCATTGAAACCAAGCGAGCTTTGATCTTTGTCCAAAGTTATTGTTAGCAGAGCTACGTTCTTTGAGTTCAAAGTTCATTTGTTTCTGAAATATTATTTGAACTTGGAAGTAGACGAGATAGTGGGGGTAGGGGGTTGGCAGAAGAATTATTTTGACCCAGTGGCGTTGCTAGGGTCGGAGGTGGAGGGGGAGAACTTGAAATTCCCCTTTTGAGGGGGCCCCCCGAATGAGTGTTTTTTTACATTAAAAATTATATATTACGCAAAATGCAGAGGCCACCAAAGAGGTCAAGCCCCCCGGACCCCCAAACGATAGAAAAATCCTAGCTACGCCGCTGTTTTGACCTCTTTATCCCACTCTCTATTTTGTATCTCTGTGACAAGACGTTGAGCATGGTCGGTCTTAGGTATAGGTAAACTAGGTAGCCGTCTAGAGACATTGATTGGTGGGAATCTCGCACAGGTGTAAAAAAAAAACATTGTTACAAAGACAGTTTGTGTGGAAACACAAACTCGAAATTGGCCCCCGAGGTGGTTCAATCAGGCAGGAAAAAAAGCAGGTTTCAATATTTTCAGAATATCTTAATGAAATTCTACCAAAGGAAAATTAAAGAGATGAGTGGAGAAAGAAGGTTGACAGATCCTGTGTGGTGCCCCAAAGGTCCTACAGACCAAGGCATAGGTAAAAGTGAATGTGATGTTAGATGTGAACCTGGCCTAAATGATGTCTTTTAATGAGTATCTAATTGATCTAATTGATTTTTAAAGGGTCAATATCTTATTCAAAGCCTAAAGAACTAACCATTTCCGTAAAAAAAATAATTCCTATTGTTTTGTATCTGTTTAGTATTTTGTGCTGGGCGGTCCACGTGAAAAATGAAAAAGTACTTATTAATTGTTGTTTAAAATTATGTCCAATTTATTAGCATACTACATAGATTGTTTCTCTTTAAAAAAAAAATGTTAATTTTTTTTTAATTTAATTGTGTATTTAGTAGGACAGAACTTACATAAATCAACAATTCAATTGTAAACAAATATTTTTTACCAAAAATTTAAAACCATTTGCATAAATGTGCTTAAAAAATGATGTACGGTCATTTCCCTTACTAAAGGCCTCCCGTGTTTGTTACTATTTATAGTGAATAGTTGTAAAAATAGTGTATTATTGGGAAAAAAAAACTGCTTGCATAATTGATTTAAAAAATTAGATTTTTTTTCGTTTTCAGAAAACAAAAAAGCCGTTGCATCAGAACTTTGAATGATCTAAAATATTATAAAATCTTGATAGCATGACACTATTGGTCTTTGCTTACTTTGTATAATTAATAATAAGTTGGTTTTTACTAAATCTTTTGGATAAGTGTATGGCCATTTTTCGTTGATTCCAATCTAACTACAAGTATGCCTTAAATACACTTTTTTCTATATTTACAATGATTATTTCACATTTTCCTATTTTATTTGAGACCTATAATTAATTCACTTCGCTCAGGGCCTCCAATTACCTAAGACCGGCTCTGCGTTGGCTTTTTTCACTACTTTGCGTAATCTTTCTTTTCTTATTGAGTCAGCTAAATATAGCCTGATTAGTGTTCACTCTTGTCTGCCATGCTTTTCCAGCATGTTCTTTTGCTCTGTAGGAATGCCTGACAAAAATCACAAGTTCTGTGACACCAAGACATTTCTTTGGCCCTTGGACCTTTAATTGACTAATTGGTAATCAACATTGATTCATATATTGTCTTTGCCTATGGATAATAGTGCAAAGTTTCAACTTGATCCGAGAATGCGTGTGAGAGAAATAAAGTGTTCAATCTTTTTACCAGAGTGAGTTGATATTATTTTTATAAAAACAAAATCAATATTAAAATTATGAAAACAGTAAGTTTAAAAGAAAACATGTCATAGAAGATTTTTTATTTTTTTTAAAGGAAAAAATGATATTGAATCAGATGTTGATATTGAATCAGATGTTGATATTGAAT